>JAJHSJ010000001.1:122943959-123058704 GCA_021015155.1 Magnolia officinalis
TTTTGTTATATCCACGCCGTCCATATGTTTTCCCTAATCCCAAAACTTAATCAGATTCATATGTCAGGTGGACCACACCACTAAAAACAGTGGTGAATGACCATTAAAACCTTTTATGAGCCACCTAGGTTTTGGATCAAGCTGATATTTACATTTTCCCTGCATCCAAGTTTGGTTGACCTTATCAAGAGGTTTGATAGAAACTAAACATTACAATGGACATTATTGTAGACCCTAAAAAGTTTTAATGATAGGCGTTTCACTATTATTTCTGATAATATAATCTACCCGAGATTTGGATCTTTTTCACTATATCTTGAAAAATCGGATACAGGTGTGAATATAAAATATGTGACCAAGTTGAGCCCTACGGTAAGGGTTGCACTGTACGTCACTGGTGAGGCGGTACCACTGTATGCCTGGTGTGCCAGGACGCGGATTTCCTACAAAGGCTGCTAGGGAACTAGGTGGAGCCCATCTTGATGTTTGTGAGAAATCCACCCATCTATATATTTTTTGAGCTCTTTTAAAACATGAGAACAAAAATGAATCAGATAGTATCAAGTGGACCTCACGAGAGGAGAAACTGGGGAAAGAAATGGCTACCGTTGAAACCTTCCTGGGCTCCACCTTGATGTCTATATGACATCAAAACTGCTTATAATTAAGGTCATTACCACTTGGATGAACTGAAAACACATCAAACTTAGCCTGATACGAATTTTTTGTGGCCATACTAATGTTTCAACTGTGGTTGTTCAATCCCCGCTGTTTCATCTCGTGTGGCCCATTTGAGCCTTGGACCGGCTCATTTTTTATTACATGTTCTAAACTGAGGTCGCAAAATGGATGAATGGGGTGGATTCATCACAAAAATCATCATGGGCCACATAGGTTCCAGGAAGTCGCTGCTAAAGGCTTTTCACCTCGTGTTGTGTTGCCGTCGCCAAGTTTTGTGGGCCAACAAAGAAAGCAATGGGGATTGAATTCCTACCATTGAGAACTTCTCATTTTCCCCAAAAGTTTTGGATGAAGCTGATATTTGTTTTGTCCTTTCATCCGTATCTATGATGGGCAACGATGGGCATCATTGTTCCTACTGCTCCATGCGTTGTGATTCATTTGAGCTATAAGCTTCCATCAGCGCCATAGGAGTCGCCATGCGGAACTAGTAGTTGCCCCGTAAATATCAATTGCAGGCCGGTTCTTTTGGTTTCATCTTTTTTAAAATTGTTGATGTATGCACAGTATTTTTTTTCAAATTTATCATCTAACGGTGGAAGAGAAGACATGACTAACATTATGTTATATATACAACACACAGTTGAGCACCCGTTCCCTGGGAACTCATTTCCAGTGATATGAGTTCAAAATTTGAACTGTTCATATGAGGTAGCACCTCATAAAACCCCCTAATGCTGAACTTTTAACCTAATCTAAAGATTTGGACGGCCATGATAAAAGAAAGTCAAATCAAGAGAGGAAATTATTTTCTTTTGCTATAGCCTACCAAAGTTTTGGATCAAGTTAAAAGTTGTATCCCAAGGGTTTCAAGGGGTGTTATATCAGTGACCAGTTGATATTTTAGGCTTGGATAACCATAAATGAGTTCTTAATAGGTTCTCACGAAACTTGTGAGAATTATTGTGCAGCTATATATATATATATATATATATATATATATATATATATATATATATATTGAATGTTGGTGTAAGTCAATGGTGATGACTCTCCTCATGCTTGCCCTATTATGTTGACCTTTGATCACTAAATTAATAAAGGAAGAGACTACTTAATGCTCAGTCCATATTTTGTTTAGGGTCTGTTTGGTTGCACCCAATACATGAAATTAATGTCATGATATTTGGTGCAACAAAACTTACCCTTAAGGATTAAGTAAATAACAATACACACACATTTCATTTTCACACATGATTCATGATACATATTGGCTGACACTTTCCAATATTTTAAACCATTGTTAAAACTTGTTGTCAGTTATCACAGCCGTCACAGCTGCCTATTTGGAATAAATTAAAACCACTGTTAAAGCTCGAGGTCAAAACATTAGATGATGTATTATGGATATTTTGGAATTAATAACAATAATTTATTTATTTATTTATTTTATTAAAAAATAAAAAAAACAAAAAAAAACAGCTGTCTAGGGTGATCAATGGACCAGGCCTGGGGTTAGTTTCATTCTCCATTTTGAACTAGTCAGGTCAAGCCTGATATGATGGCCACCCACATTGGAAATTGATTTTGCCTGGACCTAAACCGGGTTCGGGTTTGTGACCATCGATGGCTCTACGGAATTCCACTGCTCTATATCCAACAAAGCCACCTAAAAAGAACAGAAACCTTCTACGCACCAACCAATAGAGAAAGGGATGCTTCAAAAGATATTTTTTCATCCTTGAGTTGAGACCCCAAATTTCACCCAATCCCCATTGACTAAACAATATATATATATTTATTTGATCGTCCACCTAATAATTTGCAACGTTTCCTCAATCCATGAGTTTGTACATGTGGGTAGGCCATTGTTTGATGATCCGGACCATTGGTCCGGTGGCCGGACCACACCTAGATTTGAAGATCCTAGTCATCCATCATATATATGGCATTTTCTGCTGAATGTAGATCGTTGGTGTATGTTTTACTTAAGAGCTAGACTCCTATCTGGTGGCGACTCTTAAACAAAACCCATGGCCTTAGTTCAATGGCAAGCAGACCGTCCAGATCGCTGACCGATGATCTAACCCAATCATGGATGGAGCATGATCCGAAAGTTCCTTTGAGAAGATGATAGTAACCATTTGATTTAATTTTTTTTTATTTTTATTTATTTATTTATTTATTTTTGCTACTTAAGACTTTGGACCAGTCACTATATTACTTTGAATCATCCATTTGATAGCTACCAATTGGATGGCTAGGATTACTTGAACGACGTGATTCCTGTGATTTCAGAGATGGTCCATGTACAAACCACCCCACAGTTTGTGCTGTCTGGGTAGCTGAACATGAGTGCCACATGCGGGGATGGGGAGTCACCATCATTTAAAAAACGGTGGTGAACTATCATATAACTCTACACCCTTTTAACCCTCTATTTGCAGGCTACCTACCAAAGTGTTGGAAATGTCCCATCACGTGATTTCGGAGGCATGCGTCCTTCCACAAGAACCACAAGCCTGGTGGGGTCCTCAGATCAAAGACCTCACTTGCATAAACATAACACCCAAGAAGAAACGTATGGTTCCACGTTCAAGATTGCTAGAATGCAACTGGAAACGGATTGGCTACTCCCCCTGCCACTAGCCAATGGCCGGTGGTTAGTGTTCTGTGGGCCCCACCATGATGTATATGTTTCATCCATGCCGTCTATATATTTTTTGTAGATAATTTTATGGTATGAGACCAAAAATGAGTATATCCAAATCTCAATTGGACCACAATACAGAAAACAGTGTTGAATGAACGTCCACCATTAAAAAACTTTTTGGGGGCCATAAAAGTTTTGGATCAAGCTGATATTTGTTTTTTCCCTTCATCTGGGTCTGTATGACCTAATAAACAGATTGGATGTCAAATTAACAGTACGGTGGGCCTTAGGAGGATTTTAATGGTGGATATCCAATCACTATTGTTTTCCTGTGGTGTGGTCCACCTGAGATTTATGTCCCTATAAGTTTTGGTGTTAAGCCCTAAAATGAACTGTAAAAATGGATGAACGGAATGGATGAAAGACATACATCATGGTGGGGCCTACAGAGCACCGACCACCAGCGACCGGGGTGGTGGCAAGGGGGAGTAGCCAATCCGTTTCGAACGCAGCCATATAAAAGCTCTACCCAAACACGTGCCATGATCGGAATCCTTGTTCTGTCAGGCCATCATGTCAATAGGCCGCATCCCATTAATCAAGGAGATTGGGCTACGGTAGCCATAAGATCAGCGGGCGACAGGAGAAAAAAGTTAGAAGAGTGGTCCAAATTCAACTAAGAAACTCACAACTGTTGGACGGTTCCAAATGTCCAATAATAGCGATTTTCGGCCTGTAGCACATCCATATGATGGCCCATCAAATCAACAGACCTGATTACCAGACGTGTTTTCCACGTGCGTGCCTTGCGAGGAGAGCAGGCACAGCACTTCTATGCAACGACTTCCATACACTCGCCGAGTAAAAGAAAGGCCAACGACTAGGGGGTCAATGGGCCTGGTTCGGCCCTGAAAATCAGAATTTTAAATAGGTCCGGCTCGAATGCCCGGCCCGAAACAGTAAAAAATCCGGGCTGAGACTTACCCCAGGCCCGGCCGTTGACAGCCAAACCAACGACCCAAATCAATGGTTATGATGTGCTATCAAGATGGATGGATGGATGGAAGGAGGGTATTAAAAAATAAAATAAAAAATCCCAACCCTTATATTATTCGAGACCGTCAGTATTCAAATGAAAATTGCCAAATAATAAAAGGTTTGATATTCCAATCTAAGAGTTTTTAACTTCTGAGCGTCCCCCATCAAAGTTACGGCCCACCATATAAACGGTTTGGATCATCCAAAGATGAAACTCCCCCCCATCCAAAGCTTGAATTCCCGACGTGTCATATTGCTAAATTGCACGAGGGTTATAGGATTCAACGAGCGTTTTCACCATGAATAGAAATCCAAGAATTCCATGTTACATCTCAAGAGACATCTTACTGCATTCTTGCAAACCATACAGAGAAAGCTAATCACATCACATTTTGTGAGCGAATCATAGCCGTTTATCGGCAAAGCTTCGATTACTCTATTAATATATGAAAATTACAATTACTAAGATAAGAAAACGGCATTGGTAACTCACCCTTTAAAAAAAAAAAGACAAAAAAAAAAGGAAGAAAATAAAAAAAAGGTCGGGGAAGAACGATTATCGAGATTATAAGAAGATAATAGGGTGTGTTTGGCGATGCCAAATATCATGAATTTCAATATTAAGCAGTCTAATTTGGTGCAGGTTTCATGATATTTGGTGCAACCAAACAGACCTTTATTCTTTCGGCAAAAGATACGAAACGATTCCAAAATCCGTTCTATCCATTGACCAAAGATACATTACAATACCTGAATCGATTATAACTACTACTTTGTACGTTCCTTTCGATTGAGATAACATTGCTCACAAATCACAAAAACTTCAAATAAATGAAAGGGAAAGACGATAGTAGCGTACCAGTTTCTCAAGAATCCTTCCTTGTTTCTTTTGGAAACGAGAGGTGAAAGAGCGAGACCTTCTTTCGCGAATCTAGAAAATTACGAACAAGATTTCTGACTGCAGAAGACGAATAAAAAACCTTTAATGAGAGAGAGAGAGAAAGAGAGAGAGAGGAGGGTGGACGACAACCAAGAAATTGCAGGGAAAGGAGAGAAGAAAAGAAGAGAAGAAGAGGGAAGGGCGGTGAGTATTTATAGAGTTCCGACTTCAACGTGACGTGTTCGCCAGTTAATTAGAGGTGGTTCAATGCGGAAACCATCGAGGTTTTACTCTGTACGCTCATGCCCACGTGGCACTGAGTTCAAAGTCCAACTATTCTATTCGCATTCCCATTCGGACGCGGATTTCCTGCGAAAGACTTTCGCAGGATGTTCCTGCGCAAGATTTTCGGCTAAACCCTTTCCAAGTAAGTTACAGCGCCGGGATGGCAGGTGGGGCCACCATTTTGTTTCTGTAAAACCACTTCGTTTTTCCGTTTTTATTGATTATTTTAGGACAAGATAGTAAAAATCAGCTAGATTCAAAACTCAAGTGGGCCACACAAGAGTAAACATTGGATATTCAGTCACCACCGTCTAAACATTCCTATAAACACAAAAGTTTGTTATGTTTTTCACTTCATCCAAGTGGGAATGACTTTATAATCCGTTTGAATGTTTGAATGACATATAAACATCAAGGTGTAGCCTAGTAAGGTTTCAATGGCAGTTAACTCTTTATCCAGTTTTCCTTTTAAAAATGGATGGGCGGGATGAATTTTTTTATAAACATTGGCCCACATATCATACACTGCAGCAAGCTAGCTACGGTTTTCTACTGTGCGGTCTTCTTATATATTCGGTCTGAATCATTTTGGGCTTATTCTATTATGAGGTTGCTAAAGTGATGAAAGAAATGATTTCTAACCAACATCGCGGTGGGCCCATAGCTTCCATCTTCCTGAAACTTTACTGGTAGGTTGTGACACAACCCAAAATGCCATCAAAACTAGTTACTGGGCTAATCTTGAGATGAGCCAGGTAAAAGTGGCACATACGCATCAAATGCAGAGCCTCAACTGAAAACGAAATACCTGGCTTGTAATGACGATTTTGCCCTTTCCTCAACGGGCTTGCGTCTGGTGCGCATGGGCCGGGGCCATGTCAGAGTTTCATGCCCGAAACCAAGGGAGCGAAAGGCCAGCGCCGACATGAGTCTCAACTAACACCCAGCCACACCGACTCCACAGTTCGTACAGAGTTCCGCGGTAAGAGTTTCAGGGTCCACTTGTCTGGCTCGCTCTCGTGAGAGTGAATACTATTTTAAGTAGCCAACCGCGTTTTTCGGAGGCAATCTCTCTCCCCTACGCAATAGGGAGCGGTGGGCATGAGCTCTATACGTGGCAACCCCAATATCTATGTGCCCTCCACCCTGTCGGGAGCGGATTACGTGAGACCCCAGCTTCACCCAATACGGTACGGCCCTTTCAGTGGGGCCACATTGATGTATGTATTCTCTATCCAGGCTGCACAACCTTTATACATATCATTTTGGGCATTACCCAAAAATGAAGCAGATCCAATTAACCATACCATACGAAACAGTGTTGATTGAAAACACTACCATTAAAAATTTCTTATGGTGCACCTTAATGTTTTTGGTAGTGATTATTTTCCATCCAATCTGTTAATAAGGTCACATAATAATCCTCGATCAAGGTAAAAAGCAAATATTAGTTTCATCTAAAACTTTTGTGCCTCATTAACAGTTAATCACTTTGTGGTCCACATGATAATTACATCTTCTTCATTTTTGAGAATTTTGGTTTACGTGGTGCCTTAAGGTAACGTGGTTGTGACAGGAACCAAATATGAACCAGAATAAGAAATTTTAGAATCCACTTTTTCATTTTGGGAAGATGAAAATGTCCTTTTTCTACAACTACTCGTGTAGCGAGCTCTCAACCGAAAGGTTCTTTTGAAAGGGAATGTGAGCCCCACTCAAAACTCAAATTTGGCCTACTTCTTGTTTGATACGATTTGTTCATTTTAATAGGACAACCATTAATCCATGAATGATTTTTTCTATTTTTTCGTTTGAAGTTTTTTGTAGCTTATAACTACACTAACATTGTTAATGTGCATTAATTTAAATTATTTTATTTGATGTGGTTCATTATAATAAGTTTTGCTCTCAAACTTGAATTGATAATAAGAAATTAAAACTTCTTACATATGGATGAGTTAAATTTGCTTCATGATAACCCAACAGGCCTCACATAAGATGTGGATTGGTTCTAAATGTGGGGCCATTGCTGTATGAGTGTCATTTGACTGTTTTCTTCTTACCTCTTTATTTTTTTTTTTTTTCAGGAGGAGGGGAGGAGGATGTGAAAGGGAGGATGATTTTTTCTGCTCCCTTCCTTTTTTCCTTCCTTCATTATTTCTTAGTGTTTATATATATATATATATATATATATATATATATATATCTATATATATATATATATATATATATATATATATATTCGATATTAATGGTGAGAGTTTGTGAAATAAAAAAAAGGATATGAAAGAAGACTCTTATAGATGATTTTTATTTTATTATTATTTTATTATTATTATTATTATTTTTAAATAATGGAAATGATGTTATAATAAATGAATTTTGTAAGAGAAAAATGTTGTAATGTATGAATATAATAAATGCTATAATGGATGACTTTTGTAATGGAAGAATTTTTGTAATAGAAGAATGTTGGGATAGAAGTATGTTCTAATGAATGAATGTTGTATGATGGATCATCGATATTTACAATGCATTGTTGATATTTTCACTGTAAATCGTTGATATTCACTGTGGACTGCTAACATTTTCACTATGATTGCAGATATTCACTATAAAAATATTAATTGTCCGCTCTTAATATTTGAGCTTCACAGTGAATATCAATGGTCGACAGATAATATTGACGATCTACATTAAATATCAACGATATACAATGAAAATATCAACAATTCACAGTGAAAAAATTAAGGAAGAAGGAAATGACTAAATGACCCTTATGCGGAAGGGCCTAACGTTTTGAACCCATCAACATCTAATGTGGGGCCCACCGAGTTGTCTCGAGGCAAATCCAACCTGTCCACAAGTAAGGGCACGTTCGGCCGGGTGGATTGGAAGGGATTGAATGGTATTAGGGTGGATGGCATGGATTTCTAGGTAATGATGGTGTTGTCAGTGGATTGTCTTGAGATCCATGAGATTGTTATATCCCTGGATTGCTATATCCAGTCTGTTTGGCACGCTCGGCCAATCCCGGGATTAAACCTTCCCATCCCTTCTAATCCCTCAAACCAAACACGTCACAGGCAAATTTGAAAGGATTAGGGTGAATTGGGTGGGATTTAAAGGTAATGATGGTGTTGTCAGTGGATTGTCTTAAGATCCATGGGATTGGGATCAAATCACTGACTCTGTTTGGCACGCCAGGCCAATCCCGGGATTTGACTTCCAATCCCTTCCAATCTGACCGACTAAACGGGCCCTAAGAGGTTTTAATTTCATGTTATTGGCTAAGATTGAGGTCAAATTTCATCACAGATTAACCACTTCGAAGGGAAGTGTTCAGTATTAACGCATAAAGTTAATGTAGCTGTAAGCCACATACATCTTTAAAAATATATTAAGAAGACCCTTTTCAGTTTTAGGTGGGCCCACATCTATTCTGATACGGTCCATTCACTTCCCAAGTCGAGAGCATGCCTTATTAGGGACAATTGTGGCAAATGGACATTTTCGTCAACCGAAAAATGAAAAAGTAAATTTAGGGCTAGAATTCCTAATTTTCATCCATGCGGGGCTCTTGCTACAACTCCATCACCTTAAGGGCCCACGTAGACCAAGGATAATTCCGTAGGATACATAATAAATCCATCAAGGTGGGCCCCACAGTATGGTGCGACCCTTATTTGGGATCGCTTTGATTTATCTATTCTATATCAACTATGACCATTCGTTTTTGCTAAATCATTTTAAGAAAGAAACGCAAAAAAATAAAGAAGAATCAAATCTCATATAAATCATACTTATAAAAATCTATTTTGATTGGACGTCGTATCATTAAAAACTTGTTAAGGGTCATTGTAATGTTCCAGTAATGTTTATTTGACATCCAACATGTTTATAAGGTCAAATAAACCTGATTAAATAATTAAAAAAACATAGACATCACTTAACAATTGGATATGCTTTATTTATAGGCCCATGCCCTTAAATGATGGGGCAAGACAGATGAACGGCGTGGATATAGAACACATACATCAAGGTGGGCCCCACAGAAAAGGCCACACCTACTCCACCTCTTTTTTCCACGGCTAGCTAAAGGATTAAAAATAACAAAAAGGCAGATGCTAAACTCAAGTGGGCTAAGCGGTAGGAAATGATAGGATTGAGCATCTACCATTGAAATCTTCTCTTGAATAACAAAAGCTTCGGATCTAGAACTACCCATATGAACGTTATGGATGGTATATAAATATGATGGTGAGCTTAAGGAAGTTTCCTTAACTACTGTTCGTATTTCGTCCCCACTATTTCTTGTAATGTGGACTACTTAATCTTTCACGTCCTAACATGAGCCGTCCAAACTGATTGTCGAGTTCGGCCACGTATTTTCCGCGCTACCGATGATGTCTCCTGTAGAAGGGGGTTAGTTACAGGACAGGTACAGTAAAGTCACGGTCGGTTTTTCCAAAAATAAATAAAGAAATCGCATCGCTTTTCGGATCTTAGTGGACGGGACCCACCAACTACCCTCGTCATCAACACGTGTATACATCACGATTCCGACGTGTCTACGTACCACCCTATTTCTTGTGGGCCCGGTTTTCAAAAGATGTAGGCCTTCTCTTTCCAAATGTCGCTATTTTAGTTAGCTGTCACTGGTCGGTGGAGCTGACAGAGCTTATAGCTGCCGAATTATTGGGACGCGACTTGGCTGTAGAGGTTTTATGGTTCCAGTGGACGCGGTTTGGCTAGTGACCCCACCACCAGCCAGCTGGTGTTAAAGCTATGCCAGCCCACCATTGTATATGTATTTTATCCACGCCGTTCATCCATTTTGATAACTCACATGAGCCACAAAAATTAAGTAGATTCAAATCCTACATGGAACATACCACAAGAAAAAAAAAATATTGAATGACTAGTTCATCATTTTAAACTTACCAAAGTCTATTATAATGTTTATTTGCCATCTAACTTATTGATAAGGTACACAGGGCTAGATGAAGGGAAGTTATAAGCTTGATCTAAAACTTCATTGATTCTCGAAAAGTTTTCAATGGTAAGTGTTCAATAGCTACTATATATATATATATTTTTTGAATATTTGGCGGTAGACTCTTAGGAGTTTTAAGACCTGGTCAAGGTTTTGATTATCCATAGATGGTGAAATCCCACTATAGTGTGAGTGTGTGGGGTGTGTGTGCGTGTGTTAAAAAAATAAATCTGTACTACTTTTTTGTGGTGGTCTAACCTAAGATTTGGATCTGCCTCATTTTGGGTCATGTCCTACAATAAGATGGAAAATTGGATGGATGGTGTGGAAAGAATATTAACTCTATTAAGTAAGTTAATATGCTTGAGCATATTAAAAAAATTCTGTAGAACTCATCAGGATTTACATATTTTATCCATATTGTCCATCTGTTTTACTAGCTTATTTAAGGGCATGAACTCAAAATTTATGCATATTCAAAACTTAAGTGGACCACACCACAAGAAAGAATGTGAATTGAACACTTATTATTGAAAAGTTACCAGGGGCCACAAAAGTTTTGGATTAAGCTGATATCTGTGTCCTCACTTCATCTATGCTTTGTGTGACCTAATGAACCGGTTGGATGACAATAAACACCACTGTGAGTCATAGGAAAGTTTCAACGGTGGATATCATTATTCCCACTGTTTCATGTGGTGTGGTCGTCTTGAGCTTTGGATATAATTCAATTTTGGGATAATGCCTTAAAATAATCTGGAAAAACAGATGTATGGAATGGATCAGATCACAGATACATCATGGCAGCCCCACAAAATCTACTCAGTACACAGTCCGCTGGAAAACATGGTGGGCCCATAGAGCTTTGACACCAGCTAGCTTGATGGCACTGGGTTCACTAGCCAAACCGACCCAAAGCTATGTTTGTACTATAGCCACTTCCTTGATCGATTTTTGTAAGCTCATTTTAGACATGACTCCAACCCTAAGGGAGATCCAAAACTCAAAGTGGGCATACCCTAGGAAACAGTAGGAATGGAGTCACCCACCGTTGAAATCTTCGTGGGTGCACAATGATATTTAGAGCCATCTAATCTGTTGGTAAGGTGAAAGGGATTGGACGGTAAATTTCCTGGATATGCCAAACGTGCCAAACAGATTAGGTGAACTTGTTCCGGGATATAGCAAACCAATAGATCTCAAACCAATCCACTGACATCACCATCGTTACCTTAAAATTGATCACATCCATCCTAATCTCCTTCAATCCGGCCGGCCAAACAGGCCCTAAAGGTTTCACTGCAGGGCGTTCAATCCTCAGTCGTGCGGCTCACTTGAGTTTTGGATCTCCTTCTATCGTGCGGCTCACTTGAGTTTTGGATCTCCTTCTATCTGGGCTAATATAAAATAAGCTGACGCACTATACAGGAATAACACAAGCATCATGGTGGCCCACGCAAGTCAGTCGCGCCCAAATCACGCCGCTGCAGATTGCGTGGAGACCTTAACCCCGTTCTGTGGGGTCCACCGTGATATATATATAAAATCTATGCGGTTGAACTGTATTGCCAGATTATTTTAAGATGTGAACGCACAAATGGAGTAGATCCAAAGCTCAAGTGGACCGTAATGACATTTTCGTATGTAAGTTTTGAATTAAACTAATATTTGTGTTTTTTCTTTCTTCACGTATGTGTGACCTCACGAAAGCGTTGGGTGTAGAATAAATATCACGGTGTACCCTATGAAAGTTTTGACGGTGGGTATCATTATCACCTCTATTTTGTTTAATTGAACTTTAGATTTGATTGTTTTTAGCCCATATCCTAAAATGATCTGTCAAAACGGATGGACGGTGTGGATAAAACACATACATAACGATGTACCATACAGTCGAGTCACCAGGGATACCCTGACAGGGTCTCCAGCGAACCTAACCGTTTTCAAGCAGCCGTGCGGACGCAGCGACTTTTTGAAGCGTATGCAATTACTTAAAGTGGGTCGCATCTGCGCTGGCATCTCTGATTTTCCCGGTCAAAACGCTTAAAACGAGGCTAAAACCAAAAGTTGAGACAGGGATGTGTATTGCAGTGGTACTGCCAGTACCGACATCGTTACCGTTGGATGATTTACCAGGGCCACAATGATGTATTTGTTTTATCCAAGCAATTCATCCATTTTAAAAGCTCATTTTAGGGCATAAGTTAAAAAATTAATTGATAAAAAATGTTGAAAAAAAATATAACAAGTCCGGAGACCCGATTATGGAATGGACCAATTCTACCGACACTGCCCGAAGATCCAAAGTAACGGGTCCGACCGAGACAAGACGGCAAAGCGTAAAGAAGAGACTTAACTCGAATTGCAGAAAATAAATTCCGACCGAGAGATATAGATTCAAGAGCCATAGGCCGAATATATAAGACACATAAAGTTGTCTCGAATAACAAGCCAGTAACGTCTAAAGAGGACCACCTAAGGTCCGAAAGCTAGAAGTCGCCTGATCTATCATAAAACCGACTAATATTAAGTCGGTTGTAGTGTCGGTTATCGGGATAAGGAGTATCGGTAACGAGCCGACTCTGTTTCATCCGATAGAAAATAAAAAGCTATGTCCTTACAGCCAGCAGAGACTCACCTATTACTAGAGTCGGTTAAGGTTGAGTCGAGCAAGGATGAGACGGTGTAAGCATGAATACCGTCCCAAAGATCTTGTGAGAGGATTCCCGACCCCGAAAATCTCGGAATCGGGAAGCATCCGTAAGCAGATTGCAATCAAATCAAATCTCCTAAGATTGGGGGGAGAATACTTGTACGGCGGGACCTCTCACTCCTATAAAAGAAGGACGTCTCCAAGATCAAAGGTACGCAGAAAACCTTTCTCAAAACCCTTCCTATACTGTCCGGTGACTGACTTTAGCATCGGAGGGTCCCCAGCTCTAGCCAGGGTCTCCTTTGTTTCATCCTTGTGCAGGCGGTAGATCAAAGGAAGGTTCACCAGTTTTTTGCATCAACAAAAAATATCTCAAATGGATCACGCAATAAGAAAACAGTGGTGATTAAACCCTCCCATTAAAAGCTTTCTAGGGCCCACTATAATGCTTATTTGACATCTGACCTATTGATTAGGTCACACAGATACAGATGAACTGAAAAAAAAAAATTTATCTCCATCGAAAACTTTTGCAGCCCTTTGGAGTTTTTAATGGTGATCGTTCAATCACTACTGTTTCCTATAGTGTGGTCCACCTGCTATTTAGATCTTAGTTATTTTTGGGTCATGCCTTACGATAATCTGTTAAAATGGATGGATGGAGTGGATTAAATACATACATCATGGTGGAGCCCATAGATCACCGACTGGCTACTGGCATCAATAAACATCATCAATAGGCAATCCGTATCCGAAAGAAGGGCAAAATGAATCGGCGATATTGCTTTCTCAGCGTATTCAAAAAAGTAATTTAATTCCTCTCTCTCTCTCTCTCTCTCTCTCTCCAAACAGTAACGTTTACAAAGTTCGACAATCAGGATCGAAACCGGGATAACACATACAGGCTGCAGTGTAGAGCATCCTCAACCTGGATAACACATGCATATGTGACACGCGTGCAAGATCCTGGCTATTCATTATGCAGGGCGCAGAGAGCGAATGCTGTCCCCAACTTTGGACTGATCATAATGGGAGAGTTGCCTGTGGAAAGAAATCAATGGTTGTATCATAGGTCTGCGGGCTACTTGATAAGTGCATGAGCCTCATTTTACATGCTCAAAACTAGCTTACCTGATGGATGCCCTACATGTCTCACATGATCCGACGGTTTAATAGCCAAACTTAGATACGTTCTATGAATCGGGACGCCTTGGGCATATTGTTTAGGTTCTTAACAATTGGTATTAGAGATAATATCATGTTTTGTATTCGAATCACCAAAGGAGTAAATTATGGAAAGCGGGCCACTGCAGACATCTTGACTAAAAAAAAAAAAAAAAAAAACCTCCAAGGGCTTGTTTGGGTACCACTTAAAAAATGTTTTCATCTCATTTTATAAATTAATTATAATTATTTTTGCAGGTTATGATTAATTGTCAAGATGCTGTTTTTAATCTTTAACCAAAAAGAAATATATCTCTAATACATAATTATGATCAGCTGACATGAGATAAAACTCGTTCTCAGCCACCCAAAGAGGCACAAACTACTCAATATCATCCCTTCAATTAAAATTCCAAAATATGGTTAATCTATAATGGAACTGGGACTTGGATTTGTCATAATGAGCCACGAGTAAATCAGCTTTATGCATGCGTGTATGTGGATTAATCAAATAACTTCTCTTACACTAATGACAAAAACTTCGATGCTGATGATACACAACCACTTAGAAATTACTTGGAAAATAAGGCCTCTTTGGTTTGTCAATTATTCTAGTATTGTAATATATAGGTATTATCATTACAAATTTACCATTGACAAACTCAATATATATGAAAATTGTGCACGACATGTGGATGTACCAGGAGACAAATAAAGGAATTTATAATTATAGTACAGTTTCATGATATTACAATAAAAATTTAAGTCTAAATGCCAACATCCATGGATTTTAATGGTGACTTGGCATTAAAGTAATGTAAAAATATTATTATTATTATTATAATCTTTACCAATGGGAAATAACAAAAGTATTTTGTAATAGCTATACATTTCTTTTACATACTTATGATAACTAGTGTGACAAATAAGCTTTAAATGTAACTAGGATAATATGGCTTAAATTATGAATCCCAATTTACATATACCATTAACCAAAACTACTTTTTATTTCGTTGTCTCACAATGGAATTAGTGGAAACTTTTTGGATGCTTTAAAAAAAAAAATTCCAATGATCCTATTTCGACGGCGTCCAAGAATTAATTAAAAATTAGGATTGCTCAATCAATTTGATCCTATTTCAAATAATGACCATCCAAGAATCAAACGTTATGATTGCGCTCAACCAACTGATTTTGAAAATTAAGACCTGACCATAGTTCATAAAATGATTTCATCAGTTTATTTTGAGTTATTTGACGCAGGGGAGGACGTGAGGTCGAGCACCGTCTTCCTCAAGAGGATAACTATTCCGAATCCACGGAACTTCTCTGGACTCCTCACAGAGACTTCTCGAATCCACGAGAAAAGAGAGTAGAAAATAGAAATAAATTCTAAATAAATTCGAAATAGCTTAATTAATAAATTGATCATCCTCTAATGCGTCTCCTTACACTATTAATAAAGAAAAAAATAAACTAAAATTCGTAATTACCAAAAATAGCAAAATTCTAACTCTAATAAAAATCCTAATTCTAATAAAACTCTTCTAAGGTCTAATTTCTAAAAATAAAAATTGCAAATAAACTTTCTCTAGAAAAGTCCTAGTATAACTAAAAGTTATTTCCAAAAGGAAAGAAAATCTAAAACTCTAAAAATATTTTAAAAATTCGGAATTACTAAAAATAGTAAAATTTTTCTAAAAATTCATTTTTGACCTGAAAGCGTGCGTTTTCTGACGAAACGGACAGACGCGACCCACTTTGTGGGTCGGTTCACCTCGGATGGCTCATTTCAGTAAAGATTGATAGGTTGTGCTCCCCGTAACGATACCCGGATCAAAAGTTATGGTCAATTTACGGTCCATCTTCTTTTGGCCCAACCATGCTAGGAACGTATCTATGACAAGTTCTACATCAGACTCCTCCACTTGAAAAAAAACTCGTCCTCGAGTTACGCAAGAGACTTGGCACATGAGTCTGAGATAACTTCCGATGTCGATGTTCATTAGCTCTTTTTTTGTACTTGGCATTAAGCTCTTGAGTTGACACAATACATGCACTCATGCTTTCCTTGATTTGACTAATATCGATTAGTTCCTTCACATCTGCCTTCAAGATCTCATATTTTTTCTGATAATGTGGACAATTAGGCGGACTTGCCCCTGAGATGGGATCAATGTGATTTTGTATATCTCGTATGGGAGGTAATTTATTAGGGAGTTCATCGAGCACAACCCTCTTGAACTCCTGCGATACTGGTTCCAAATCCTCTAAGATATTCACAGGCTCCACATATTTTTTCTTTTCAACTAATGGATATATATTTCTCGTTTCCTCATATTGTTAACAAAGGCCTGTTCAGTGATGAGATATTGCTCCTCCACTTTAGAAGTGTTGGGTTGGTTCTCCATTCCTATAGAGGTCACATGTTCGCCACTGATGAATCCTGTGGTCTGTTGCAACTCTGTTTTGATGAAGTCGTTTCTCGAGGACCAATAATAGGATTTCTCTGCATAACCTTTTACTGATCGACTATCCTGATAATAATTTTGGTTTTGTTGGAATAATACCTGATCGTAATCTCGAGGAAGGAATCGCATGTACAATAACTTCTTCATCCGCGACCACGTGCGAATTGGCGTCTTCATCTGTCTCGTTCGCTCGAGTTGAAGTTGTTCTCACCAATCTGAAGCTCTGCCCGTCAACTTGTAGGCCACGAGTTTAACTTTCTTCTCTTGTACAATGTTCATGTAGTCGAAGAAACGTTCGACTTCAAGCAACCAATCGAGGAAGTCTTGGAAGTAGAGTTGGCCATTAAAATTAGGAAGATCGACTTTCATCTTAAATTCTTGAATCATCCTTTGGTTCATTGATAGCATCGCCCTACGATCAGTATAATTACGAATTCCAGCAATTGCTGGTGGTGGATCACCACCATGAACACGGAGTTGCCTTAGGTTTTCCGCCAAGAGATCCGCTATGTTGTCGATGGAAGCCTGCAGCCTTTGCATGGCTTGCCGATTCTCTTGTTGCGCTACTTCAAAAGTTGCCGCCGTTAAAGGTAAATTCCCTGGAGCACCACCCATGAGATGGTTGCCCAACCCATCGTTAGAAGCTATCGATTCGAGGAGAAACCTCGCTCTGATACCAAACTGACGCAGGGGAGGACGTGAGGTCAAGCACCGTCTTCCTCAAGAGGATAACTATTCCGAATCCACGGAACTTCTCTGGACTCTTCACAGAGACTTCTCGAATCCACGAGAAAAGAGAGTAGAAAATAGAAATAAATTCTAAATAAATTCAAAATAGCTTAATTAATAAATTGATCATCATCTAATGCGTCTCCTTACACCATTAATAAAGAAAAAAATAAACTAAAATTCGTAATTACCAAAAATAGCAAAATTTTAACTCTAATAAAAATCCTAATTCTAATAAAACTCTTCTAAGGTCTAATTTCTAAAAATAAAAATTACAAATAAACTTTCTCTAGAAAAGTCCTAGTATAACTAAAAGTTATTTCCAAAAGGAAAGAAAATCTAAAACTCTAAAAATATTTTTAAAATTCGGAATTACTAAAAATAGTAAAATTTTCCTAAAAATTCGTTTTTGAGTTGAAAGCGCATGTTTTCTGACGAAACGGACAGACGCGACCCACTTTGTGGGTCGGTTCACCTCGGATGGCCCGTTTCAGTAAAGATTGATAGGTTGTGCTCCCCGTAACGATACCCGGATCAAAAGTTATGGTCAATTTACGGTCCATCTTCTTTTGGCCCAACCATGCTAGGAACGTATCTATGACACGTTCTACATCATTATTTAATGGCAATAACAAAAATTTACTAATCAAGATGCATCTTTTTAAAGCTATCAGCTGTACAAAGAAGACCATAAGCCTTTTTCTTTGGAGGCTTCTTCATGAGATATTCCCTATTGAACTATTTAAATCTTTAATCAGTGGGCACACGGGTTCATGAAGAGGGATACTGTGGGTCCTTTTCATTTCAACCGTCCACTAAATGTACATCAATCTCAGTTAACTAATTTCGTCGGCTGAATATAAACTTTTTATTATTATTCATGATCGATCTAAAATGAGCCTCCAAATGTGGACAGTTTAATTTAGCGGTCTACCACATGTACAATATCGTAAGGGGCTGCGTATGGACCATCACCCCCTGCAAGAGTATTCCCTATTGGTACTTTCTAGATTCTTGTAGGCTTAGGTCAGATGAAATTTTCAAAAGCCAGCCATGTGAATATATGAATATCATACGCAAAACGTGATTACATTATATAAAAAATAAATAAATAAATAAAGGTCTTCTTGAGGAGATTTTATCAGCACACTCCGTGATTGATAAACGGACAGGATTCTTTCATACTTTTCACAGATTTGTGTCCTAAAGTAGCCAGTCCTTCCTGTGACCCAGTTGTGCGAGACAAAGTCGTGGGTCCCACCATTTAGATGACCTTGGATGATTCTGTCATCAGTTGGGCCCCGTGAATTTATGACCGAAAATGGACGGTGTAAGAGAGTGCAGGACCTCCGACAGGCAATATTTTCCTGATAAAGACGCCCATCTCCAATGGTAACGGCTCTTCTTCTTATGCAATTATAGCTGTCGGTGCTGTGGGCTCCAACCATGATGCATGTGTTTCATCCGTGCCGTCCATCAATTTTTCATATAACTTATGGTATGAGCCCAAAAATGACATAGATCCATACCTAAAGCGAACCCGTCACAAAAACAGTATTGATTGAGCACCCACCATTAAAAAAATTTTGAGGAATACAGAAGTCTTGAATGAAGCTATATTTTATTTTTCCCTTCGTCCATGTATGAATGACCTAAAGGTTGAATGCCAAATAACTATCACATGGCCCTAAAATTTTTTTAAATGCAGCTATTCAATTACTATTGTTTTCTTATGGTGTGGTCCACTTAAGATTTAGATCCGCTGTGGGATCAAGCCTAAAATTGATTTGAAAAATAAAATAAAATTTACAGCATGCTTAATACACTCGGGATGCTTTATAACGCTTCTTCCCGAGAACGGATTGGCTACTCCCCCGGTCGGTGCTCTGTGGGCCCTACCATGATGTATGTTTTTCATCCATTCCGTTCATCCATTTTTTTAATGGTAGACGTTCATTCAACACCGTTTCTTATAATGTGGTCCGCTTAAGATTGGAATATATTCATTTGTGGTCTCATACTATAAAATGATCTATAAAAATAGATGGACGGTATGGATGAAACACATACATCATTTTAGGGACCACAGACCACCAGACATTAGCTGGTGGCAGGGGTAGTAGCCAATCCGTTTCCCTTCTGCGCGGCGCACTCCTCCCGCAGTTTCTTTTGACGCGACGCATCTGGTTCACCGGGG
Organism: Magnolia officinalis; assembly: GCA_021015155.1. NCBI lineage: Eukaryota > Viridiplantae > Streptophyta > Magnoliopsida > Magnoliales > Magnoliaceae > Magnolia > Magnolia officinalis. The sequence continues at coordinate 122,963,707 of JAJHSJ010000001.1, forward strand.
GAGGCGGATTGCGTACTGAGTAACTCAGTACGCTAAAGCGTATTGAGTAAACTCTGTGGGGGTCCATAGTGATTTATATATTTTATCCACTCAGTACATCCATTTTAACGGATAATTTTAAGGCTTGAACTTAAAAATTAAGTATATTCAAACCTCAAATGGACCACACCACAAGAAACTGTGTGAATTGAATATCTATCATTGAAAATTTCTTGGGGGCACATAACTTTTGGATCAAGCTTGTATTTGTGTTTTCCCTTCATCCATGTTTGTATGATCTTATGAAAAGGTTGGATGAGAAATAAACATCACTGTGAGCCCTATAAAGGTTTCAACGGTAGAAATCATTATCCCAACTGTTTCATATGATATGGTCCACTTGATCTTTGGGTATGATTAAATTTTGATCTCAACCCCTAAAATAACATGAAAAAATGGATGGACGGAGTGGATGGAACAGATTCATTCACAGTGGGCCCAATGGAGTTTACAATAAGAGCATAATGAGTAACTCAGTACCAATCCGATTTCGTTTCAAGTAGTAGGTGATTCCCTTGGAGGTATGCACTACATATCAACGACGTCCATCTGTTTTTTGAACGTATTTCATGGCATAAGCCTGAAAATAAAGCAGATACAAATCTCAAATCTACCACGCCGTAGGAAAGAGTGGCAAACGAGTATTAAAAGCTTTTCATGGGACTCAAAAGTACTTGCGCTTTTCCATTAATCCAGATCCGTGTGACCTTTTCAACCGGTTGAATGACAAATAAATATTAAAGTGAGCCATAGGAAGTTTTTAATGGTTGAGTGTTAAATCACCAATGTTTCTTATAATGTGGTCCACCTGAGATTTGTATCTTCTTCGTTTTTGGGGTCATATCATAAAATGACTTGGAAAAACATATGGAAGGCGTAGATATATAATTAATACATTAAAGTGGGCCACAGGATCAGGGACCATCCACATCGATGGTCCCGGGGAACCAGCTAAGCCGCGTCCAGTTTGTTTGGAGACGACCAAGCCGCGGGCCGTCGCTTTGTTACTTGCAACGCAAGGAAGGAAGATACGTATCAGATTCCGTACGTCCCGCGGCAGCCACCGTGAATGAACAAGGGCGGATTTGTCGCGACAGCGGAAGACAGAGTCGTTGGCCCACCACATGTTAGAACAGTTGGCAACTTCCCACAATCATTGTTGAAGAGGAGGGAGTTACTTGGTACACTGACAGAGAATGACCAGAAATGCATATGCATATAATACTATGCACACGTGGCTTCTACAAACACAATCCAAACCATCCGAATGGTAGGCCTCGTTGTAAATGGGGTCCATTTTAAAAATCAGTTCGTTCCATTCATGTACGTCAATTTAAATCGTTTGACTAGCGGACCCATTACTGATGAAAATTTTAAATTTTACAATAAATGTATCGTTAAAATGAAAATTAGGAGGTGATCCAATTTCAAACAATAATTTTTTATCTTACAAATAAAAGATTAATATATTCCAACAATTTTTATTTTGTAGCTGTGACTCATCGGAACTAATGGACGGAGTGGATGTCACACAAACATCACAGCGGGCCCACAAAGCTCGGGTGTTGCTCGCTCCTCGTGCAACAGGTGTTGTAGAGTACCTCTGTACGGGAGTAACCTCGAAAACTACCTCCCCCGGCCGACCTCTGTCCGGGAGGAACCTCGAAAAAAGATGGTAGATGATTTAGGTGAGACCTTTGCCGTGGGCCTCACTTGATGTATGTATTATGCATCCACGCCGTAGATCATTTTAGAACATAATCACGAAAACCAAGCAGATCCAATTATCAGGTTGACTATATCATAGGAAAGAGTGGTGATTGACCATTAATGGGCCAAAGAAGTTTTTGATCTAAGCTGATATTTATTTATTTTCCCTTGGTCAAGGCTTATGTGACCTTATCAACAGATTGGATGGAAATACATTAAGGTGTACCCTAAAAAGTTTTTAATGGCAGGGCATTCGATCACTACTTTTTCCTATGGTTCACCTGATAATTGGATCTGCTCCATTTACGGGACAATGCCCAATAATCAAAATCGGATGTTCGGCGTGTATACAGAATACATACATCAAAGTAGGCCCCACGGTAAGGGCTGTACTTTCATGGTTGAGGTCGGTTCCCACCTAATCCGCTCCTGGTAAAAGATGGGTTGGGACTATGCATCTAGTGGGCCTACTGTGGATGGATCACAACTCAATACCCATAGAGATGGGACGATTCTAAATGGATAGTAAAACGGCAAATTATTAAGTGAGATGATCAAGGAGGACAAAAAAAAAAAAGGACGGGTAGGATCATCCGGTCAGTTGGGTATTTAGCACCAGCACATCCTATATGGGCGATCACGATCTACTTTCCCTTTTACCACGTGATTGTACGGGAGTTCCCATGCACACGCACAGTATCGTTTGTCGTGTTTCTATGCCGGATCTGCGGAACAGGGGCCCACAAGCAAGCAAGCATCCAGGAAGACCATGTGTCGCTGACGAGGATTCAATGACGGGTGTGCACACCTCACACCAACGGCAGATGATGGCGATGGAGCCTGTTCAACCGCAATATCAAAGAGGAGACTATCCAATAGAGCCCTAGTATGGTAGATCCATCTCCCTACCGTACACGTGGCAGACTGATTTAGTATTCGGGACCGTCCATTTAGCTGCTCATATTTAGATTTCAATGGTTCAGAATACACATAAATCGGATGATTTTAGCCATTAGATTTGTGGCTCTCAATTGAAGAAAAAGTTCTAATTTATGTAAATTTCGAAAGACAAGCTATTCAAGATAGGTCCACTAGATGGATGGCCCCGATTGATACGTCACCCTGCCACGTGTGTTGCAGAGACATGGCTCTACCACGTGTGCTGCGGAGCCATCTCTCTCAGTACACGTGATAGAGTAGTTTATCATCTGGGCCGTCCATATTGTTTCCTCTACTGGTGACAGTAAATGGTTCAAAATTCACATGGAGGGGATGATCCTAGCCATCTGATCAGTGGCCTTCACCACGTCCGTGGATAATAAAAATGGTTAACGGCCTGTATTCATTCAATGCCGGAAAGTGGTGGGCAGATTTTCTGATCGGTGTCATTTTGAAAAATGGCCCAATCATGATGGTTTACATTTAATGACGGTCACTTGACACGTCACTTACACGTGTACGATGCTATTTTCTGTTTATTTTACCGTCTTAGTTCGGATTCCACGCTAAAAGCGTGTAATGGTTTTCAAAGAAAAACAAAAAGAAAAAGGAAGTAAAATAGACTTTCTATTCTTCTGCACGCCATTATGGCGTGCACTGAATGGAATCAGTGGCTTTTGCTTCTAGAATATATTGAAATAGGAAGTACCCCGGTAATTGCATGAGGAATGAATTTGGTGCAAGACACTTCAAAGTCGTATGACTTTAATTAAACAACTTTCGACTCATGATCCACCATGGATTGAGGTGGATCCTCCTGATAGTCATCCCATCATCATCGATGGTTATGATAATGTCTCCAGACATTAGTTGGTTCGCATGATTGATGGTTGATCCTCTTGGAAAAGAAGCAAAGTATGCAATTGAGAAAAATAAAAAAATTTATGAATAAAATTAAATTTATGTGTTTAAATCTTAACTAGAATATCAATGTTTCAACGTAAAAGCAAAGCACACAATGGATGTAAAAAATGAGATGAATACAATCAAATTTGTGGGTTGAAATATTGATTAGAATGGTCAATATCTTAAGCTCCAAAATCAACAAGGAAACCCAACGAGAGATTTTTCTGCATTGATGAGCTATAAGGGAGGACACTAAGAAGAGCTCAGGGCCCTATACCATATATATATATATATATATATATATATATATATATATATATATATATATATATATACACTTTACATTTATCTTTTCCATTTATTTTGGCATAGTCTTGCTTGGCTATAAATTGTTACTACCTAGCGGCTTCCGTTATATAGTACCTTACGAGTAGATTAAATATTTACAACCTCAAGTTATAGATGCATGATCGACTAAGTTCCGATTTAATTGATTATAGTCATCCGGTTATATCCTGCTGACCACCCACCCCCATTGTTTATTCCAATAGACAAATCATATATTTATTTATTTTCTTTTCATTTATTTTTTTAGTTGTTTGATACTCTATCAATCGAAATAACCATATATTTGAATATTAATAAAATCAACATCGTTTAACATTCTTTTATTTATTTGTACATTTTTATTCCATTGAGAAATATTGAAGTCGAAAGTACTGGTGAAAAAAAGTTCTCAAGTTCGTAGACTCATGTCTATTATCACAAGGTGAAAAGAATCTATTCGGAATGGCAGACCCATACCCTTTCACAAATTGCCTGAATGCTGAGCGCAAACGGTGGTTGAGAGGATAACTGGATCCTGTGTCCAGTCTTCAATATGTTTGCCTTAACGCGGGGGAACATCAATGATTCAATCAAACCTTGAGTCAAGTAGACTTTGGCACACCTGCGCATCATACCTACACACAAAAACCAAATACAGGCCCTTTTTCACATGTGTGGCCTTGTTTGATTGAATTAGCAACAACAATAGTCACTCTCAATCAGCACTAAGCTTAAAACCTTAGACGCTAGTAGGTAAAACATCATATTAAACTCTGATTCACTCCCAATTGCACAATGGCTTAAATGGACTCGAACCACATGTCCTTTGGCTAGACCCCGATACACTCCTACTTACACCTATGACACCGGTAGGTCAAATATTAGACCGGACCTTGGCTCACTCCCAATTACACAGTGGCTTAGATGGGCTCGAACCATGTCCTTTTCCTAGACCTCGATTCACTCCTAATTGCACTAGGCGTAGCAAGATCACCGTCCTTGTAGAGATTTAAACCCTGATTTTACTAGCAGAAATCTCTCCTCTTACCACTAATATAATGAGTATTTTGAGAAAGTTTTCATATATAATAAATATATTTATGTTATAAAAATAAACTTTTTATTTTAAAACTTATTTCTTATTATAAAAAACATAATAAATTCAATATATCTTAGCATGGCTCATTGTTGTATGATAGGAATCTTTGGGGGAGTATTACAAAATAACAAAAAATATATAAAGCGGATAGTCTTAACTTTTTAATATGTGGCTTTGGGGAATAATAAAATTAAATATGATAAATGGTCCATATTAATTATTGGAATATATGTCTTTTTATTACTATTATGTTTACATTGGATGGATATGTTGGGAGATTTTACTAGGGTCTTTGTATTTTTGTGGAATGAGATAGGACAAATTTAATGTAAAATATATTTTGAGGCCTGAATGATTTGGTTCTTTATGAACTTAAAATATTATTATGACCAATAGATAAGTCGAGATAGCTTAATTCATAGGGTTTACTATAGATAGTGTGATTGTTGTATGTATGATGAATCTCTACCTTGGGACATTGTCCTCGCACGTGTAGGTGTGTACACGTGTACATATACTGGATCTAGAAAGTCAAGCTATATTTAGTTAGCTAGTATTAGTCTTATATTAGGAATTAAAATGATTGATCAACATAGTTGGCAAGTTTTATAATTATTATATGTTGTTTTGTGAAATCAACTGTTTATATTTATTTTTGGATCATCATTCATGGCTATAGAATATGGTGGGTCTAAGAGAGTGGGCCTTAATGGTATATAGAAGGATATGTGCATGATAGCATGAGACATGGTGATCACATACATTCATGCAATGTACACATGGAAACGTCTATACTAAAACATGTTTGACTCAATCAAAGTTTGGTATGATTATGTAAGTATATTGTGGCGTTGCTTGCCGTTTAAGTACCTTGTAAGGATTGCCCTAAAGAGTTCTCTTTATAAATATATAAAAGTTGTTTAAGAAGTTCCACAGAGTTCCATGCCTTAGAAAAGCTTCATTAGCATAAAGAATACAAACTTAGGGCGGCTGATTTGAGTGAAAAATGAGAGAATTGAGTGAAAAGAATATCCATGTGTACATTGCATGAATGTTTATATTTATTTTTGGATCATCATTCATGGCTATAGAGTATGGTGGGTCTAAGAGAGTGGGCCTTAATAGTATGTAGAAGGATATGTGCATGATAGCATGAGACATGGTGATCACATACATTCATGCAATGTACACATGGAAACGTTTATACTAAAACATGTTTGACTCAATCAAAGTTTGGTATGATTATGTAAGTATATTGTGGCGTTGCTTGCCGTTTAAGTACCTTGTAAGGATTGCCCTAAAGAGTTCTCTTTATAAATATATAAGAGTTGTTTAAGAAGTTCCACAGAGTTCCATGCCTTAGAAAAGCTCATTAGCATAAAGAATACAAACTTAGGGCGGCTGATTTGAGTGAAAAATGAGAGAATTGAGTGAAAAGAATATCCATGTGTACATTGCATGAATGTTTATATTTATTTTTGGATCATCATTCATGGCTATAGAGTATGGTGGGTCTAAGAGAGTGGGCCTTGATGGTATGTAGAAGGATATGTGCATGATGGCATGAGACATGGTGATCACATACATTCATGCAATGTACACATGGAAACTTCTATACTAAAACATGTTTGACTCAATCAAAGTTTGGTATGATTATGTAAGTATATTGTGGCGTTGCTTGCCGTTTAAGTACCTTGTAAAGATTGCCCTAAAGAGTTCTCTTTATAAATATATAAAAGTTGTTTAAGAAGTTCCACAAAGTTCCATGCTTTAGAAAAGCTTCATTAGCATAAATAATACAAACTTAGGGCGGCTGATTTGAGTGAAAAATGAGAGAATAAGAGCGAGTGCCGATTGCCCTCCGTTCTCCATAAAAGATTTGATTTGTTTTAAATTTATGTTAATTTATATATGCCTAGAAGTAGGTTTGATTAGATTAGTTTTACTTCCTATGTACATGCTCAAACACTATAAATTAAATGATAAATGGATAAAAATCCATTTGTAGATAGCTACAGCTTCACCATTCTAAAATCTTGTGCTTGAAAGAAGTGGCAATTTAAGACTATCACATCTAGATTTTAATCAATGCTTTCAACAACTTTACAGAAAGCCAAACAAGGAAAACGTGAAAAACCACCAAGTGTATAATATTCTCATATAACATTCAATAATTATAATAATGTGAATTGTTATTGGTTTCATTAGCAATACAATAGGCTAGTAGTTCAATAATTATTCGTGCTTTGCTGAGCCCACGGTACAAGGTGGGTCATGTAAATGCCATCGCAACGGCAAAGGTGACCGGCAAGTCCCATGCATATCCAAGCCATTCATCAGGTTGGCCTGACCTTGAAGATGTTCTGGCCCAAAAATAAATATGATTTGTTCCATAGTTACTTAATCTCAATTTCATTGATTCAAGTTCGAATTCGTCGTTGGCAGTTTGATACATTTCAAAATTCCTGAATGGGATCGGATAAGCTCATTTAGATAGCTTTTCAGTTTGTTTAATTCACAAGATGTGTTAGTACACTAGCACTATACTCTAGTTCAACGAAGATGGATCTACTTGTATAATCAATGGGCCCCATTTCAATAAACAAGGATCCACAAATCATTTGTTAGGATTGTCCAAGCAAGCTAATTCAGGACTATGACTGATGACAATAAGCTCCACAGTTTATTTGGTATAACTTAGTTTTTTTTTTTTTTTTTTTAAATCACTTGTACCATTTCCATGTGCTGACCCATCTTGCATTCTATGCTGCCTGAGTATCATATAAATCCCCAGTTTTTGTGCTGCATGTTAAATTGATGATTCATATAACTCACATGTGGGACCCATATATGTAAATCTAGACCATTCAAGTTATGAGGAACATTGTGGATGGATTATCTCTCTAAAATCATATTGATCTAACAATCCTAACCATTCTAAATATTTGGATTATGCTCTATCAACAAGTGGGTCAGCAATTTTGATGGCCAATATTTCTATAGAAATAGGTGTACGGTTGAAGGCGAGTGGTGAATTTCCCTAGTTACGATGCCAGTATATATACACTGCTACGAGATGAAACCACAAACCAAATCATGAGTGTAGAATGTCTGGTTTACAGCATTCCAATGCCTCAAGGGAAGGTAACCGTGATCCATTCAGCTTGTAGGTATCAATGTTATAGAAAGAGTGATGGTTAAGAAAAATTTACCAAGTCCTTTTCAGCCATACATTAGTGGGCCAACCTAATTCTTGAGCGAGATCATCTACATTTTGCTTTCTCTTTGATGAATGGAAATGTGCAATTCTGGCACGTGTAGCATATGTAGATGACTTACCTTGTCCACGCTTGTGGGCTAAGCAAAGCTCTGGTTATTTTTTATTTTAAAGTGGGTGGTTGCTAGAATAATACACCCTGTGGTATTATAGTATGATACGATCCATCGTTCAGTGATCCAAACCGTTTATATGAAAGGACTCGCCTTGAACGGGTGATAACACACAGAAAAGAAAAAAGAAATAAATAAATAAATTCATGGATTAAAGTATTTCAACCGTTTTGTCATTCAACTCTTTTATTCTGAATATGGACAATCTCCTCAACCTCTGAACAACCGAAGGGTTCAAATATCTCAATCCTAAAGTGTTTTATTTTACTCCGTCCATGATAACGTCTATAATAATTAAATTGGGTCACAAAAAGGATCCCAATCCAACCAGTAAAGTCCAAATGCATCCTAATACAGCACGTTTAAATATAATCAATCTTGTGGAAAACAAATGGGAATGTAATTGCTTTCCTTTCATGTAGAGCTGGGCATTAATTTCTGACCTGATCCGGTGGATCTGACCCGATCCGACCAGATCCGACTTGATTCGAACCGAACCGATGGCCTGGATCAATGCGGTTCAGGTAGGATCAGGCAGATCTGACCGTTTATCGGATCGGGTTCAGATCAATCCCAATCCGAATCCGACTGGATTCGATCCAATCCGGACCAATCCGATCCGGGCCATATATGGTGTGAATTTTATAGTTTCTAATAAACTTCATTTTATATATGTATGAAAAAAGAGAGAGTTGATATATGTATGAAAAAAGAGAGAGTTGATATATGGTGTGAATTTTATAGTTTCAACTCTCTCTTTTTTCATACATATATATCAACTCTCTCTTTTTTCAACTCTCTCATTTTATATATGTTGTAAAAAAAGAGAGTTGTATGAAAAAAGAGAGAGTTGATATATATGTATGAAAAAAGAGAGAGTTGATATATGTATGAAAAAAGAGAGTTGATATATATGTATGAAAACAGAGAGAGTTGAAAAAAGAGAGAGTTGATATGTATGAAAAAAGAGAGAGTTGAAAAAAGAGAGAGTTGATAAGAACTTACATAGGTTTTAAGTTGGTATGCTGAAAATCATGATTCTTTTGCCACATGAGTTGCAGAGAGAGAGAGAAAGAGGTACAGTTCGTTGCTTCTTACTTGATATGCGGGGCAAACAGTTCAAATGTTCAAGTGAGCAGTAGAAAGGAAGCGGATTGGTGGGTGCACCTCACACCAGCTATATAACTGCTATATTGACGTTAGTAAGATCTGTGGATCTGATATCCAAACCATCCATCCATTTGGCGAGCTTGTTTTAAGGCTTGAGACAAAAAATAAGATGAATCTAACCATCAACTGGACCACACTGCAAAAACTAGTGGGAGATTGAACGTCTACCATTGAAACCCTTTTTAGGGTCATAGAAGTTTTGGATCAATATGAAATTTGTTTTTCCTCTTCTTTCAGGTACTTGTGACCTTATGAAATTTGTTTTTCCTCTTCATTCACGTACCTGTGACCTTATGAACAGATTGGATGTAAAATAAACGTTATTGTGGGCCCTACAAATTTTTTAACGGTGAAAATCATTATCTCCGCAGCTATTTATGGTGTGTTCTAGATGATCTTTGGATATGATTCATTTTTTGGATAATGCTCTAAAATGATCTCTAAAAATAGATGAACGGTGTAGATGTAATAAATACATCACTGTAGTGCCCATGTAACTTTGATCTCCTTTGAATCGTTCGTACAACTCGGAGCTCGAGGAGCGTCAATGCTCGTCTTCGCACGACACGTACCTAAAGCAGCTATATAGCTAGTGCTAGCTACAGACAACAGTACTTATGGCAATTACAAAGCTTCTTCAGGAAGCTATACAGCTGGTGTAAAGCTTCTTCAAGAAGCTATATAGATACTGTGAGCTATAGTACGTTTTTATCCTACTGAGTAAACTATGTGGGGCCTGTCTTGAATTTTTTTTGGTTTATCCACACCGTCCATCATTTTTCTAGATCATTTAGGGGTTAATACTAAATTTTAAGTGTATCCAATAATCAAGTAGATTGCACCATAAGAAACAGTGAGAATAATGATTTCCACACCGTTGAAAAAAATGAACGATCTGAACCTTGCCCAATCCGATCTGAGTCGGTTTTCCTAACCGAGTCGGACTCGAATCGGTTTAGACCACTAGGGGTTTGGATCGGTTCAAGTTAGATAGCTCGGATTCGGTCCTGGTTCAGATCAAGTTCGGGTCAGGTCCTGCAAATTTCGAACCGAGTCGAGTTGGCCCCAATCCGATCCGACTCGATCCGATACCTAGCTCTACTTTCATGTAACCTATATTTATATGTGGATATGGTGGCATGCAAGGGAATCCACATTAAAATTTCCTTACCAAGGTCTAATCATAATAACAATTTATACATGTTAGAAAAAGGACACAGATGTATAGATTTTATCCACAACATCTATCCATTTTTCCATCAATATTTTAGGTAGAGCTGGACATGAGCTGAGTTAGCTCAGCCAGCTTGCTCAACTAAAGTTAGCTTGAAACTGGATTCAGACTGAGTTGAGCTGGTATTTTGAGCTCAAACAAATTTTTGAGTCAAGTCCAAGCTTTCCTGAGCTTGACTCAACTTAGCTCAGACCCTGACTCGAACTCAAACTCGAATCGAATCAGCTCGACGACCCCGCCAAGATTCCTACTGCCTTCGCTCCTAGCCCCCTTCCTCTTTTCATCTCTCTTTGCTTGAGCGAGCACCCCAAGTTCTAGCCCCCTTCCCTCCCCTCTCTCTCTCTCTCTCTACCTGAGTGAGCGACCAAGAGCCTGGAGCCCTAGCCCCCTTTCCCTTTTCCCATTTCTCTTCTCTCAATAACCGAGCCGGTGAGCCTCGACTCTCGAGCCTATACCTGCTTCCGTTCGAGCAAGTCACTGCCCTGTGCACCTGTCCAGTCGTCCCTGCCTCTGTTCAAGCCCCTCGCTGCCCTGCACGCTCGTCCGTTCAGACCATCCCTACCTCTTTGTCAACCCTGGTAACACTCGCTCTCCTCTCTCATTGTCCATGATAGCTCGATCGACCGTTGTCCATGGCAGGGACAAAAGCTTGAGTTTGAAAGCTCAAACTTGAACTCGGCTCAAAAGCTCAAGCTTAAACTTGGCTTGAGCTAGCTCGAGCTGCTGATCAAATTGAGCCGAGTTGAATTCAAGTTGGAGTTTACTGCCGACCAAACCAAGCTGAGTTGTGCTAAGCTCGACTTGGTTTAACTTGTGTCTAGCTCTAATTTTAGGGCATGATCCCATAGACACCCCAATTTACATGGGATTTAATCCTACTCATAAACTTCGCATAAGTACAACTAAAACAACCCCTTGAAGATAGTTGTCAGATCTGATCGGACCCTACTAAGACATAGGTGGCAGGCAAAACGAAGACTTACAATCTCGGGCGCACCTTGGGCTGGCAAGGATTTTATTCAAAATCAGCTATGGAATGGCCGGTTCTATGTAAAACCACCCATGGGATGGCCGACTTTGTATAAAACCATCCATTGAATGGTCGGCTTTGGTCATTTGGTACACTGGACTAATCATTTCACTCTGTTTCATTCAAACCTGATCTTTTTTTAAAGCCGGTAGGCTCGGGGCCTTATGTGTTGCCTTTCACCTGCTCCATTTTGTCCAAACCTACTATTTTCCAGAAGCTAGTAGGTTCGAAGTAGTCCAAAGCTAGTAGTTTACCCTTATGTGTCTCCTCCCAAATGCCTATTTAAAGGCACCCCCACACTCATACAAGAAAAAAAAAAAAAAAAAAAAAAAAAATAGAGAACAGAGAACAAAGGCCAGAGGCAGAGCAAAGAGGAAAAAGAAGGAAATAAAGAAATAAAGAATAAGAGAGCCGGAGGCAGAGCTAGCAGAGTTCTTGCAACATTTCCTTTTTCTTCCTTCTTTAAATCTTTCCAATCAAATGTCTCTGCCAGGAGCTACTCCTATTCTATCTCCTTCAATTGAGAAGTTAAAAGGTGAAATAACATAGAAGTCAATAGAGTAGGGTTGGGATCAGGGATATTGGATCATCTCTTTTGCAAAAAAGGGTGTTGGGTCACCCATTTTCCTTCTCACATCTTTAATCAACTTGCATTCTAGTCCACACATCCCTAACACCTTACCAATACATGCACTCACCTTTTTATTTTTATTTTACTTTTGCAATCCTCCTTCCTACTTTTTTTCTTTTTATTTATGCAATAATATTAAAGTTTTGCCAAATCCCTCGATTGTAATCCTAACCCATTCCTTTTTCGTTACCAAGGCCCTTACTCAGAATCCATGGCGCAGATCAATTCAGGAGTCACTTGAGTTGAGAATTCTTCGAATTTCATGTTCTCCAGGGGATTATAGAGATTCTATCTAATCGTAGATTTTGAAACCTTATTATAACTAGTGACGAGTCCCAAAGTTATACTCAAAATATCCAGACAAACCATTATGTTAACCTAGAGAAAGGAATTGCACTGCATCAAAGGAAACAAGTGGAGTGTACATGATGCAAGCAGTGTTCATGACATCATTACTTTTCTCCTCAACCCTCTTCACTAGACTTCCATTGGCTCTATGCTCTATGACTTGCTGGAATCCTAGATCATGTCTCATTTAAAAATTGGTGGTAGCCTATTCCTCATCCATTGCATTTTGGATCTTGTCACATCAGAAATCCAAATGTGCCTAGTTTCATATCTATAACATTATCATATAAACATCATCCGCACATCCAACCACCAACAATCCGATAGGGACGCATGGGCACCTATTTTTCAAGGTTCACAGATCCCAAAAATGAGGTAGATGCAAGGCTCAAGTGGACCACATTTCTGGAAGTGGTAATAATGACACCCACCGTTGAAACCTTCCTAGGGCCCACCATGATGTTTATTTGCCATCTTCACATGTTCATAGGGTCATACAAACCTAGATGAAGGGAAAACACAAATTTCAGCTTGATTCAAAGCTTTTGTCACCCCCAACAGGTTGTTAATGGTGGGCGCTCAATCCCCACTTTGTGGTCCACTTGAGCCTTGGATTTGCATTATTTTTGGGTTCATACCCTAAAATGATCTAGACAAATTGATGAACAATGTAGATTAAACACATACATCAATGTGGGCCCATCTAGACCAATTCCATCTAGTCGGAGCAGGACAGTATGGTATTGAATTGCATGCATTAGTTGGAATTAAAACTATTATTACACAATCATTATATGCCTTGAAATACTATGATATTTTGACCATCCAATCCCATACTTAGAAACAAATTCTTCAAGTGAAACATACTTTTAGTGGACCATGAAATTTTAATCAATGAACCAGATTTTACTGACATTACGTCAATCACCTATATGCATATGCAACTCGATTATCATACATAAAAGACGTATATGGAAGGACGACATGGATAAAACACATACATCAAAGTAGGTCCATAGATGTAGTGGATTTCGAAATCCACCATCCCTCCGTATTTCCCATCGAGACAGAGACAGGGTGATATAATATCAAAGACCAACTGCAATTCCATACCACCTAATCGGACCTAATCCCATGTTCCAAATAGGAATCCACAGTAAAGACGTGTAACCATAGTAGCACTTTATGTCAGAAAGCATTTCACTTGATTCCAAACAAGTAGTTTGAAATAGGAATCCAATGCGTGCATAGTATTCCACTTGACTCCTAAACAGGTACTTTGAACGAGGAATCCAAGGCGTGAATGGTAACTATGGAAACCATCATTGACTAATTATCAAGCTTTACCTTCCACGCCATGGATTCCAAATATCCAAATAGCCTTGCCAAACCTCTTCAAGTACAATGCTCTTAGAGCCCTTAAAAGAGGAGAGAGAGAGAGAGAGAGAGAGAGCATTCAGCTGGCTCTATGGTACATGAGCTGGAAAAGTTGTTACACCTTGGCACGTACCACACGTGTCACCTTGAAAGGTGTACAGAAATCTGAGTGGTGAAAAAGGTGGTCCCCAAATAGAAAATGACCGTATGTAAATCTCTGTCTAGTCCACTCACCAGGCGACGAGTTTGATACCCAGATTGGACGGTTTAAAAAAAAAAAAAAAACAAGAAGCTGCCAACTATCCTTGTTCAACGTACTTGTATAACCTACATGATGACTGGACTGTCTCTGATATTTGGATATGATCATCTTCAATGTGGGGTCCAGCCACTCTGATTTCTGACACAATTGTTAGGCTGGCACCTGTGCTGCGAATGAGGCAACTAAATCTCTAACATTGGAAACTACCAACTTGCAAGCCATGGAATTAATTAAAATCATGGGAGAAAGAAAAGAGAGGGATCCTGGGAAGCCTTGCCTTTGGGCACTGGACCAACAACGGGCCATCGTTCCCAACTACTTGACACGTGGCAAGTTGAGTGGTGTATCTAGACCATCCATCAAGTGCGTCCTATCCCATGGATGGTTCTTGTTTGAAAATGACATACATTGGACTACGTAGCTACAAGAACAGTGTCCTTGAAATGGACCGTAAAAATGAAAATGGTAAGTGGACGACATTAACCGGAAACTTCATAATTATTATATTTTAATGACTGGGAGAGTCTTGTCTGCTGAAAATTTCATCCAGGGCCATCCAAGGATAAAAGCAACTAACTGGGTGGTCTGGATTCACCAGCCTACTTGCCAATTGAAAATAAATGAACCATCTTAATCCCATTGCGCAGGATGAAAGTGGGCCACTAAAATTTTAATTAGTGAAAATCAAATATTCTATATGATGATAGAGAAGAAGATTGGACAAAATAGAATAAGCACACCACTTAACTTCTGAAAACAATATTATCAATAAAGCAAGTTTCCTTCTCTACCACGTGAATCACATGTGTATGGTGTGGATCATACCCTGCTATTGATTAGAAGATTAAGCAAGTTGGCTCTGGGATATGAATAGAGACAAAGGTTTCTATTCATGGATAAGCTCCTTTCTCTCTCTCATGTGTGAATCTCTCTCTTTCTGTCTCTCTTTGATCCCCTATCGACTCCCAACAGAAAAAGAAATAGGCTTCCCCTGACAGGACAGCTATGGATGTTTTCAATTTTAAATAATCAAGGTAATAGTTCTTAAGGTACGAGATAAATGTTGTCAAATAAATTTTAAATTTTTTCCTGTATATAAAAGAAACCCTAAATTTGGAATTTTACTACGATAAAAATACGAAAGTCATTGTTTCAAAATCATTACAATTCTTATATCTATAAAAGACCTGTTGCCGGTGGTCCCCATGGCCTGATGAATGGCTCATATCTGGCAGTGTTTGATTGCCAACGATGGAGTAGTTAAAAATCTCAGGGTTTTTCTTTTTCCTCATGTGATTACCAATAGCATGGATCTTGGTAATGGCATTACATGTGATATAGTAACCATTTCATGTGGGGAGTTGTTATCTACGTTAGCCATTTAAGCGAGCATTTGTACGTAAACATGCAGACCTTTGTGGTGATCGAGACTGTTTGCCCGTTAGAACTAATACTCTTTAAGTCCAATTGCAGAATCTTGATCTTATATCATAACACCCATGATAACATGATCATTATGAATTTCTAGCAAAGGGGCTTTCCACCGATCTTGGGCTTGGCATGCATGGCCCAATCAATTTTCTGATTGCACTTGGGTGTAAGTCATTTTAAATTATCCTACCTAAGCCTAACCTATCTTTATATGTTTGTCTTTTATCTTACAAATATGTCATTCTAATTCATATTTACACCTCTCATACATTTTCCATGTAGACCATCAATTTCATTTCTTTGTGCATGTATGACCTACTTGATCGTCAAAGGAAAACAGGGATTTTATCAATTTTCAGGCAGGTATAGGTTTGGCAAAGTCAGGCCATGGCCCAGCCAAATTCTTTGGGCTTGGGCCTGGCTGAGGTCTTAAACTTTATGTGCCAGTCTGGGGTTAGGCCTAACCTATTGCCAGCCCTAGCTGTAGCTTATCTACCCACTGTCCCACTTAGATTAATGGTCACTATCAACTTGGACATTTGTCATACCTGGCGAGGAGTTGCTAGCAAATCTCTTCATGGGAATCTAAGTATTTTAGTTGAACTTGGATTATGCTAATTCATTAAAGTACTCCACAATTCAGATATCTTCTCATGGGAAATGCCTGAACGAGTAATTACTACAATCTGTGTGGGGCTGACACATGATATGTTTGCATCTGGTGCGCTTACTCATGTTCACCACACGACCCAAGAATGATTTCGATTCAGAATTCAGGTGGGACACACCACGTGCAGCAATGTACAGTCGCACTCCTAAAACTTATATATTGACGTGGTGTGGCCCACTGAGTTTTGGCGTGCTCATTCATCCTGCTCGACCGCACTTCATGACTGAGTTGGATGGAATATTCACAACACATTAGATCTCACATTGTATCTGGTAATGCTTACGGTGGGGGGCTGCTCCCTTTGGTATGGCCCACTCTAGTTATGGATCAGGCAGGATTTTGATATCTATTGAGCTAACATGAGGGGTGATGCAGGGAAGGACGTGTTCACCGTCTTACTAATGGGGATAACTACTCAGAATCCATGGAGCTTCTCTGGACTCCTCACAAAGACACCTCGAATCCACAAGGAGAATAAGAAACTAGAAATAATTTTAGAAAAATTGGAATAAATTAATTGATGCTAAAAAACTGAGTTGACAACCTTTTAAATAATGTTATGAACCATAGGGAGAAGTTTCAAAATAAAACTACAACTAAAACTCCCATAAATCATTACTTACTATAAATATTAAACTTAATATTTTATAGACGGTCATGATTTCCACTATACGTCATGGTTTTCGGCCAAAAATAGTAAGTGTCCTATTTGACTCAACCATGCTATTCTCCTAATTATTCTAAGTACTTTTCATGTTGGATGCAACTCCTGATGAAGAGTTATAATCAAACTAAAACTTACTATAAATAATAAAAACGAAAATTTAACCGTAGATCTGATGGAATCTCGCAAATTCAGTGTGCGCAATCTGATGTAGCAGGGTTGGGTGGCTAAAGTAACTCGTCCTACCCAAAATCATATATGACACATTGGATAACTTATTCTGGTTTGCAAGATACGCCAGTTTTAAGGTTCGGACAGTCCAGATCACTTCTGGCGCTGACTGGGTCTTTTCTGGTCCATCTTGGCCATGAAATTGCCGCAACCTGCTCTACATCAAGGGGTTCATCTACTGGACGGGTTAGATTGCACTCACACATCACAATGGGCCCCACGCGGCACCATACCTTTGTAAAGAACTGTTACAAACATTTCTTGGTCCAAAGATTTTGATGGTGGCTGACTCTTCAAGGTGGGCCACGCTTGTCCTTGAATAACCATGACCATTGGTCTTCTTTTCTTTCTTTCTTTCTAACCATCATTTTTCTTCAAAAACATGTGGAGCCTACCTTACTAGTGGATGTACTAATTTCTTAGTCCGGTCTTGTTTACAGTGAGATCTATCTTATGAGCGGCTTGGATCTTTCACACATGCGCAAGGTTGGCACACGTATGTTGAATGGAATGATTGTAAATATCAATTCATTAATAAAAAGCTCTTACTTTCTCAAATGTTTAAACTACTGGTTCTATCCATAGAAATATAGCAGAAAATGAAATGAGAGAGAGAGAGAGAGAGATTAACTTGGAAATGAGAACAGGGAGAGCTGAGGCATGCTACTTTCACTATCTGAAAGATAGATTTAACCTTGCAAGGATCGAATGTTCGATGCACTCCGTCTCAGCACTTTTGTCCTCGGGATACAATAGCTTTCCTTGATAATGGATTGCTGAGACTAAGTGAGTGCACGCTTGGTTAAAGCTACTTAAAACTCGAGTTAGCTAGCTCTTTCATATGTGCCAACACAGGAGAGAAGTAGAGAAGAAAAGAACAAAACGAGAAGATATAAGTTTCCTGTTCCTCTTAGTTTTTGAAATGATAAAATGGAAATCCAGCATAACTCAAATTAGGTTGGGGACAAAGACACTGCACCAGGACCACAACTGCAGCTCAGCGTGCACATGCAAAGATATTTCCAAGGTTTTTTTTTTTCTTTTTTTAAATATAAAATACTAATAGAAAAACTTAATATAAAAAGTTTCTCAAGTCACTTCCTATTTGATGTGGGATAAAATGCGAGAATAAAAACCTTAAAACAAGAACTAAGCCTATTTCAAAAGCAACTAAATGAGTTGATCCACCTATGTCTTACTACTGCTGTATCTAGAGTTACTGTGCCTCTTCAATCTTTCCTTTTGCAATCTGTCCATTGCATCTTTATCTTTATCTTTATATATATATCCTGATGGTCACACGTACCAATTAGATTTTGGGCTTATGACACTGTGAACAGGAGGTATGCAAGTGAGCATGCCTCTTATAACAGGATGCAAACTTTTTGAGAACTCATTTCATGTGATATAAGCCCAAAATCTGAACAGTCCACATGATACAACAACCTTTTAAACTTGCACCCAGTAAAGCATTCAAGGCCCAACTTTTATCCTAATCCAAAACTTTGGTGGGCCATGGCGAAAGGAAACAATTTCCTCTCTTTGCTACGCCCTACCAAATTTTAGTTAAGGTAAAAGTTGGGCCATAGGGATGCTGCTCATGTGGACTGTTCGAATTTTGAGCCCATACCACGTGCGGAGAGGTGCACAGGTGAGAATGCATCTCTCTCTCTCTCTCTCTCCTCCTCATCTCTCCCTCTCATCTCTCTCTCTCTCTCTCTCTCTCTCTCCTCTCTCTCTCTCTCTATATATATATAGATATAATATATATATATATATATATATGAGAACAGCATTGGATCAGTCAGCCTTTTTGAGTTCAGTCCGGTCTGGTGCTTTTGTGGGCCCAACTGCAGGATGTACAAGGCCCCTAAAAATCCAACCATGGGACAATGATAAACCTTTCCATCGGTCACTTTATTAGACAAAGAATTGAACAACGGTCCATGCATAGGTCAATGAGTATATTGGTAGGACACTCCAATGGCGGAGATTTTAGAGCATGATCAATCGCATAGAGGCCCATGATCAACAATCTGGATCATCGACAAATGGGTCCCACCTGCAAAAGCCAAGGGCCATTAGATTGTCTGTGGCAGAGTATATCATAAAATTCTTACGAGTGTCAACAGTGGACCAAATGATTCTGAGATGAACCGTTGATCCAATGGGCCCATCACAGATAGACCACTCCAATACTCTCACTGATGGAATATATTCAACCCTTTAATCAGTGGCCCACAAATTGACGGTCAAGAAAGAAGTGCAGTGAAGGTCAATATTCACATGGTCCATCACCAGGAGGGGCTCATCTATAGTTTCAAATCTCCTTCTTCGCAATGTCTCGGCCCCGTAATATCTAAAGGATACTTCCATATTTTACGTTTTATCTCACCATATTTTGGAATATCTAGCTTAAAATAAAATATTTAAAATACTAAAGAATTATTTAAAAATTTGAATAAAAATTACAACTGAATTATTTTAACTTTTAAATGGTTTTCTAATAATATCGCCAGAGATTTAAAACTGCCGAGATAATATTGTTTAATCAAAATTCTACCATATTATCGTCAGATTTTGAAGATCTCCAGCAATATTAGTCACCATGGTCTGATCAAATCGACATTCTGTATTACCGAATCATGAGACCATGCATGCATGGATTGACGGCTGGATGTGACTCGGAATCCAACAGCACCCTGAATTGGCTGAGTCAGGCCAGTTTGGGAGAATTAGGACTCAATCCAACCAATGGAATTTTATCAAATTCCACACCACCGCGCAGGTGCGGGCCCAACTATATTTTGCATAGGTTCAGGCTCGGGCCTGCTTTGATAGTGCCAGGCTTGGGCCGGGTCTGGCTCGGCCCAAACACAGCCCACCGCCAACCTTACTATCAAGTGGCTTGAATTGGGAACATTCACTTTAATCAATGAACAAGTGACAAAGATTAATGGTGTTAATCAATGGTTTACATATCTCAGATCGTAGCCGTTGATTAAGCAGTATGCATCATGAAGAAATCATATACCAAAAATCAAGGTAGTATACTCGTCCTGCAACCCACATATATACGCTTGAATTTGGATTGTTGGGCTTCTTTTATAAGCACTCATTTTTCTCATACAAGTGTGATCTGCCTGATCGGTGAACGGATATCATTTGGTTTGAGGCTTGATTCAGTGTAAAGTAGCTGATGAATGGCTAGGATTCTGACAGGTGTGCCATTTGACAGTGGCTGAGCTGTTGAACAATCTGCACGGACCATCTAGTGAAATAAAGTGTGGAGGGGACAGTAGAAAAACCATATGGAACGGGCATTTCTAGCTGAATCTTGTCACCTTCGAATGGACAATAAAACTAGAAGAGCATTAGAGGTTCATATTCAAAAGGGAAATGTCTATTAATTGAGTGGCCAGGCTTCTTTAAATCATTGTAGGTTTTTTTTTTTTTTGTTACGATGGGTGGTCCACATAAAGATCGGACCTTATAGATTGTCAGGATTCACCAACGACATACAGCCAAGTGTTCATTGAGATTGCAATGAACCAAGATGGAGTCGGACAAATAATCAGAAAGCTCCCCGTGTGTTTCCACTTGAATTTCGATGGTGCTTGGCAAATGAGTTAGAGACTATTCATTTGGAGAGATCATTTTGTAATAGAGTCCAAAAATTAATCACATCCAAATCTCAAATAGAGGTGTACACATGGGGAGTTTGGCACAACTCGACTTGGCTCAGCTACTAGCTTACTTCAGCCCGAACTCAGCTCAGCTCGGTCCTTGAGCCTGACTAGCCAACTCGGCTCGGTTTGGTCGGTAGTTCGAGTTGAGTTCGGCTCAGTTTGGTCAGTAGTTGAGTTGAGTTTGGTCAGTAGAACGAGCCAAGTTCACCTGCAACATTTTTACAAACACATGGATTGTACCTTTAAATTTTCACTATATGTATAACATGAGCCGCTGTTTTACAGGTATTTTATCAAACACCTTGTAGGAAATATCAAAATCAAGAAAAAAGAATAATTGTTTAATGAAACATACTTTCCTTACCAACAAGAAACATCAAAATCAAGAAAAAAGAGTATTTGTTTAATGAAACATACTTTCCTTGTCAACAGCTAAAACTTCGTTGAGTCATTTCATCAAAAGCTTGGTGAGCAACATCAATATCAAAGTAACCGAGTCACTAAACTGGTTCGATTTAAGTTGGGTTTGATTCGAGTTAAGCTCGAACTCAATTTGAAATTTTTTCAAGCTCAAAAAATCAACTCTGCTTAGCTCAAACTTAGTTTCAAATTGAATCGAATCAAGCTTTTTTTATTTGAGTCGACTGAGCTAAACGAGCTAACTCGGTTCACGTACAACCCAAATCTCAAATGAACAAATATGGAAATAGCAGTGGGACAATGATTCTCACTGTTAAAACATTCACAGGGTCCACCATAATGATTATTTTGCATCCAATATGTTCAAAAGGTCACAAAGAGATGGATAAAACGTAAAAACAAATATCATATTCATCCAAAAGTTTTGACCCCCAAAAGGGTTTCAATGGTAGACGTTGAATCCACCACTGCTTTTTGCAGCGTCGTTCACTTTATCTTTGGATATGTCTTATTTTTCTACAAAAGACTCACGACAAGCTCACCAAATGGATGGACCGTTTGGATATAACACATACCTAACCCACAGGGGTTGGTAACATCAGTACACCCTCCAGGTCGGTAGTGTGTGGTACACTAGCTAATCCGCTACCCGCATGGACGCAGCACGAGATAAACGCATCTAGGCATGATTTGATTGGCCCGCAGGCGTCTGTAAGAGATGGCCCCACCACGTTCAATTCCTATCTTTGACAGGAGGCTGGGCTAATGAAATCCTGCTATGTCGCGTCCATGTCATGCCGTATTTGGGCAGGGTTAGTACTAAATCTGGGTCCCATTCCTAGGGTTTTCAATAGTACGGGACCGTCCATTGGGCTTCGGACATGGCCCAAATTCAGGCTGGACTGGGCTGAATTACGAGGCCCATCTTCGACTGTCCCATGTAGGGTTTCAAGGGCACTTTGGTCATAAATGCATAACAGGCTACACCCAATAAATAACCCAGAATGGGGTTGTACTGTACCTAGTCATCATGAAGTGGGCTCAGGCACTTTTGTGGATGGCCTTGGGCAGATCTCGTACCAGCTTGGGTCCAACCTTCTGACAGACCCTTTTCGCTACCTTGTGGCATACAATAGTGTCAGCATTGAATCCATATATATATATATATATATAAAGCCCAACAATCCGGACGGTCCATTGCCAGAATGTACGTGTAACTCAAATTGACCCATGCTTCACGTTCAATGCACGTTGGACCCCACATCTGACCTCTATTTTTATTTTTAAATGAAATGGGAATACACCGACTGGTGGTTTTCTCACGACCAGTTGCAAAGATCCAGTGGATTCTATTCATCCCAGTCGACTCAAACTGGGTTGGGTCCGATCCAGCTCAGCATCACGAGTCAGGTTGATAAAATGAGGATTGAACGATTCAGTCCAAGTCGCCGAGTCCTGAAACGTACGTGCTACTGCACCTGGAAAGCTCAAAACTATTTGATCATCAAGTGGGCCATACGTGCTAATATTATTTTGAGCTCGATTTATGGCTACCGTCCATTTGTTCAGAAACGTGTGACCCACCAAACGATATCGCGAGCGGATCCCATCTTGGACGCTTTTTATCTCGATTCGACTTATCCGGGGGGGGGGCGACTGCAATTTGAGCAGTGGCGCTGGACAGTACAGCACGAAGTTTTGGTTACAAACCATACGTTCAAATCTCTCACGTGTGATAAATCCGAGACGTTCATATATTCATTTCCACGTCAGGCCCACGGGCATCAATTTTCTAAAACATAGATTTCTACGTACATATGCAGCACATATAATAAACGGACAGGACGGATTTCTGGCGGAATGAAAATTCGCCGTGGACCACCCTGTGAACGTTCGGGGTCTCACACACATGAGTCAGATCGGCACGTGCGATGCAGTCGTGGAGGCAAAAAAGACAGCTTATTAAATGCTCTCTGACACGTGTAATAAATAGCGCGATCCCAGTACCAGAGTTGGGACGCGGATTGCGTCCTACTACCCCCGCCTTTCTCTAGCCCCGAATGGGCAGTTCTGTGGGCCGGGCCACCGTGATTTATCTGTACATCTAAGCCGTCCATCACTTTTCTCGGATCATTTTAAGGCATAAACACAAAATTGAGGCAGATCCAACGCTCAAATGGACCACATATGACTCTTGCATTTAATGCAATTGGCATTTAACTTGTTACTTAGTGTGGTCCACCTGAGAGTTGGATCTACCTCATTTTTATGATCATGCGTTGACATAATCTGATAAAAATGATGGACGGCTTGGATTTACAGATACATCACGGTGGGCCTGCCCACAGAACTGCCCGTTCGAGGCTAGAGACGGGCGGGGGTAGGACGCAATCCGCGTCCCACAGGGTGGGGGCGGGAGCTGACGATGACCGTGTCCGGATTTTCACGGCAACGAGCCTGACTCCTCTCCGAAAACGACGGGATTGGTTTTTAAATTGCGCGGGAAAACAAGTTCAGCATTTCTCAGTTTGACCGGATACTGCCGTGTGCAGCAGCAGCCGTGCAAAACATAGTAAAGGAGTTATGGGCCTCTTTGCGGAGCATGCATTTCATATGTATTTGTCAATTATCATAGATTTTATAAATTTAATGCAATGCAAATTCGAATTTAGTGCTTTAGCATTCAATAATTTCATAATCCATATGTATGTATTTGACAAACTTCATTAAAAATGCATTTGTGGAAAAAGAGTGTGAGAGAGTTGGCAGTGACTTACCTGAATTAGTGATAATCAAAATCCACGTGAGATATAATCTCATAATTTTACTATTATTTTGAAAAAAATATGATTTTACTATTATTTTAAAAAGAGACTTCTATGTGTTTGATTCGAATTGAATTTTAAATTATGTAAATTACACTCCCAAAATCACCAATACACCTAAATTACATACTACCAAATGACTCCATGGAATGCTCAAGCTACAAATGACGCCTTTTTTTGTTAGTACACCCCACTGTCAGTTCACACTTCATCGTTAGCCACCCCCACAAGGGATAAGAACTAAGACCTCAGTGTTGAAATGATGCATTTTTCACTCAGACTGCAAATGACGATGCTTAATACTTAGTTAATTAAATGTTTTACAAGTACCATACAACTCAAGTTAAACAAAATTGTGGGACTCATTATCACTAAGGTACTGTTTATTTCACCGATTTTTATAGTAAGGTGACGTAAATAAGAGGGTCACTACTCATGGCTCCTTTGTAAACTCTCTAGAGATTCAACACAAAGATCACGAGTTGGGGGAGTAATCATGTGAGATGGATATAATCACATGTAAAAGAAAATGTAAATAAGCCATTATTATAATTTCATAGTATTTATTTAAATAAGTATTATGGTACATAATTTGATAGCTGAATGCAAATATTGTATCAGATACAATAATTTATAACAACTATAATTTTACGAAAAAATAAGTTGATGTCATCTAACAAGTAAACAAGCTATTCTTATCATTTTAATTAGATAAAACAAATAATATAAACAATATCATTAATGTATTAAAAATAGGTAATATTATCAAACAAATGAGGTAATTTGTACTCATAAACCATTTTCTCTATTTTACTAGTGTAATTGGCAAAACATTTGATTGAATAATCCTAACTTTTGATTTCTGGATACTTATTAGTAGAAGTAAGATGGTACAATATTTTTCACATTTTACCATTCCATGGATGTTGGCAAATTCAATAATTGGCTACTCTTAAGGAATGTATTTTATTTTATTTTTCGTTGTTGTGGTACATCCGTACTTGCAAATATAATTAGGACAGTTTAGTTCGACGTGATTATATGCCATGTATGCAATTTTAACTAATTTCTAAGTGCATGCAGATCAACTCTCACGCTCTTTCAAAGTTTCTCTCAGATAAAAAGCAGCTGCTCTGAAAGAGAATAACCATCCATACGCACGAGTCAAAGCACTGCACATGTGTCATGTGGTACGTAACAGCATCAATTTAAACCGTCCAAGAGATGCTAGCTCCGCATACACATATCAGCTTTGAGAGTGGCTTGAACATCTGAGTACTGCGCTTAAAATGTGTTTCACGGTGTAGATGGGCCATACATAAAAAATCAGACTGGTCCACTGATCGGGTTGGCCACTCCATAAGAAAAGAATGAATGCTTTTAAAAAAGCATACCAACGGTTCAAATTCAATATCCCAGTTCAGACCTGTCTGATAAGTGAACCCTCCTGATGTTTGCTTACTATCATTTGGGGTGGCAATTAGCTGTAAAAAAATAATAATAATAAATAAATAAATAAAAATGGTAGGGCCCATGCCTATCCCTCTTTTTGAGTTTATCATCATGAGTGTTCCTCATCCATCCATTGATCAAGTGGACCATGCATGCACAAATAAATAGACACTTAGAAAATGAAACCCATGAGCCACGTGAAAAATATATACTGAGGATTGTAACAACATATTTATAATATAAAATACACACGGAGGATAAAGTGACTTGAGCCCAAGACTGGCATGATCGACGATTTAGTTTGAGTTACTTAAATGCTCCATATGAACTTTCTAAGTAATTTATAAGCGTCTGCGTATCATCCGTTACACTTTACAAGAGTATCATAGCTTTTCTCTGTGTATGAATGTGTAGGACGGGCATGTTGGGCACAGGCCCAACCCTGAGCATGGCATATAAGGGCCCATTTGATAGGTCAATTTGTGAATGAGGCATGTTTCAAAAGGGAGAACTTGGATACACGGTAAGTGGATGATACTCAGGCACTTAAAAAATTTTCAGAAATTGCATAAGTGGCACACTAAGTAATTCCAATTAAACAGCTCACATTATTAGTCCTGTTTTGGATATAAAATGAATGGAAAATCACTTCTTTTTTCTAATATATATCTGATCATTAGTTTTGTGAATATTTATTGGCAGTTAATGAAAAATCCAACGGTCCTATGTCAAGGAAAAGTGTCCACAAATCAGAGGTTGGCATTGTTCAATAACTGATATAATTTTACAATTGTAACTCAGTTACTAGTAAGTTCAAATATTTAATCAGTGACATATTCAGTGAGGAATGGCCCATGACAGCACAGTAAAAGCACGCCAGATCACCAGCCATGGTCTACCTGACCCTGACCATTTTACCCAATCTGTCTAGAATTTAAGATGTTTCCCAACTCAAAATCTAATATTAGAGGGCCCAAGCAGCACTGATCAGCTCATTTTCTTAACGAACCTCGTTTAAGAAGTTAATGAGCTGAGGCCCGATCCATACATTTAGTGTGCTCCATTTCTACTCAAAACCTAATACATGACCCAATTAAGTGCTACCTAGACCTAACTAAAAACTCAGCCAGTTGGCATATATGCTGACCCAATAGCTCAATGTTAGAGTTGAGAGTGCATGCCCTCTCTATGAAGGATGACATGGGGTTGGGTCCCACTTGTTGTGCAGCACGCCAACAACACAGTGAGCCTAGATCCAGTCTTAGGCCTCACCCACAAACGATAAACAGGAAAAATATAAATTAGAAATAAATCAAAGTAATCCAAAACAAACCACAAGACAAGATATACATGAAAAAATTCCAAAATATGGTAAAAAACCACGGATGCAAACTTCCACTATGAAGAATGAAGATTACAAGGCAATATACTAACCTCTCCCTTGGAGATACAGAGAAAATCATTTTTCCATACCTTATAATAGCTCCCCAATATTCACTTTACTCTAGATTAGATATAGGGACCCCAATTTATAGTTTTGACAACTTCCCTTTTCGCATCCCAGTTGCAAAAGGACTTACGACACGAAATCCATGAAACTCCTTTCCGCATCCTAGTTGCGAAAGGATTTGCGACACAAAATTCGCACATGTGGCTCTACTTCTCAACACCACTGGCTCAAGGCGTCCCCATAGTGAGAATTAGAAAGAGAAAAAAAAAAAAAAAGAGAGAGAGAGAGAATTTGGGCCCCTCAATTGTTGCAGCTTGCAACACATAACAGTGTCCGACACACTATGTGCCAGACCACATTTAATCAGGACATGATGGGGCCATACAGATAACGATTGCCTATCTTAGCATTGTCAGTGTTATAATGCTCCAAACGGAACATTCGCCATTTCAAAACAAAATTCACAATAGAATTTACAAAAACTAGTATAGAAAAAACAAAAACAAAAATGGAAATTTATGAAATGATTATTCAAACGAAATTGTTGTCATTATTTATATTACAATTGAAGATTTGCTGCTGGCATACATGCCAGCCTTGCTCGAGGTGGCGGTTCCTAACAGTGGGAAAAAAATAATTTGTAATTTTTGAATTCTTGAGATGGGGCTCTTGTTAAGGCAGCAGTGCACCATACACGTATGCATGCATTTCATCATTACTTACAAAATGTCTCTTTTCTCTCTTATTCCCTAAAATCGTGTGAAGCTTAGTTTTAGGTTAGTGTACTTGGTATACAATCTATGAAAGAAAAACAGATGTAAGGAGAGGGACATTTTCTTGAGACTTAGTGAGATATCTTTGTATATGATGAGAAGGCAAAGGAGAGGTGAGTCTAGTATTATTTAATTTTGAAGTAGGAAAAAAGAGAGAAGATAGAGAGAAATTAGGTTGTATGGCTCTAAATGGGGACATAGAAGGCATAACATGCATTGTTGCTTCTGACAACCATAACTTTGCAATTGCTCACCAGAAAACATTATAGTCGACTGTGAAGTAACGACTTTTCAAATAAAGTTACTTTAGGCGTTAATTTTGAATTTAAAGTTGAAATCCATTATCTTTTGTAAGTTATGAGTTTTGTCATTTTTAAGGTGTTTTAAAATTTTAAAAAGTTCAATTGTGCTTAATAGTCCTTATTTAAGTCAGTTTAGAAGTTGTTTAAAATTTCTAAGAAGCTTACTCTTTTATCATCTTGTCAAGCTCTATAAATATCAAAACCCTTATATCTTCTCAATAACAAATAACTATCAAACAATATATGGAGATCTAATGCTAATAGTAAAGATTGCAAATCCACTGCTACAAAAATGGTGAAAATCTAGCATTAGAAAGTGAGATATCGTTTTATGAATAAAATTTTGATATGACACATAAGCTTTCACCATTAGTTGCTGCCATGGTCAAAGAAGGCATATTATAAGGGCGGGTCATCAAGATGGGTTACTGTCATTTTAACTTGATGACAAGTTTTCGAAGTAGAGGGATTTGATGTAAGACAAATTAAAAGTAATTATATGGAGGATCGAATTAAGAGAAATCAAGCCGTATGGCTTGGGGTAGAAAAAAGAAACACATGCATGCATTACTGGCAACCATCACTTTACAATTGTTTATTAGAATCACGCATATAACATGTTATTGAAAATTTATCTATATGTCTTGGCCAATTGCACCAATTTGTTGGCTAAAAAGCAATCAAATGGAGGTCCGAGGTCAAGAGAAATTAGGTTATATGACTTAAGAGGTTGAGTACCCATAGGGGTCCTTACTCTTGCTCAGGTGGTAGACTCTCAGGAGTTTCAACTCCCGGTTAAGGGTTCGAGTACCCATAGGTGGTGAAATTCTCCTAGCGTGAGTGTGTGGGGTGTGTGTGCGTGTGTTTAATTTTTTTTATTTTATTTTTTTTTAAAAAAAATGTCAAGACAAATTAGGTTATATGACTTGAGAAAAAATGGCATAACATGCATTATCACATTTGACAACTATCAATTTATTGGAATGGCATATATAATATATTATTGGAAAGCTATCAACAAACATTATACCCTAGCAAATTGCATCCAACTTATAAGACTTCACCATTAATTGTTGAAGTAGAAAAAAAAAAGATGTGCGATAGAGGTGGGTCATTAAAATGGGTTCTATTACTATTTTAAACACAATGACAAGTCTTTTGAAGTTAATAGGTATAATGTAGGACAAATTAAGAGCAATTGTACGAAGGGTCGTCAAGATTGAGAAAAATAGTGCAATATGGTTGTTCATAGAAGAAACATACATCATAACAACCAACTACCATTACTTAATGATCATTTATCGAAATCACGCATATAATATATTATTGAAATACTATTGACAAGCTCTACGTGCTAATTAATCACTCTAAAGATTTTATTTTATTTTAAATAAGGGCATTATAATGATTCAATTTAAATATAAAATTTTATTATCTATAATATGTTAAAAGTTTTGTATTTTAAAGTAGTTTAATGTTTAAAGAAATTCAGTTGCGCATAAAGTTCTTTTTTGAATAACGTAAAAGAGTTTTGTTTACTTTTAAAATATTGTGTCATGCTTAGCAAGTTAATTCTTTTAAAAAAGTTTATTATTTCAAAATAAAATAAAATTAAGGCTTAAAGTTCATATAAGCCATACTAATTGTTTTATAAAATGACTTTATTTATTTTTTTTCCACAATATATTTTCTTAATTTTTAATTTTTATTTCTTACCTTGAGAATTCAAAGTTTTTCATGAATTTGAAATTTATCACAAAAGAAGAATAAAATTTTTAAGCATCTTGTTCTTGCTTTTTTCTCTCTTTTTATTTTTTATTTTTTATTTTTTTTAAAGGTTTGCTTTGCTTAGATCAATCCCGTGCGGGTGTTGTTCCCTAGCATCCTTCTATTCTATTGGGAGAAAATCGCTCTTACAAGTACATATGAGCGTGGTTTCATGATTTCAAAAAATCTACCAAAGGAAATAGCTCCCAGCCTGTATTGCAAAGGCACAACTAAAAAAGTTCAAGCATCAATGGAACCTGCTTCCTTACTTCGTTTCTCCATTTACTCATCGAACAGGTCCTTATGCGTATCTATGGATAATCAAACGGACCTTTGTGCCACGTCTACAGTGGCTTTGCGCGCGTATATGGATAACCTTACTCAACCAGAGTAGATAATGTTTTTCCCTGAGTACCGTGAAAGTAGTTTTACCAGTGGTTCACTTTCCAAGACGGTTGGTCCGCTCCTCCTCCCCTGCCTTCTTCTTTCACCTCGATTCTCCCTTCCTCGCTCTCTTCGCTTTCTTCTGTGATTTTACCATTGTACCCTCTTTAAATGGAAATTACTAGAGACCTGACCAATCTCTTCACTCCTTTCGACTCCACAACGTGATGATCTAGACCGCACATCATGGAGCTCCTACAGTGTAGGATGAGCATTGAAAGTAATCTGACTACTTGGAGATTATCAATTTTCACACGAAGGACAGACGGAAAATAGTTAAATGAATTGTTGTTTCTAAAGTCACTCTTCATGAATAACGAAATTTATGATATTTGAGAAAATTTCTATCTGAACCATCTGTGCAGAATGCTTATAGATGAACGGCCCAGATCTCACGTGTTGAGGTGCGAGGGCCGAGTAGATGGGGCAACCGGGCACGGCTCGAGAGAGCCCTGCAGGCGAGAGATGTCCTCGGATAGCGGGCATAAGTCAACTCAAGGATGCTCTCGAATAAGGTCATTTTCGTCCATTTATTTTAATATTTTAGAAGATAGATTTCCCCGCTATTGGTTGCATTGGGCGGCTAGACTATGGTCGTGGTTCTTTCCCATTCTTTGATGTTTTCGTCTCTCATCTACCCTACACGTGGCATATATGCAGACCAATCCAGACTGTCGAAATCATAGGTCCTTGGGTAGAGCAATAACCTGATATTCAAACTGATGGGACAACGGTAACCATCTGATTTAGTTCATTTGAAATTACATCCATTTCTATTTTATTTGAACAGCATGGCCACAGCAAGGACGCGGTTATGGTCATTCAATTATCATGGTTTCTCGGCTACGTTCCATCTACCTTCCAACTCAGGATTAAATGACGTTAGGTAGAATTGACATCATTATTAAACAATCATAATATGTTTGGAAATACTTAATATGTCTCCAAATACCATGGTATTACCATGACCACCCAATCCCATGTTTGGATCAAATTCATTCCTTGGAAAGAATACTATAGTAAGTGAAGCTTAGTTTGGTGTACCATGAAATTGTAATCAATGAGATTTAGATTTTACAATTGATGGGAGTCAACTATATTGTGATGTGTAAAGGATATATATTGATGAACAATGAAGACAAAACACATGCATTAATGTCATTTGTACAGTTGTCCTGGATTTTGAAATCTACCATAAATCTTGCTATCTCCTGTTGGAACAGGATGATATGATAATATGGATTCATTAAATTCTCCTTGTCGTTTCTAAACACGGAATGAAATTTGCATTGGATCAAATAAAATTTTATGCCAGCTGATCTTACATGTCATATATGTCCTCGTGTATGTCACATGTACCTCTTGTGAGACACCACTAATCAAAATTATAGTGGTGGACTAACATTTAAGCTTTTATGTTACGGATGTGGGTGGGCATCGCACATGTAAACACACATGGAGAAAGAGGAAATGGCTTGTAGACCAAGGAAGAAGGAATTGCTTGTAATTTGTAAAAGAAATTTCAATCCTTTGAACAAGTTTGCGGTTGACGCTTAGGTGCTTTGAATTTGTATACATTGAATAAGTTAGTTCAATCAACCGTCCAAGTTGTGGAAACTGCGTTGGATAGGTTATTTTCAGAGTTCAATCTCCAATTGGACCGTTGTCTATTATTTTATTAGCTATCTAATAAATTTCTACAAAGTAACTGGAGAGAAGATCAAATTAATATAATTTTCTAATTAAACTTCATATGAATTGAAGTGGTTTAAATTTAGTTTGTAGTCTTCCACATGTACAATTTCTTAAAGTCCTCATGCGAGTGAAAATATTTATGGGGAGAGCAGGTCCAACACACTATAGGTCGCAGATGTCTAAATTACCCAAGTCTGGCTTGTGTCCAATGTACTGCTTTCAAGCCTGGCCTAATTTCTTAGGCATCATAACTAATTAAGCTGGATCATGTGGTCATGTTTTAAAAAAAGGGCGCACTTCAGACCTACTCGTACGTCCTGTCTTGAGATGAATCATATATAACTTGTTGAGCCAGTGACTCAGCCCAACTTGGTTGAGTTCGTCTCACTCATCCAGGTGATTCATGGTCTTGAAATAGACCAGGTTTGACCTAGTTCAAGTTGATGATTTGCATGGGACTCATCCAAGTCTTAAAACTGTACTTGGAGTGCAACCGCATATCGAGTTGGTTATTTGTAATGGGACTAGCTCAAAACATGAATGCCCATGTTTAATTGCATTTGAACGCTGCATCCATTTAAAATAAAAGTGTCCATTTGAAAGGTGTTGTCCAAATAATTGAATATTGTGGTGTCCGCAGGAAATGGTTGACTACAGCTGGCAAAGACTCAGGAATATATATATATATATATATATATATATATATATATATATATAGAGAGAGAGAGAGATAGAGAGAGAGAGAGAGAGAGAGAGAGAGAGAGAGAGAGAGAGAGAGAGAGAGAGAGAGAGAGAAATGGTCTATTCTCCACAGCCTTACAACCTAGTATTTACACAATGCTAACTTCAGGAGAAAGCATTTTGATTTGAGTACTCACTATCAAATGTTGGCACAATGCTAGCTAGCTAGCTAGCTAGCTTCAGGAGAAAGCATTTTCATTTTAGAACTCACCATATGGCTCGAGCATGCATACCATGTTAGCAAGATTCATGAGCATTCATTCCATAATATGTGATCCACATGGAAATCAACGGCATCAACGGATACCCCTATCTAATTTCCCGCCAAGTCATTTGTAAGGGACATTCATACGATGAAAATAGTAGGCCCCTAATGCGATCGATCACTATCTTCCTCAAGGATAACTAATACGAATCTACGAAGCGTCTCTGGACTCCTCACTGAAATTTCTTAAATCCACGAGGAAAAATATAAAACTATAAATAATTCTAGAAAGTCAAAATAAATTTATTGATGATTGATAAATGAGTCTACAACCCTTTAAATAGGAATACCAAGACTTAAAGAAGTTTAGGAATTAAACTATAACTAAAACTCCCTAAAATTCATAACTTACTATAAATAGTAAACTTTCTATTTAAAGGAAGTGTCTTATGTGGCTTAACCACGTTATTATCTTAATTTTTCTAAACACTCTTCATGTTGGACACAACTCATAAAGCACAATGGATGAAGAGTTACAATCAAACCAAAACTTACTAAAAATAGTAAAAATAGAAATAAACATGGAATTCGACCTTCAATATCATAGTATCTCACAAATTTGGCTAAAGTAGCTCGTCCTACCCCAAAATCATATATGGTACGTCGACTAACTCATTCCAGTTTGCAATATATGTTTGTTTTAAGGTTCTGACGGTCTTGATGACTTCTGCCTCCGATCGAGCCTTCTCTGATCCATCTTGGACATGAAAGTGTCCGCGACCCACTCTACATCATCCCCATCATGAAAATCAAAATCACCGTGTGAAAAAAATCAGGTTATCCACGTATAAGGTGGACCACGCGGTTGTGATCAATGGACTAGTAAACGTATACGTGTATAAGTTGAATAGCCTTACTTTCTGAGAACAAATATCTTCATGATAGGCCCCTAGCTTTGCACGTTAGTGAAAAAGATCAGCCTGCATCACAAGGTTATTAGTTCTCTGCATAAAGGCGCTGGTTGACCATCCAAGGCATTTGGCTGGTGGACTGTCTTTTACCGAACCCGATTACTTATCTCAGGAGAGTGGGTCCTGAGCTAGTTCATTGGGGACTCGGATTTGGCAGTGACCCTCCAGTACCGACCCCATAATAATGTTTGTGTTTTATCCATGCTTTCCAGTCATCTTGACAGTTCATGGTAGGGCATTATGCCAAAAATAAAGCAAATTCAAATCTTACGTGGACCACACCACAGACGGTGGTTATTGAAGGTCCACCATTAAAAACATTTTGGGGGCCAAAAAATTTTTCGAGTCAAGCCGACATTTGTGTTTTCCATTTATCAAGGTCTGTGTGACCTAATCAACAGGTTAGATGGCAAATAAAAATTCAAGTGAGCCCTAAGAATTTTTTAATGGTGAGCATTCAATCACCACTGTTTCGTGTGGTGTGGTCCACCTAATATTTGAATCTATCTTATTTTTGGGCTTATCCCTTAAAATGAGCTTTAAAAAATGGATGGACGGAGTGGATAAAACACATACGTAATGGTGGGCCCAAAGAGCTTTTCCAGCACCGACAAGTACAAGATCTCCATACCACTACCGAATCTGAATCCGTTCATTAGCTAGAAGGTCACCGACTCTTGCAAGTTGCACCTGAGACTTCTCATTGCAAATGGACTGACAACTTGTCTAAGTCAACTCCGACTCGGTCATGTCCAATCCGCTTTGAAAAACCGAGTCAGCATGGTAAATATGAGTGACATGTCTAACTCAGCCCACTTGTGACTCGACATCGGAGCAAACGAGTCTGTCTGAATCGCTCTCCAAACCTAAGACTGTCACCAGCAATCAATATCATGAAAAGGATAGGCTCAACCATGGCGAACATATTTCAATTTCAATATATATATATATATAATTATATATATATATATATATATATATATATTATATATATATATATATATATATATAAACAGGCCGCTTCACTCTCTAAGTGGGCCAATTCAGTTTATTAAGTCAAATTGTTGGTTGTATGTGTAAATTGTTCGTGAAATTGTAAAGGAATGTGTTGTGCATCAAGTATAGAGATTTGATAATTGAATTAATGACGTACTTGATTGGGATACCATCATTGTAGGCTTGATACCGCAATCTTCCTCATCCTACACCCTTTAGAGAAGCACCAAGGTGGGAAATAACTTTTGTCATATGTAAGCTTAGTGACCCAGTTCTACTTATAAAGCTCCACATGAATTTGTCAATCCCGGTCCAACTAAAACATTGTGCGTGGACACAGTTGTAACACACCATCCCTTACACGATTTTAGATGAATCACAAATAAGTGGGGTCTACTGGTACTCCCAATCACTCTATCCAACCCTTAAGGCAATCCAGACCGTTGATCAATAAGGCCCACCTTATAGAAATCTTATATTCTCCCACTTGGGCCACATTAATCAATGTCAATTATTAATCTTTGAAAACATGTTTTAATTTTGAAAACAAAAAATTTAAATAGTTAACTAATATAATTATTGGATAATATGAATAACGCAATTACAATTTGATCTATCGAGACTACTATTATTGAATCGCGGTAGTTATCACAATAGTTAATCTTGGCAAAGTGAGACTAAGCACAGTCATAAGTACTACTAATATTAATGACATATATCAATAACTAAAAAGTGTAGTATAAGAATTACGCATGTAATGTGATGATATGTGTCTATCCTTAAGAAGTCATAGAGCTTTTAAATGTCTCCAACGAGACACGTCTTTAATTCTACTTACTCATAACAAATTTACACATATATAAAGAGAAGCATAAATTAACTTTATATCAGAATCATCAAAAGCTTTATCAGCTCTGATATCAACTGTTGTATGCGAAATTGCAAAGGACTATGTTGTGCATCAAGTATGGAGATCTGATAACTGAATTGGCGGTGACATACTTAATTGGGATACCATCACTGTAGGCTTAATGCCGCAATCTTCCTCACCTTCACCTTTTAGAGAAGCACAGAGATGGGAAACAACTTTTTTCATATGTAAGCTTGGGGACTCATTTTTGTTTATATAGATTAGAGGGTTGAGAAGTTTCAAACCTATCGAAACTCCTCGCCCTAAAGCTCTACATGAATTTGTCAATCTCAGACCAACTAAAACACTATGCATGTGACACAGTTGTAGCGCATCACCCCTTACATAATTTTAGATGAATCACAATTGAGCGGGATCCATTGGTACTCCCGATCATACTTGTAAACACCCCACACCAAGTTGATAAGCTAATAGAGTTTGAACGAATGAATGAACAACCATGCTCTACTCCTAAACCCAAACCTTAGAAGTCTAAACCCTAGGAACTCCAATCCCAACTGAACCTCAATCATAAACTATAACCGTAGAAGCTTAAACCCTACGAACTCTGGTCATGAACCCTAAACTCAACCCAGTCAACCTGGTTAGCCTAATTATAAACCTTAGGAACCCAAAATCTTAGAGCCTTGAGTAAACTCGGCGAGTCGACTCACCCGGTCAGCCTACCCAAGCCCATAACCCATTCAACTCACCTAATTAAGCCCAAAACCAAGCCCGAACCAAAGCCCACAACTAAGCCTAATTGGAGAAATGACTGAAACCTCAAAGTAACAACCCTCCCACTAGAGTCTCCATATGCTTGAAGGATGTTGTCTGTCGAAGCAGAGAGGCACTCCCCCTCTTTCATGCAGCATCCCTCAGATATTACGGGTTTCTCATTTTTCGAACTTTAAGTGTGCGGTTGAGGTACATTAACTCCGATGCCCATCTCCTTACCCAAAATTAATTATACTTTTACCAACTCATCCAATCCACGAGATGATGTCATGTGGCAATCTCCAATCACAGCCATTCAATCATATTTTACCACTAGGATCACTATGAATTACAAGAAAAGCGAGTTTGTAGACTATAAATAGCTCCTCTCCCTTCTCATTTGACACCAAGCATCAGAGAGCTCACCCACCAGAAAGCCATCCTTCCACCAGGAGAGTGAGAGAGAAAGTCCAAACCTGGTCTAGTTTAGCTGGTCTAGTTTAGCCTAGCTAGAGTCCAAGCTTCCTAAGCCACATGAGTTCAAATCTGAACCACCCAATCTAGCTTTGCGACACTATCATTCATCATACCATTCAAACCTCTATCAATTTCATCAAACTAGTGCTTCAACATCGTGCAACGTTTATTCCTTCCTCAACCCCCATGCTCCTCTTATGCATCAGCATTATAGTGCATTTGTATCGTTTTCATTGTATCTGACTAGCAGACGTATGCTTTGTGGCTTGCTGATATAATTGAATCTTGCTCATCGGACGCTTTAGCCAGTTAGCCATCATTTTAGTATATACATTGCATTTCATTGTTTTCCATCGTATCTGACTGGCAGGCATACGCTCTAAGACATGCCAATATAATCGCGACAGGTTCACTAGAAACCTTAGCCGGTTGGCCGTCGTTTTATCATAAGCATCCATATAGCATCAAGCATCCTTTACACCTTGCACTTGATCATTTCAAACATATGCTCTTTAACTTACTGGTATAGTTGGATAATACCTATAAGAAATTAGACTCAATCAAGCACCAATATCATTGTATCACATTACATTTTCTGTACACAAAAACAACTCTTATTCTTAAGAAATTAGTTAGATCTTGTGATGTAAAGACTATACATACGTACGGGTAGAGTAGATGTCTAACACCTTTTCTCTATGTAACCGCAGTACCTTACTCGAAACTCTATAATGTAAACTCACAAGTCATCTTAGTGTTAATAATCTTCGGGTTCTTAATCTTAAGCATTTTTACGGATTCTAACTAATTGTAGAATCATAATAATTTGTTAATGGCGACTCTGATCAGATATAACACTTTTACTCCATCACAAAACCCCTCGAACGAGGCAACCAAATGAAAAGAAGAGTAAATTTCCTGTACCCTCAGGAAATCCGACTTTCGACGTCAACTTAACACTATCCAACCCTTTGGGCAATCCAAACCTTGTAGAATTCTGACAATATATTAATTATAAAATTGTAGTCCACCTGATGAGTAGACTATCCTAATTTTTTTACAAGGTGATTTTCATGATCGAGTCTACCGATTTAGTGGTACAGATTTCTCACACAAGTGACATGTTCAAGGGAAAGATGGTGCTGTAGTAAACTTTGCAATACTTTCCCTACAGTTCCCCATCGTTATCATCATACCAATGAGTAATTTGGGCAATTGCATCGCAAGAACAAGAGCATCCTCACCCATCATTTTTTTTTTTTCAAAACTAACCGTTTTACTGTTTACTCGGCAGTAAGTATCTAAGAACAACTTAAGCTCTAGACAATTTTAAAACGGTAATGACATATGTACCCTTCTACCCGTAAGAGACATAATTGCCCTTTATAGATTTTTTATATGACTTGAATGGCAAGTCGGGCGTTTGCTAATTCCATCAGGTGTGTGAGATCCGAGCTTTTCATCAAGTGGTTTTTTTTTTTTTTTTGTTAGCTTTTTAGCACACTCCAGTGTCAGTTCACACTTCAATGTTAGCCACCCCCACTAGGGATCGATGCCAAGATCTCAGTGTTCAAAACGGGGATCTTTCACTCAGTCTACCACTAGAGCTATGGATCAAGGTTTCATCAAGTAGTTAAACTGTTTACATCTTCTAACATAAAAATTGATCATTCTACACCTCAGGGTGGGCCACAAATATCAAAACGAAGAAATGAACATTAAAAACCATAAATTTACTTTGTACCCTGGGTTGGACTAAAAAGAGAGATTATGATATGATTTTTCAGGCGAAAGGTCTCAGCATGATTTCACGTCTGTTTTCCTTTAATCCCGTCTATATGTTCTTATAAATAAGTCAGATGGCAAATAAACATTACAAGGCTCCTAATAAGGTTTCCATGGTGGGTGTTATTATTGTTGGATATTTGGTTGAATTAAATAGACTTTAAAATCAAGAACCAAAAAAAAATTAAAAGTTTTGAGAAAGAAGAACTTATTGTATTGAGTCGAGGCGTGACTGAGTCACTCGGCTTGAAATCGAATTTGCTCCCCTTGGACAGCGTCCCAAGTGCAACAGGTTTCCAGAGCAATCGACCTCCAGGATACAACGACTATGACCCGGTCCCAGCGGTGCACTCACTGTACACGGGCTCGAACCACTTGCAGTTTAATCCGAAAGTGCTGAGTTGACTCAGCGATGAACTCAGTAATAAAATGCTTAAAAATCTGTATCAGAGAGAGTTTTATAAGATAGAGTATTTTCGTATATATTAGAAACTGGAATCGGAAGTCATTATATAGACTCCGAAGTGGTGTATAAACACCCTTTACAAAAGGTTAGGTCCGTTGGGTTTAAACCCAACAGATGCGACCAACCGGAAGGGATGCATCTCTCTGGTTTAAAACGAAAAGGCGCAAGTGCGAGTACACACTCGCAAATAAAGTCCCGCGAGTACCCATACACACACACCCACGCGAGTACACACCGCACCCGCACCCGCACCCGCACCTGCGCCTGCGCCCACGCCCAGCCCGTCCCGTCCCGCACGCGCACGCGCACACGCACACGGACACGGACACGGACACGGACTCGGCTCGGCTCGGCTCGGCACGGCTCGGCTCGGCTCGGCGCGCGCGCGCGTGTGTGTGGTCAATGGCATAGATTAGAGCCACCCTGAAAGGGGCACAAGCCCTAGGCAAAAAGACTATCTTATATACAAGATAGTTTACTTTGTCAAATCCGATGTGGGACAAAACCCACAACACAAAAGTACCAACTTTCAAATGTGGAGGGAAATCACCGAAAATTTGAAAATTCAAATTTTAATAATATTTTAAAACAAAATATAACAATTATCACCTTTACTTCATGTGTTGTCCACGTGAGCTTTCGACCTGTTTCATTATTTGGCACATATCCTTAAATAATATAATAAATAAATGGACGACGTTAACAAAACCCATAGATCATGATGGACCTTTCAAATCCCTTCCTTGGATGGGTAATCATCCAGGCAAGGCAAGATGAATAAGTGAAAATAAAAATTAAAAAAATAATAATAAATCAAATCCATATCCGTTGTGTCAGGATGCATTGGATCTAAGCTCGAAAGATTTTGTATCTTCACTTGGAGAAATCTATCTAGAACTATAAGTTCTGAAATTACACTGCTCCTAGTTGGATTAGTTAGCTCAAGGTGCTTGATCTGAATGGTCTATTAAGTCCATAACCCCTTTCATGGGAATACTATGAAAAAATCACATTGGTTCAAGGATCCAGTCTATCCTTGATTTGGCCATACATTCTTTAGGGCCTGTTTGGGAGCGTGGATTTGGAACCCCCCGGATTGGAAACCCCCTGGATTGGCAATCCTCCCCGTGTGTTTGCCACCCTTGAGTGTGAATCAACTTTAATTCAAAAATACTTATGCATGATATATTTACAGGGGTTTGAATTTAATTACTAAATTAACTTTAATATCCCTAATTAGTGAGATATATAATTTTTGACACTATGGTTGTGATAAGCCTACTGAAATATATGCTTTGCCTGAAAATGATGAAATTCCAAGTCTCGGATGGACCGCAAGCACAAGATTATGTTTGAGTGACTAAGCAACGATTTTTAATCGTTGATTAATATGGACAATGTTTGGATGATACTGAACAATGTTTGGACGATGTTGATTTACATAGACAATGTTTGGACAGTGCTGATCATCATTAGTGGGCCATGTGTCGAATAGAATGAAAGTATACCGTGACACACATGTTACACCTACAACTATTGAAATGATTTTAGGAAGCTCTCACCGTGGATTGCAAACCCCCTCAGAGAGGGTGTTAGAAACCCCCTGGATTTGAAACCCCGTTTACTTTATGCTGACAAACAGGGATTGCCAATCCCCTCCAATCCACGGTGCCAAACGCCCCCTTAGTCATCCTTTCTAGGGACATGGATGCTTTAGACTGCCTGAAAAAATGGTTATTTAGAATTATCAGAAATTTATGATGGACCCTAACAAATAGATGGATCAGATTGTTTATTGGACCTATTTTTTTGTGCAGAAGATCTTGATTGTCAAAATTAAAGGTCATTAATCAAATGGTTAGTATAACGGGCCTAATGAACGGTGTAGATCAGTGGATTGGATGGTCTAAGTGTCCGAATGCAGGTATTAGCATTATACCTTATAGGGCAGCGAGCACACTTAAGCCTTTCTCGTTGCTTTTTTTTTTCTTCTTCTTTAAAATAACTAGGATTACATGATACATGGCCCGCATGGTATGGGTTTCAAGTCTGCAAAATGGGGCCCATGATTTAGTAATCCAGACCAATGGTCCTCTGTGTCCACTTGAACTTGACTTTTGTCATTAGCCCACGGATAGATTGTTAAGAAGAGAGATGAAACAATATTGGGTTCAAATGAAGGGAGTAGATTCGATGAGACTGGGGTAACTCTAACTTTGGTTAGACATGACCATCAGGCCCACCTTGATGTATGTATTGTATATCCTGTAATCTATCCATTTTGTCAGCTCATTTTACAGTAAGTGACCTAAAATGTAGCAAATGTGAATCTCATTTGGATCACTCCACAAGAACCAATGGTGATTGAACGCACACAATTACAAATTTCTTGGGCCCTCTTGAATTGCTTATTTATCATCCAACCCCTTGATAAGGCCGTACAACAGGTTGATCCAAAATTTTTATCATTTTCATGTTCAATCATCATTATTTCTTGTGGTGTGGTCCACTTGAGATTTGTCATTCATTTTTTAGACCCATTCCTTAAAATGAGTTGGCAAAACGGATCAATGGTGTGGATATACAATACATACATCTAGGTACGGTCACGGCTTGACCAAAGTCAGTATTGGGGGTGACTGAATCACTCTGTCATATGAAAGGGCACACATTAGGTACTAGCCCTGTGACCTAACCAGTGACGAAGGTCATTTCAAAGAATTTATGGGGCATACTGTGATTTGTATACTGTGCTGTTCATATATTTTTCCCTAGATCATTTCAGTCTATTAGCTAAAAAACGAGGCAGATTAAAGACTCAAATGGACCGCACCACTTGAATCAATGGGAATTAAAAACTTTGTAAGGCCCACCGTGATGTTTATTTGCTAACCTGTTCATAAGGTTAAGTGGACATGTTCGTAGGGTGCGATCCACTTAGGCCTTTGATTTGTCTCATTTTTTTGGCTCAGTCCCTGAAATAATCTGTGAAAATAGATGAATGGTGTTGATAAAACATATAGATCTTAATAGGCCCCACAGATCCCTTGACCTGACCCTCCGTCTCGAGCTAGGTGCTGGCGGTGGTACCTACCCAATCCACCCCAAATGAAGGTATTCTCGTATTTGATCCAATCCAAGATATTATAGGACCTTTTACATCTAAGGTAGAGTAAACAAAACAATGGTCTAGATTACGGTGATTACCGAAGCGTGGTCCCACTGATCAAAATTGAAAACGCATGCAGACTAGTCAGAAATGACAGAAGTATATATTACAAAGCAAGGGTACTTTTGTCATGTAAAAAGAAAAAACGACCATCTATTACCCTCCGTTCTAAATCCGAGTCCGTCTTGTATGCCGTTTTTTACCGATTATTGAGAATAGTCCCGTCTCTGGTCTTGTCATTTAGCAGCAGAGAGAGAGAAAGAGAGAGGAGATTTTGCCACGTCACAGAATCAAAGATACTTGTGGTTAGGGTTTGGTTTTAGGGTTTCAGGGACTTCCGAATGTGAGGAAATTTTCGTTTCTTTTCTTCTCCAGCTGAGTTATTATACTCTGACTACGTATGCCGCTTGATACGCAGTCACTCGTAATTATAAACGTGGCATTAAATAAAATAAATTAAACTAAACTGATTAAATTGTAAAAGTTGCCATCATTAGGTCGACGTCCCAAAATAAGACTGGTTGAACTATCCTACGTGGACACTTGATTGTTGAATCAGGGCCGTTGGAAACTTTTCAATTTTCAGATTACCAAATGAGAGTACTTTTTGGATCATTATGTATCTAAACTAGTCCCCATAATTTACTTCTTTTTTTTTTTTTTTTTTGGAGATATCGTTACTCCAGGTATGTAATCTGCGCCTACGTATCATCTACCAGACTGCCAGAGTATTAAGTTTCTCTCTTTGCAATTTTCTCTTTCTACCCCTTCTTAAATGCCCCTCTACCTCTCCTACTGTTTCTTCACTCGAAACAGCAGTGGGGGCAGATTGCAGGGCCGAGTTTCCTTTTTTCGACTCCCCATCTCTCCCTTTCACCTTTCCTCTTTTGCCCCCATTGGGTTTTTTCCTCTTTTTTTTTCCCCTCCCTGCAATAGCAGATGATGATGATGGAGAGACTTACGTCTCTTTACAAACAGTGAAATAGCATTTCTCTCCATTACACTCTCATTTCATTTCTTCACCGGAGAAAATTGGTGGGTCTCTTCTTTCCCTGAAACTTCTTTCAAGCTTTCGCAGTTGATTTTCATGGAAATTACTGAAATTTTTGTGTTGTTTGAGTTTTTCTAGATGGGTTTTTCCTATTTTCCTCATTGGCTCGAAGCGCTGCTGGGAGAGAAATTCTTTAACCCGTGTCTGATTCATGAGACGGTGAAGAAGAACGAGAAGAACATCTTCTGCTTGGATTGCTCAACTAGCATCTGCTCTCATTGCTTATCTCCACACCGTTCTCACCGCCTGCTTCAGGTACAAAAACTTGAAAATCAAAATCCCAAAATACACTATTTCACTTCCATTCGTCTCTAAAGTTTTTT
Organism: Magnolia officinalis; assembly: GCA_021015155.1. Lineage (NCBI taxonomy): Eukaryota > Viridiplantae > Streptophyta > Magnoliopsida > Magnoliales > Magnoliaceae > Magnolia > Magnolia officinalis. Next base: position 123,007,793 of record JAJHSJ010000001.1, read on the forward strand.
TCTTTTTTCTTTTTAATTCTCTTCAGATTCGAAGATATGTTTATCACGATGTCATTCGGTTGGATGATATGGAGAAATTAATCGACTGCTCTTTCGTTCAAGTAAAAAAGAAAAACACCAACCATTTAACTTTCTGCTTTTCTTTTTTAGTAGTAGCTTTTAAATTATTTATTTTTATTTAATTATTTTTTCTACAGTCATACTCGACAAACAACGCAAAGGTGGTGTTCTTGAATCAACGACCTCAATCACGGCCTTTCAGGGGCTCCGGCAACATCTGTACTACCTGCGACAGGAGCCTGCAAGACCCATATATCTTCTGCTCTCTTGCCTGCAAGGTTAAAAAGCAGATATTAAACTCACCCAGCTGCATTTCTGTTATTTTTTTTTTCTTCTTCTCAACCTACTTTTCTTCAACTAACTACAGGTGCACTATCTAGTAAAAAAGGAAGGTGGACTATCGAAATACCTCTACGAATGTGAATTTCTCCCATTAAGAGAGAGCTGTTGTTATGAATTCGAAAACGGGCAGATGACGCCGGATTCGATTCTCGACTCACCGGATTCATTTGGAACATCATCTGGTTCCGGCTCAAGTGCTAGCGGTGGCGTTGGGTGCCGGACATTGGTCTGCACGGCGACGACAGAGTTCGTGAAGAAGAAGAGAAGCAGCGTATCAGGTTCCCGGACTGCATTTCGCGGTACATGCTCATCTGCTACAGAGAGTTCGGCCCCTCACATGAACCGACGGAAGGGTACTCCCAACCGCTCTCCGCTCTACTGAGGAGAAGTTGGGTATTTTAAATTTCAAAAATTTCGGCTTTGTTTTGAGGCGTTTGGTTGGGGGATGGGATTGACTCCGTAATTCCCAATTTTGTAGAGTAATTATTGTTTTTTAAAAGCATTTTCTTAAATTATTAACGCATTTTTTCCCTTTTGCTTTCTAATTTATATAATTGTCTTTTATTTTAGTACTGAAGAACTAGAAAAAGTTATAAAAAAAAAAAAAAAAAAAAAAAAAAAAAAAAAAAAAACGAGTTGATATATCAAAAGAATCCGTTGGAATTTAACTAACAGTTTAAAAAATGGTTTGATACATGAAAGTAGTGTGTTCTAGGCTTCCTTTCTTTTTATTAAGTTGGACGATTATGGCCGCTGAAATTGATCATTTTCATTTATGATCCCGCATGTTTGGATATTATCATGATTTGGTATTTTCTTCCATTCTGATAATTCAAGGTATTTTATGAAGAAATTTGATAGGAGTAGTCGGGGAATTTTTATTTTTATATTTTTATTTCTTAATGTTTGGGTTTTCTTGGGTCGAGGGGAGAGATATATAATAGCTTTGGGTTTGCGGTTTGTAGCTTCCTACAGCTGTAGGAGTGAGATGGGAAGGGGTAGAGGTTATCTAATTGGCCTATCTAATCTCTTTGCGCCCCTAAAATCCATAGCTGCTGTTTTCTGTGCAAGAAGGGATGCGGGAATCGGGAGTGACCCCTACGAGGATTCGGATTTGGTAGTCGCCCTTTCAAGTAGTTTTTTTAAAAAAAAAAAAAAAAAAAAAAAAAAAAAATTTATGTGAGCGTACTGTTACCAGTAAGTGTGGTCTACCTGATACTTGGATCTGCCTTATTTTTGAGCTCCTATTTTAAAGTGAGTTGGCAAAATGGATGGCAGCGTGGATAAAACACTTGTATGATGGTGGGGGCCCTAAATTAAGCTGCAAAATGGATGAAAGCCATGATAAAACACACATCATGGTGGGGCCCCTTAAAATTGGCAAAATAAATGGATTGATAGCATGGATTGAACACATGTCATGGTGAGGCTCACGGCGATCACTACAGCCTTGGTTTTGGTTGGACGCCTCACCATGATGTATGTGTTTTATCCATCTCAATTAATTTTGCCTCTACGGGTTGTTGTGCACCAGGGATTTGGGGGGGATTTTCAAATCCCTTCAAAGAGGGGGTTTTAAATTCACGGTGAGAGCTTGGATTACATGTAAAATCATTTCAAGAGTTGCATGTGTAACATGTGTGTCACTGGATTAGTATTCTATTGGGCACATGGCCCACTAATGGTATCCGAAACAATTAGATTATCAATTGCATCACTATAATTACTTTAATATAATGATCAGCACTGTCCAAATATTGTCCATGTAATCAACAGTTAAAAATGGTTGGTTAGTCACTCATACATGATCTTGTGTTTGTGGCCCATCCAATACTTCAATTTAATCATTTTCAAGCAAAGCATATATTTTAGCGGGCTTATTACAACCATTGTATCAAACATTGCATACGTTATTAATTAAAAATATTAAAGTTGATTTAGTAATGAAATTCAATTCCCTGTAAATATACATGCATAGCTTCTTTTGGATTAAAGTTGATTCCCAATAAGGGGGTTCATAATCCACAGTCAGTAATTTGATTGTCCCGTTACGCATGCCTGAGTGGTAGACTCTCAAGAATTTCAACATGAGGTCATAGTTTCAAGTACCCATTGATGTATATAAGTGTGCTTGTTGAAAAAATAAAAATGCTTTCGAAAGGTCCACCTTGAAGTTTATTTACCATCTAACCTATTTATAAAGTAGAGGAACAATGCCTGGGTAGGGTTAAAGAGAATAATAATAATAAATGGCTGCAATAGCAGATAGTAATTGCAATGATAGGTATACCAGGGAATGCCTTCCTAAGGCCTGTGCTTATTCGCCATCCAACTTCATGAAATCACAAATAATTAAATGAAGGGAAATTACAAATATCAGCTTCGTTCAAAACTTCTCCCTCTCTCAACAAGTTTTTAACGGTTGGCATTCAATCCCCGTCCTATGGTATACATTAGCTTTGGATCTGCCGCACAATGAATGGACGGCGCAGATAAAACAAATACACCATGATGTGGTCCACAGCTTTTCCAGCACCAATGTCGGTACTGGAGGGGTCACCACCGAATGCGATAGCTTAGCTGTGAGTTGTGACAGCGAAGTAGCATACTCCAACCCTAGAATTGCAAAAACATCAACAGCTCTTCTTTTTTTTTTTTGTTTCTTTCTGTTTTATTGACAATTTACCAAGCTTATATTGATGATAAAACAAACTTCTTTCCCCTACTTGGAGCCCGGATTTAATAAAAGGGTGTCACCCACTTCATTGATAGATCCACCCACATTTTCTACTTTTCGAAATACTCTTGTACTACCACAAGTAAAAAGAAAAAAAAAAGAAGAAAAGGCAATGATGTATTTAAGCTATCTGTCTATTAAGAAAGGGCATTTTAGTGATTTTAAGATATTTAACGGTGATGATTTAGTAGAGCGATTGACGGGGGAGGACGTTTTGGTTTGTTGTTATTAGAGCGGGAGATGTTAGTTATACGTTGGATTGTTACATATATCCGACATGTCTTGCTTTATGGTGGAAATATTCCTTCACGCCTGCATTTGGGGAGCATTTTATATCACATGGCCCACCTACTCAAGAGTCAGGTGTATAAAGTAAGCCACGTGGCAAGTTAGGGACCATCGCGTTTAGGTTTTACTACAGCTTTTATAATGCTGGCTTCCGTACCACATGGCATGAGATGGATAACACGTGGTGGGGCTTGAGAATGGTATCACAGACCTTACGTGGAACGCATGCACAAACCCCATCACTTCTACCAACCCATCTTTGGATAGCTTTTGGATGTCTCATGTCGCAACATGAACTAATGGTTCCACTCCGATACGGTAACTTCCCGATTATGTTCATATCAATATATAGGGTATTACATCGTATATTCGGCTACGTGTACCAGTTTTTGGAAGCAGTGCTCTATGGGCCGCATGATCTAATAAATAAGACAAATACATATCACAGGTGTACCATACTTTTCCATGAGCTAAAAAATAAGACAAATACAAATCACAGGTGTACCATACTTTTCCTTGTAATAATTGAACGCCGATCATTAGAAAATTACTAAGTTCCATTGTAATGTTTATTTGCCATCCAACCTCTTGATTAGGTCACACAAGACTTAGTTGAAAGGAAAATATAAATCAGCCTGATTCAAAACTTGTGTGGCTCTCAAGAAGGTTTTGCCAGTAGGTTTTCAATAAGTTTTATTTCATGTGGTGTGTCTACTTGAGGTTTGGAGTTGTTTATTTTTTGGCTCATGCCTTAAAATGATATGAGAAAATAGAAGGACAATGTGAATTAAAAAACACACGCATCATGGTGGGACGTTAATATTGGGATGCGGATTAGTTACTGACAGGTTGACTAGCAAGACTTGAAGTGACATCACCAAGTTCCACAGCCCCACCATGATGTATGTTTTGTATTGACACAGTTTATCCATTTGGAGAGATAATTATAGGGCATGATCCCAAGAATGATTCAGATTCAAAGCTCTAGTGGACCCCACCACAGAAAATAGTGGGAGAGTGACTCCCACCATTAAAAACTTCCAAGGGGCACAAAAGTTTTCGATCAATATGATATTTGTGTTTACTCTTCTTTCACGTATGTATTTGCAAACTTATGAACAGGTTTGGATCTCAAATAAACATCATGGTGGACCTTAGAAGTTTTGAATGGTGGGCGTCACTCTCCCCACTGTTTTCTATGGTGGGGTCCACTACTATGAATCTGAATCATTCTTTGGATCTTGCCCTAAAATTATCTCTCCAAATGGATGGACGGTGTGGATACAAAAGATACATCATGGTGGGCCCACAGAACTTAGTGACATCACTTCAGTAGCGAGTCTCGCCACATCATGGTGGGGCCCACAATCTATGTCCCCAGTTTCGAGCAACACTAGGAATCGTGATGATGACTAATGTAAGGTTGAATTCTTTTAATTATTTGGTGATGAATGTAGTGTACAGTTGGATACAGTGCATTTATACCAGAATGCGGTTACCACTCGGAATTTATACAAACATTCACTTAAGATATGATATACATTCCAAAATATCAATGTGGTTACGATACGTTTCAGACAATACTATATGATTCAAGGATACTTACTGTTATCACATAACATTTCTGGTCTTATCGTGGAATGATTTTCATTTGAGACTAGTATTGAATGGGAACTGACCACTTTGTAGCAACGCAAGGCCCTACTGTCTTTTCTGCCAACCACTTGTGAAGGACATCAGTACCATTAAAGCAGTGGGCCACACCCTCATTATGAAGATGACCTGGGATAAATTAGGCAGGTTTGGTTGGGGACCTTTCTATTATTGGTAGTGATTCTGTTGGGCTTATTGGCTACTAATCATGCATCTCAAGTTAACTTTGAGATTTAAAGGTGTTTTGCTTTATTTAATGTATTATAATTAGCCAAAAATCTGGAAATTCTACATATTCTGGAGATTAAAGGTGACTCTTTGCTTTCTGTCAGAATCATTAGGTGGAGCTATTGCCTTCTACTTGAAGTTTTGGGTACATGGTCCATCTCTCATCTATATATGTTGTATATAATGAGAGTGGCATCTTACTAATTTTGTCCTTTTAATTAGCTTTGAGAGAAGGGATACTTTTGATTTTTTTGGTCTCTATAGCTTTTGCCATGATGGTTTTTTTGTCTTTCAATTTTCTTGTTATGAGTACTTATGATGCGGGACAATTAACCACTTGTCCTAAAACTTGAACGGATAGAGCATGACGAATTAATTCATTTATCTCATAGCATAGACCCTATATCTCATGGGTTAAGACCTCTGCTGAACTCCCCTCATGTGCCCTGCTTCACACGAGCTACCCACTTCACACGGATGGAGCCCGCCTCACACGAGCCACTCGCTTCACATGGGCCACCCACCTTTAATGCAAGATAATTAATAACTTACTCTAAAAGCTTGAATTAACAGAACATGGTAAATTAATCACTTTATCTCATAACCCAGGTCTCACATCTCATGAGTTAGGACCTTGGCCAAACCCTCTCGTGGGCCCCACTTCACATGGGTTCCGCATCACAAGAGTCACTTGCGTCACATGGATGGGGACCACCTTACATGAGCTACCCACTTCAAACGAGCCGCCTACCCCAAGTGTGTCCCTGCATCCCATAGGCCACCCCACTTGAGCATGGTGTGAAAATGCCCTTGCATTAATCACTCCTAGTAAGGATCTCGAACACATGACCTCCCGCTTTGATACCACTTAGATGTAGGACCGATGCGTGAACTCAAATATTGTGTGAGAACAATCAACAAAATTAACTTAATCATTAAAAAATACAAAACTTGCTATTATCATTACAAATATCAAAATTCCAAGAGAAGATCATGTATGATTATAGCGTAGGTTAATAAGCAACATCTTATATAGGGCCATTAAATAAGGAAAATTGTTATCTAATGTATGTAGGGACATTCAAATAATATAGGATAAATCACATTTTAAAGGAGAATGCGTAATACTATTTAGGGTGAAATTAGGGTTTAGGAAAAAATTAGAAAAACTTAGAATTAGGGTTAATGGGATATTTGGGTTCAGGGGTTAAAGGATTTAGGTAAAAGGATAAAGGAATTAGGGTTTTGGATTGAAGGATGTGTAGAATTAGAGTTTGGTCATTTAGGGAAATAAGAAAATTAGGAATTTATAAGTTTAGGATTAGGGTTAAAAACAAGGAGAGTAGGGATTTGATGCAAGGGTAATGAAAAACTAATATGACAAGAGAGTGGTCATACGGCCAACCCTATGGATTCACATGTGTGGTCGTACGGTTACATGTGTGGGCTAAGTTATGAGGGTTTGGTTTGTTGATAAGTATAGAAGGATGAAGGATTGAAAGAATGAGAAAGGTTTGGGATAAAGAAAATCGAATAACTTGAAGAATACCTTGATAGTTAATGAAGTGATAATATCAGAGTAATAAATGGAAACCTCACACCTCCATTGATGAAGATTAGCTTCGCACCAATTTTCCTTGTAAATCACATGGAAGTCATATTCAAATCACATGAAGATGGAAGAATAAGAAAAAATGAGCTTTTCTCTTTCTTTCTTTTTTCTAGAAAAAACGTAACCCCCTCCCCCCTATAGCTTTAAGAACTTTTTAAAATTACATTTTTAACAATGTCTTATAAATTTTGACAAAAATGACCCTAGTCTAATGAAAAATCAATTAAAATCAATCATAAGGTGTATAAACATAAAGTAATCACAAACTAAATCCTAAAAGATAATAATGTCCAAAATGATAAAGACGATTCACGATCAATGGCCCGATCATATGATCCATGTGATCCAACGGCCCAATCATCATATCCCTCGAATCTGACGGTACAAATCACTCCTTAAATTAGCCCATGTGCATCTCCCCAGTGTGGGGTCTTTCATATGCTCGCACATACATATGAGGTATTCACATGATCAATGGTACTCGCTTAACCATGAAAAAATTGGTGCAGCCCGCCTTCTCATTTGATACGTACGCAAAGGAGTACATGAAGTGATGTCATCATCAACTTTTCTCGGCTAAGAAAAGTTCTCCTCTAGCGGACTAAAACTCCTATATAGCACTCTAAGATGTCTGGATCCAAATGTTGCAGCTCGTTTTCTGTAATCCAAGTACTATTTGTAATCGGCTTATACTTCCACTTGACGAGGAATTTCTGAAATCTCCCATGGTGAGTGGAAACTGCTAGTGCATCTAATATGTTTATAACTTGTTCACTTCAAGCAAGCAAGGAGGATAAGGGTGGCAAAGGTTGGATGATTGGTCAGGTAGGGGATATGGGTTTGGGACTAGGTCATGCTTTGTGAGAGGGCCTGAAAATGGATCAGAAGGTGAAGTAGTAAGACCCTTGTATTACTAGATCTTCCATATTAAAAGTAGAGCTAATTTTCATTGTCGTAGAAGGTCTACTACATACGCATTAGGATCCAGTTTCTGCAGTATTTTATATAGTCATGTACTATGCACTTGTAACTTTTTAACGACCCCGTGTGGAAACCATTTAGGCCTCATGCGAACCATGACGTAATCTCCTACTCGGAATTCATTGAACCTACGACAAGAATCAACAAATGCTTAGTATTTTTCATTACTTATGTTAATTCATTTCTTGATCACACTATATAACTCATGTATGTGACGTGCAAAATCATGTGTCGACTCCGATGGCTCATGGGACACAGACATAAGTATGAGATTAACGTGTTTCCTAGGTTTGTAGCCATGCACAACCTTAAATGGACTCATGCCTATAACCCTATTAATGGAACTATTATATGATAGCTCGACTATAGGCAAAACAATATCCCAAGTTCGGACGTGATCAACCAAAAGGTATATAAGCAAGTTTCCAAGACTCCTATTGACGACCTCAATTTGACCATCTATTTGAGGGTAATATGCAGATGAAAATTGAAGCCCTTGTCCTCATCATTTGACATAGTGTCTTCCAAAAATATATCATAAAGCGCACATCACCATAAGTCACCTCATTCGAGCCCAGTATGAAAATGCCCCTACATTAAGTTACTAGCTACTTCTCTTCATATAACACTTCTTCAAAGGCAATATGTTAAGGAAGCAGCCTAACAAAGGCTCTATTGTCCACCATTACAAGGGTATGAAATCAACTCTATACTAAACTAACTCATGTCAGCACATCCACTCAAATATGATAAAAATCTAAAGCTTGAACTGGTCATATATTTAGAGAAATCACCATCATCTTTTATCTATTTATTTCCCTACTAGTAGCTTTACTCTCTCATCTCTCTCCTTTCTTTTCTCTACCAAAATCTCTCTATGCATATGTTGCACATATTCCATTACCAGCAGACTGAAGGTAATGCAGTTATTGATGCTCTTACTAGCATGATACATTCAATTTCTCTTTTTTGGTTTAAAAACACCAACAAATCATATCTTTTTATGGACACCTATTAAATTCTATATTAAAAAATAAAAAATAAAAAAAAATAAAAAACAACACAACCCTATAAAACCATTCCTCCGGCCCTGCTATACACACGGGTTGTTTGGTTGCTAGTTTTATGTTTTTACATTAATAATCTTCTGATTTTTATAAAACCATGTTTGGGTAAAACACCTTAGATTTTCCTAAAAACTTTGTTGTGGCATTTAGCTAAGGTGTGAAAAACTTATTGAACCAAGCAGAATTTTCGAGTTTACTCGATTTTTCTCAAAAACCTACGTTTAGCAACTAAAAAATTTAGTTATTCGCCAAGAAAAAATAAGCCAACCTTATCATTCTAAGAAATATAAAAATCTAAGGAACAAATTCCACCAAACCAAACAGGCCCGTACATGTTGTGATACCAACAGCCGTACCACATTGCCTTATTAATAGTGTCCTATTTTCCATGTCAAGGCAGCCTTTCCGGACGGATTGGATGTCATGCACACACCCCAGTGGGCCCTACACGCAGGAAGTTCTCAATTTACAACAGTTGTAAAGATAAACCTTCCATATGGCAGGGTCCACTTTAGATGGGCTCACCAGGGGTGGAGTCAAGTAAACATATGATGGCCCGGCCCCTCAACGGATGCATCAGAAGTTCAGAGCCCAAAAGCAGTTGTGAGCATTGGATCCTACTGACCCCTTCGTCGACATCTATTAGATAATAAAAGTGAGAAACCAACGGCGCAGTTCCATCCAAAAACGTCTATCAGATAGAGTTTAGGATCCTCTAACGGTTCTGATTTTAGGTTTGTACCATCTACAATGGGACCCACAATGTGGACGATTTGGATTCAGGCATAATACTGCCACGTGTACATGTTTTAGTGCATGCGCATGGTTCTCAACTATAAGGTCGAGAGTCCCATACTTCATTTTTAAAAATTTTCAAAAATGGTGGTGACTTTGAAGCGTGCGCATGGGATATAGTTGTACGGCAATCCAGATTCTACAGAAACTCTGACCCAACTGTTGAGGGACCATTGTCTAAAAATTGAACTGAGATTATAACATTTAAAGTTGATTTTTTTTTTCCTTTAAATTTCAACCACTCAATATTGTACTTTTAACCATGTTTTTGAGTAGCTATTAATCAGATGGCTAGGATTTGTTGATTAGTGTGATTTTACGTATATACTCCATCCAAAACTGGACCCATGATTTGGATGGTCAGGATAGCTATACATTACAGGCGAGTAGGATTATTCACCACCACCTTTCAAGTAGTGCAGAACTAACACAAATCTTGCCATTAAAGTAACCCTAGTCAAAGCAGTAGTTGACCTTCCCGAGAATAGACAGAGACCATAGACAGTGACCATACGGTACGCACATTGACCACTTTGGTCCCTTAAAAGAAAACTTCCGTACTCTGGCTGAGTGTGCTGGATGATAAGCAGGCACTTAAAAAACTACTTAAAATTGGATAAGTGGGTAATTCAAATTAAACTGTCTATCCTAGTTTACCTTACGTGCATCGTGAAAGAAAAAGTTACACTTCATTATTATTTTTAACCTACAATGGGTGTACATAATAATACTAATATTATTATTATTATTATTATTTTGGTGCAACTTGGCTTTGGTTAACCTAACCCTGATTGACCAAACTCAAGTTGGGGTCATGCTATGTTGGGCTGTCAAGTTCTAAACTGCAATCTCCTATGTATATGTATCCGCATCCAAATCATAATTACATATAAATCAAGGTGATTTGGAATTCTCAGATGCATTTCACTTTTTGTAATTGGAATGCGTTGAAATGAAAAGATTATGTTTCAATGCATATAATTGAAATGCAATGAAATTATTTAACATATTTTTATTAATTAAATTAATTTTAATGTCCTAAATTAGTATACATATGTAATATTTAATAGAATAATTGTAATAAGTCAAATAAATTTATATTTTGATATTAAAAAAAATAATAATAAAAAATAAAAAAATCAAACCTTTAATGGGCCCACAAGCTTAAGGGCCTGTTTGGGAGCGTGGATTTGGAACCCCCTGGATTTGCAACCCCCAGGATTGGAAACCCCCTGGATTGGCAATCCTCCCCGTGTGTTTGGCACCCTGGAGTGTGAATCAACTTTAATTCAAAACTGCCTATACATGCTATATTTATAGGGGTTTGAATTTAATTACTAAATCAACTTTAATATCCTCAATTAGTGAGATATATAAGTTTTGACACTATGGTTGTGATAAGCCCGCAAAAATAATGTTTTGCCTAAAAATGATGAAATTCCAAGTCTCAAATGAACCGCAAGCACAAGATCATGTCTGAGAGACTAACCAACAAATTTTAATCGTTGATTAATATGGACAATGTTTGGATGGTGCTGGACAATATTTGGACGGTGCTGATTTATATGAACAATGTTTGGACGGTGTTGATCATCGTTAGTGGGCCATGTGCCTAGTAGAATAATAGTGTACAGTGACATACATTTATACCTGCAACTATTGAAATGATTTTAGGTGTAATCCAAGTTCTCATCGTGGATTACAAACCCCCTCAAAGAGGAGATTGGGAACCCCCTGGATTGGCAATCCCCAGTTGCTTTATGCCGCCAAACAAACAAGGGGATTTGAAACCCGCTCTAATCCCCTCCAATCCAAGGTGCCAAACGACCCCTAAGATCATGAACAAGAGACTAATTTTTTAAACCATTGAGTTATATGAGCAAGGTTTGGATTGTTTGGATCATTCTAGTAATATATTTTTAGTAATGGGCCGAACTTAAATGTCTTGGGGTATTATCAACATTCCAAGTTTACAATGGTTACACTTTTGTAATACATGCAACTCTACTCTTTTAGAAAGGAGTAAAAGAAGTATTTGGTTGCGAATCACAAGGGAAGGGAGAGATTTCAAGACTCCTCCAATACCAAGTAACTCCAAATCTACAAGTTTTGAATTCATAGTGAGTTTAGCTTGAGTTAAAATCAGCTCATTATAATGTCTATCAGGATTCATAATCTGCCAAGGTATCAATAACTCCCTTGCCTAAGTGGATGAGTTCGGCTAACAAGAAGTGCGGATAACACGTACCAACATGGCACACGTGTTGAAGAGGGCCAGTCACAATTCTGGTGATTGCTCTGAAACATAAATCAGATTGGTCATGTGACCAAGTAGAACACACGTTGTAAAAGAAAGAGGATTTTTAAGTAAAATGGACCAATGGCTTCTTGCCCACCAGATGTATAGAGAGGCCTGTCATTTGGGCTAGGATATCTATGGTGGGTCCATTGCTCAATGATATAGACCCATAGCTGGATAGACGATCTGAATGACTGAACCATGGATCTCACTTCCCGCATACACCTCGTGCTAGTTCTCTATGGAGCATAAGAAGAGAAAAGACTGATGAGATAAAGGCTGAGGAATTGTCAGTAACATGTCATCCCTGCCACGTAAAAGGTAGACCGTTGATCCATCATGTAAAAGCCTGGGAGCATGCTCAGCCATTTTCCCGCCAACTATCATATAAATGGTCCTTACCGTGGAAAAGGTTGACCCATGAGATGGTCACGCCTGTAGTTTGGTAAGACCATCAACCCTCTATTGATTTCAACGGTGTCGACTCGCCTATTTTTGATCCAGATCTTCCTATTGATGGGCCACCATTTTCAGGGTTTTGGATGTACTGCACATGCGATATGTTGGCGGGATAAACGGTTCACATAGAAATAACTCCTCTCCTTTTTGTACGAAACGGTGAAAATTTGACCCCACTCCCATTAGGAACATGCCCTGGTCGAAACTGGGGTAGGTCAGCTCATCAAGTGGGCCACACATGCCTGGCAAAAATGGACGGTTAGAAAAATTTTAAAAAAAAACCAACAACCTACACCGAGGATACACGTCTGAACCTTATCGGTGAATAAGCCAGCCTTGTTTTGTAGGCAAGGCATGTGAACGGTGGGCCACACTGATGAACGGCCGGATGTCGCGCTTGGCTGCGAGGTTTGGGAAGTGTATCTGCATGTCCTCGTTGGACGCGGATTTCGTACGGAGCAACTCAGCACGCTATAGTAATCTCTGTAGGGCTTACTGTGATTTACGAGTCTTATCCACATTGTCCATCCATTTTTCCAGCTCATTTTAGAGGACGAACCTAAAATTGAAGAATACCCAAAGTTCAAGTGGACCATGCCACAGGAAACAGGAAATTGAATACAAAATATCGAAAACTTATCGGGTCCACATAAGTTTTGGATCAAGCTGAAATTTTGTTTTTCCTTCATCCATGTCTGGGTGACCTTACTGACAGGTTGGATGACAAATAAACATTACTATGCACCCTTAAAGGTTTCAACAGTGGAGATCCACTGTTTCCTGTGGTGTGGTCCACATGAGCTTTGGATATGCTTCAATTTTGACATCAACACCTAAAATGAGCTGGATAAACAGATAAGACACATACATCATGGTGGGACCCATAGAGTTTTCTCAGTTACCATCTCTTTTCACTTTTTCCACTAATATAATTTATTTATTTATTTTTTTAACATACGAATATAATTTATTTATTTATTTTTTAACATGCGCACACACACACCACCACACACTCACGCCATAGTGGGATTTCACCACCTATGGGTACTCAAACCCTTGACTAGGTGTTGAAACTCCTAAGAGTCTACCACTGGAGCAAGAACAAGGACCCTACAAATATATTCCAACCAACTCCAGGCAGCAAAAAAATAAACTATACTGAGGACCATGATACTAATACCTGGGAGTTCATGCAATGGGCCGTTTTCATTAAACAAGTTACGGCAGTGGTCGGCTCTTAAATGTTACTCTTTTCGTTATTGAGAAGAACTCCTATGGTCTGTACTGTGATGGATGACACGCCTTCACCATAGAAAATGAAAACGCGGATTGCAATAAATGTGGATGGAATCGTAAAAGTTACAATAAATGCATGTGTAAGGTATTATCCTTATGTGTATCCATGTTTTTTAATACTTTGTTTGGAATGTACGTATTAAAAAATAAATCTTGGGATTTACTTTTAAATTGCATTTAGATTGAACTTGGATAAAGTAAAAATCCATCAATCATGGGATTAGTAATCTCATCTCACACTTGTTGCACAGCACGCTAACAACGCAGTGAGCCGAGATCCAATCTCAGGTCTCACCCACAAACGATAAACAAGAAGAAATATAAACTAGAAGTAGATCAAAGCAATCCAAAACAAATCACAAGACAAGATATACGTGGAAAAACTCCAAACTAGGGTAAAAAACCACGGATGCAAACTTCCACTATGAAAAACAAAGTTTACAAGGCAATATACTAACCTCTCCCTTGGAAGAAATAGAAAACCCTTTGTCCACACCTCAGAATTATTTTCCCAATATTCCAATCTTTTAATCCTCGTAGAAAAACCCTAGGAACACCTATATATAGTTTAAGCAACTCCCCTTTCTGCATCACAGTTGCGAAAGGACTTGCGACACGAAATCTGCGCAAAGTCGCAGAACGAATCTGCGTAATCTCGACTGGTCGTGCGACCTGCATGACCGGTCGAGAGGACCCCACGACCGGTCGTGAATGGGCCACGACCGGTCGAGCACCTCGGGATCAAAAAACAGTGCTCGCTGGACTTTGAGTCGAGCCAGTCCACGACCGGTCGAACAGGACCCTACGACCGGTCGAGCATGGCTCACGACTAGTCGAAGACGGTCCCAGATGTGACTCCATATCTCAATAACACTTTCCAGCACAAGTCTCATTTTCCAAAATCTATAAAGTTAATTTTAATCCCATCTCACACTCCTTACAAACATGCAATTTTGATTTTCAAAGTGGGATTAGTAATGCAATCTCATTTAATACAACTTAATACCACTGTCCAAACAGGTCCTTATGCTTGTTTTTAGTATCAAATTATCTATGGTGTTGGTGGATTTATTGTACCATTTATCATCATCATTTAAGCCTTATCTACATGATTCCTATTCACCCATTCACCATTTCCTTAGTTAGGTCATAGGTCCTTGGCTCTTTTTTATCTCTATCCAAATCCTCTTGAGCCTCCCCATTTTCTTTTTGGAGACTTCAACTTGAACCAACACACCCATAAGCAATTCAATTTTTATCCTTTGCAAGTAAGATGGTAGGGTCTCCTATCTTTTCTTACTAATTGAGCCTTTCCCTTTCCCTTGAGTCTTCAACACCAACCAATGCACACCTAACCAAAGTAGTTTTTGGTCTCCTCTACACATGCCCAAACCATCTTAATCTACTTTCCCTCGTTATCTGCCAATGCTACTCTTTAAGCCGTTTATTTCTATTCATATCCTTCCTCATCTTGTCACTCATCCATATCAACATCCTCATTTCAACTATGTCATGGCTATCACTATATTGTTCCTTAACTGCCACTATTCCGTCCCACAAAAAAACTCGCTGGTCTTGCAGTTTATACTATAAACCGTTCCCATCAGTTTGATGGGTACACCACAATCACATAAAACTACATAATCAGAGGTTAAGATTGTTCAACCAAACTGATTTTTGGACTAAAACAAGAAGACAATGTGTTCGAAATTTTAATCATTTTGAAGTAATAGGAGCACAAGTATACAATTATGACCATGCATCAAGCGTCTTTCTATGCCTGAGTATCGACTCCCTTTTTACTTCAGTAGGAACATCTTTAAATAATCCAAACTGTTTCTTTATACGATGGGAATTATTGAGGACAGGGAATATCAAGAAAATTTTAGATTGGAGTATTCCAACCCTAAGAAAGAAATATTAACAATATTTCAACGGTTGATCAGTTATCCATGTTTCTTTAAATTTTTAAGTATTTTTAATGTTGTTTTGCGGTTCAATAAAAGTATTTTGAATGCCCTTTCATCTAGAGGGTAGGGATCATGATGTAAGACAAAGTCAAAGAGAATCACATGGATGGCTAGGATCAAAAGCGATGGGTTAGAAATTTGATCCAAGGGTTAAGCACGCATTATAGTTTCCTATGGCCATAACTTTACAGCTTATTATTTGTTTCCTGCATGTAATTTGTTGTTGGAAAGTTATTGACGAGATCTGCATGTTGGGCGATGGAGCTGTTTTCAAAAGTTTGTTTTAGAGGTTATTTTGAGTTTCAGTTTTTACTACTTTTATTTTAGAGTCTTAGGTTTTGTAGAGTCATGATAAGATTATAAGTCTCTAAGATTCAATTTTGAAGTGGTTAGCTAATAATAAATTTACTATTTTAGAAAAGTCTACAATTTCAGAAAAGTTACAAATATAGGATTTAAGACTTACATGAGCCATGAAAGGGAACAGATTTTTCATCAATAATATTGACTTTTATTTCTCGTATTTTAGATTTTTCTCACCTTTTAGATTCAACGGCTATATGCTTGAGAACAAGACAACCATGTGTTCCCTTTCTCCACCACCCACTACGTTATTTTGGTATAGAGCAAGGTCTTTGAGTCGGTGTCCAATAACAGATTGGGTGGCAAAAATCCTACAAGTGATGTTTCAAAAAATCAAGCATTTTTTAAAGTAAAGTTTGAAACCTTCCTACCGAAAACCCAACAACACATGCAGGAGATGCATGTTATGACTATCTATGGAGCCTTCAGAACCAACACAAGGAATGGCCCATGACTGTCAAAGGGGCTCATGGCTAGCTAATTTGGAGTGCAACATGTGCACGACACATGCCAAATCATAGGCCACAACACTATAGAGGCGAGGCTAATTCAGATGTTTTTTTATCAATTAAATGTTGAAGAAGCAAAGAGGACTTATAAGTACCTCTCGAGGAATCCACCAATGAAGAAGAATAGTGAACTTAGGCAAGCAAATAAATAAGTGCCTCTTAATGAATCCAGAATCAAATTACCTAATGGATTCATGGATAGATCAACTGCTCCAGACATGCATCAACATGCACTATCACTAAGAAGAATCCAATGTTAAATTGTTTGATGGATCTAGGAATGAATTAATAGCAAGTCTAGAAAAAAAAAAATGGAGTCAAAAAATCAGTTAACGAATGAATCAAAAGAAAAGATCGATAGTTAATGACTGAGGATAGCTCGATGACCAAGGAGATGGACACTCTCACAGTCATCACTACAAAGAATGAATATTGAGCAACGAATGAAGCTACAATCAAAGCTCTTGCAATCCACGGTCGCAAAACCACTGCTATAGAAAGTAGTGGAAATTGACACCCAGAGGCAAAGGATTGTAAAGAAGCAGAAGGTAAGATATTGTTATATAAAGTTCCATTTTATAAATATGCGCAACAAAGATAAATCATCCCAATGTGCCACTTCTATTATAAACTCAGCAACCAGTTTAATTTTTTAAGTGCAGAGGCTTGATGTCAAGGAGAATCACATGAACAGCTAAGATAGAAAGGAATCAAGTTGGAAAGTTTGATCTAAAATGTTATGCCAGGCATATCATAACCACTGACAGACCTAACTTTACAATCGTATTCATTTCACGTGAACATTATGTTGTTGGAAAGCTCTCAATGAGCTATACGTGTTGGGCAATGACAAAAGTTATTAGCTCCTTAACCAATTTCCAAAATAAGGTCATTTATGGGTTAATTTTGAGTTTCAATTTAAACTTTACTATTCTTAATAAGTTCCATTTTTTGTCATTTTTAAGGTATTTTTGGGATTGGAGAACTCTGTTATGATTAAAGACGTAATTTGAGTCATGCGAAAGTGTCCAAGTCATTTAAGAAATCATTTACTATTTTAGAAAAGTTTTTATTTACAACTTTAAGAGTTCAATACTTATAGAAGTCACATGAGAAGTCTTTATAATAAATAAATAATAAAAAAAACTTTTTACCAATAATATCACTTTTTATTTCTCCTTTTATAAGAGATTGCTCACCTTGTTAATTCAAGAACTGCGATCGAGAAGGTAATTTCTTTCTTTCTCCACGACTCACTACATTATATCATAACATGAACCAACCCAACAAAGACAGGATTAGTCCCAACATATCCCGTAACAACAAACACAGGTACACAGAGGGTAACAGAATTCTTAATGGATGAGAAGAGAGGCATTCTTTCAAGTGCAAGGAAAAGAAACGGTTTGTGGTCTAAATGTGGGCGCAGATACATGGGTGGTACAACACTCCAACTATGTTCGTTGCAGGGTGTGGAGCACACGACGTGGAACGATGTAAAATAAAGACAAACTTTCAAGGCAGTGTGGCCCACTTAGGTTTTGGGTCTTTTTCTTTTTCCCCCCCCTTTTTTTTTTTTGTTATTGTACATTCCTAGTGAACCCACCTAATGAACAACTGGTTGCATGGAAGATGCACACCATGGTGAGCCCCAAACACAAATCTTTGGTAAGCATTCTTCATTGTTCCCCATAGTGTGGCCCTCATGAGCTCTAGGGTGTGAGACTTCCAATGGGAGAGAGGAAAGGCTTTTAGGTTAAAATTTTCAAAAAGAATAAAAGAATAAACAAGAAAAATAACCAAAGGGATAAAAACCAGAAAACAAAAGGGGAAGAAAAGTATGCAGCCACTTCCAATGGGAAGGGAGGAAAGGCTTTTAGTTTAAATTTTTCCAAAAAAAACAAAACAAAAAACAAATACAAAACAAATAATAATAATAATAATAATAATAATAAACAGAAAAATGAAGGGGAAGAGAAGTTTGCGGCCATGTAGGCAGCACCATGTCTGAAGGATTAGTCTAAGATTTACAGAATGCTGCTTACAATCCAGCTCATCCAAGCATCCAAAAATATCTAAGATGACCAAGCAATTCGAACCAAAACAACAAACGGATTAGTTACATTGGTAAGGGGAAAAGAAAACACAAACCTCTATATTTAAAACAAATGTACAAAGAGTATCATTTTTTCCAGATTATTTAAAACAGATATACAAAGAAAAGTATCATTTTTACCCTGTTCTTGTGACCCAATCTAGTAATTATAAAAATAAGAGTTTGATCCTTGGGAAATTGGGTATTTGCCAAGTAGTTAAATAAATCTATAAGATCACATTACTTGATCATAGAAAGTTATTGGGTAAGATGAACAACTACAATGTCATTTCGATTGACTCCTCAAGGAACTTCAAAGAGGCAGTTCTCATCAGTATATAAGAGTTATCACATGATCGTTGTACACGAACCCATTGGTCCATGTCATTTGGAATTAAAGCTAGCATAGATCGAATGGTGTATGCCGATAACAACTCAAATGGAAGAAAACATTTTGGGCAGATAGATCGCACAAATCTTCCACCAATTGGAGAAGCCTTTGGAAGAAAAATTATAGATATAAAGGAGAAAAGCTAGATAGATGACAAACCAACCGTAATGATCATCCAAGCCCAACCAATGTAGATTGAGTTTTTCTTAAATTTGAGAGAGATGATCCAGCATGATGATTTATTCAATGGGGAGATCTGATTCTACAGTTTATTATGTATCATACCAAAAATATAGACAACAGACAGCAATTGTGCCTTGAATCCAACTACGTTTTGGCAAAGTATCACTTAAAAACCGATAAAAACATAATAGAATGTCAGTTGTACAGGCTACTAAAGTCAATCATTCACATTAATCTATGCATCCATAACCAAATAATCTTACTGGATTCAATAGTATACAAATTATATAAAAATGGATAATTTATCTAAAAAGTATTATTTGGAACATATGGCCCCATATGTGGTTTTAACTCCAGTCACTCAATTGCAGGTCCCTGCAGGTCCTCAAAGGTATATGCATACATGGGCAAGAATCCAAAAATGTAACAAGGAAGACATGTTCAGAGTCAAGAATCTCTGCGACTAACCATAAACAGCCAGTCGGAGTGGTAATGCAAGCCACGTCAAGTAATCGATAGGCAATTTGCGAGGTCCTTTTAATTATCATATACCCAAGAGTTAATCTGAACCTCGAGATACCCAAAATCGATTGTAAGAGTATTGTGCAAATGAAACTACAACTAAGCAACCAAACTTCTTATCCGACTTCACTCCAGCGTGTAAGAACATTTCATGAAAAATCTCATCCTTATATTTTGCAGGCTACTAATAGATGGACTAGTCTTGTCTGCTTATGGAGATTTTCAGGGTAAGGTCCATCATTGATGAGACCAATCAGATCAGCAATCTGGATCACAGAACCATGGGCCCTCTTGCACAAGATCGATGGCCTGTGCCAGTTCAACAATCAGTAATCAGTTCAACAATCAATTACTGAGGAATGCTTGAAAATAACAAACTTCTTAGAAGAGCCTAAGATTTTGACGCATGAATTATGATTAACAAAGCTGGAAACCCCCGCTTTTTCAAGCTGGAAAATAGAAAGGCAACTCATTGAACCCCCAACTACAGAGGAATGTAGTTTGCAAAATTAATCCCAAGGCAAGTGAGTTAGCATTAAGTTGGCGTATAGCTGCAAAAGCCATGTTACTGACAACCAAGGGTTGAGAAAAGAATCCAATTTAACTCACAACACTAGAACCTGCAGCCGTGTCTTTTGGGGAATAGTTTGCTTCTTTAGAAACTACCTAGAACATAGCCACTAAGAACTGGCCCGGGTAAAAGACGGTCGATGCCAGGTAGGCAACTGGTCATCACGGTTCTATGCAAGAAGTGGACCCCTAATAGCCAGGACAAGGATATGATGATGATGATTTTTTCCCCTTCAAAAATACTGACTGACAGCAGCCACAGCAACTGATATGTCATCCTATATCAGCTGACTTTAAACCTAGCTTATACTAAGGAAATCAAGTTTAAGAAAAAAAGAAAACATGTTACCTCAATACAAACAAGACTAGCAGCAAAATAATAAAAAAACCATTCCCTCAAAAGTTCCAGTTCCCTATCAACAACAAGATTCAACAAAGCCTACAATTCCTAATGCCCATGCTCTTTCAGCCCCCATGATAATAATAAGACACAAAAAGTCCTTTTGTCACCTCACCTGATGAAGGGGCGAACAGTGATAATAGAAGGGTCATTTTTTTCCGGTTTTCACAAGTCACGGAAGGCAGCACTGCTCCCATGGTCTTCTTCATCAAGCATCTGCACCACCTCCGCCACACCCGACGCCATTTCCTTACTGATGGGTCCATTCTCAGGCAGATCAAACCTCCTCCTCTTCATTGAACCCAACTTCCCGGGTGGCTGTGGGTCCACCGCATCAAGCATGGCCTCCAGCTCATCAACAATCGACTTGCGCGCAGCTCGAACTATATGATCCGGTCCCTAAAAGTGCAGCAATTGCCAAATGCTTTGAGAAAATGACAATTCAGTGAAATAGGGCCATACGCAGATCATTTAATTAATAACAAGCATGAACTTTGGCAAGTGTAAATACCCAAAGGTCATACTTTGAACCTTCTTGAGAATCAATAATAATTCAGTAGATTTAATTTATAGTGGCAGCAACAACAAATTGAATTTACCTCGATGGCATCAACAGTGAGGAGGAGAACAATAATTTTCTCAGAGAACCTCTGGTGCTCTTCTGCGTCAACGGTGATGCGCCGGCTATAGGAGTAATTTGAGAATAGGGCTCTGATCTCTTTCAACTTAGCTTTGGCCACTGCCAGATCTCGAAGTGCACGAAGCACCTGGGATCGACGGACCAGGTGAGCTCTGAAGCTCATCTGGATTATCATTGCTGCATCTTGTGGTGATAAGTCCTTTTTCTTACCCTTACTATTATTAACAACAGCAGCCCTCCTAGTAAAAGCCTTCAAAACCCAAATAAATAAATAAATAAATAAAAGAAGAAAAAAAAAAAAAAAAAGACCAACAAAAATAAACAACCCAAACTTTACCAGAGAAGTGCCACATGACTATGGACACGGCAAACCATCATTCAGGAGATCAAAACAAATCATTTTACGCAAGAGATGTAATTCTACTGGATTTGTTTCACCATGTCTTCTTTTGTTAGTCATTGTCTTCCATCGGAAGAGAGATGTTGCAGTAGTATTCCAAAATTTAAAAATAAGTGAACTACTAAACCAGTTTTCTCTAGCTATCCATTTGTTTCATTCACGGCCAACCTTAATTTTGGGCTAGGAGACCTACACAGTGTAACCCACCAGAGGGGTGGCAGTTCAATACGCCCTGCAACATAAACAGACTGGGCAACACATGTGAACCTCAATGGATCCATCCGTTGTTCACTAGTTTCTTTTTTACACTCCCAGACCTTGTAAATCTCCAACATTTACCTGCCGCTCAACCTTTCACAGTTTCACACCCATTTAATGGTGCATTCAAGCGATGAAAACAGCTCCCAATGCTTTCTTCCTGGAAATTCTTATGTCGTTTACAACAATGAGATATGCCATAGGCAGAGATGAAGAACACTATGAACAGGCAAAATCAAATTTTGAATATTGCTGGCCCATTCATTTCAAAATCCAGGCATAGGTGTAATAAAGGAAAAGTATTTCCAATCAAATAATGGCACTCATGCATACCAATACCCAAACTAGCTTCCTGTCAAGAATTTGAGGCCCCAGTAAGCAATTCATTACTAATCTGCACTAAGGCCCTGTTTGGCTTTGCTAAAAAAAAGTTTTCTTTTTTCTAATTTTGCTTCTGAAAATAACTTTTTTACACTCAAAGAGTCTTTGGTTAGCCACTTAATCAATTTTAGAAAAACAATTTTCCAAATTTGCACCTTTTTCCTCAATGCCTAGTCCCCGGTCTCCTATAGCCGTTTCCGCTTATGCAAACTTGCAAAAAACATTCATACAATTGAAACTCTCTCCTGTGGAAAGTGTTAATTGCATACTTGTGCAGAGCCATACACCTGCACACACGTGATCCAAGAAAATTGGTCAGACCATGTTTTCCCTGAAATTAATTTTGTCCACTCAGGTGGGCCCCAATATTGGAAGGTGGATAGGTTAGAAAAGCTCGGCCAAGTGTTTTCGAGCTGTACTGTGTTGCGAACTGTAGCCCACCTGACCAATGGATCAACATAATTCTTGGGCTAGGGCATCAATACAGTGGTGCCTTTCTAATGAAGATTGGATCTCAGACCTACATGCCATGATGGCAAACATGTGGCATATACATGAGTTGTATTGCAATTTGCACACGCATGTCGGCTTAGTAAATCTCATCTCTAGAGAAGCCAAATGTGACTTTCCTATAACCCCCACATGAAATGATGTGGAGCCTACCACCACAATGACCGTAAGACATTCACTCCGTCCATCCTGTTTCACCATGTCATGTTAGGGTATGACTCCAAAAAATAAGGTAGACTTAAAAGTAGGCCAAGCCATAGGGATTCAACGCTCACCATTGAAACTATCATGTGGAAATTACTTTTCACATAAGCAATTCTCAAGAAACAATTTTAGAGAATTGTTTACCGAGAATCTATACTACAGCTGCTAGAAGCAACACCAAATATGCACTCAGATGATCTCCATAGATTTATTCGCTCAGTCGGTTTTCATTAGTTCACCAAATCTTTTTCTCCGCTATAGGTTTAGGGTCAGATGGCCATTGACGGGAATCTAAATGTAAGAAGATAAAGAGTCATGTTACCCTCTGAATCCAAGGACAAAGTATCCTGAAGCCTTGAATTTGGACAAGTAGAACCCATAGCACAGTGATCAAGAGCATTGATGTGGACTGGCTCCAACATAGATGGACCATGTCCCCAATCCCGCAGACTCAAAACCATATCCAATATCCATCCAATAGTTGTGTTTCCCCATTGAATGTGGACCATTGCTGTATTCTCTTCTTCACTTTCTATTTGCAGACCAATGTCGAAATGGTGAGTGTTCAATCTCTGATTTGAGGGGAATTCCCTCATCCACAGAGCAGATCATCATATCAGCAGAATGGATCACACATCCACAGGCCACACTTGTCCAAGACTCCAAATAAAATGTCTAGAGATCACATAATTACTCTGTAGCTAGTCAAATCTTCTGAAACAATTTACCAATAACCAAAGACCTCACTTCTCAGTGCACATTATATGCATAGGAATTACCATGCCTTAGTCTACACAAGTGCGCACAGACAATTCTCACCCTTCTATCAGACGTCCTGTTAATAGACTGTTGAGAGAGATAGAAAGAGATAGAAGAAACGAAAAGAAACTGGGATTGTCCAAGTTTAACAGGGAAAAGGTAAAAATCTTCCGATCACTAGGATCTGTCAATCTGGGAGGTTTCATGGTATCGGTTACCAATAGTGTGGTCCATCAGATCAATGGTATAGACAATGAACCTTTCTCTTCTATTTGTCGTAGAGACAGCATATATGTACTGTCCAAATCATGATCGAATAAATTTGGGCCATTCACTAGCTTCCATGTATAGACCGTGGACCACCAATCAGCCCATTAGGATCCTTGGTCTTGTGTATACGGTGAGTCACGATGCAACTAAAGTAGGTCCACAATTTGGACCACTTAAATCAATATATAAATTTTCCTGTATACATACATATAAATCATCACACTGCCGGAGTATCATAGTTTCCTGCAGGAGGTATTACAATGCTCTACTCAGATGGGCAAGTTGGATCCATCGTTCAGTGATCAAAATCATTGATATTATAAGCCCCACTGGATGGCTCCAGTTAAAACCCCCCAGATTAGAAGAATCCTAACCGTTCCATATGAAGGGTCCACCTTAACTAATACAAAGAAAGACCAAATATCATACACCCAGATCTTCCCATCTGGGAGATTTTTTTTGATGCATAGGCGATCCAGTGTGAGGCCCCTTATATCAAGGGCGTGGATAATTAAACCACAGCCCCACTTGTATAAAGCTGAAAGGCACTGTAGAAGCATGAGCATTGTATAAATTCACCTTTTTGACTACCATTTCAGGTCGCTTCAACTTCCACTCTGGTGGGACCACCTTAAGTGCTCATTCCCACCAACGAGAGACGAAGAGACCACCTGAATCAGTAGTCGCTAAAACGACTTCCTACCAACTTGCCCCTAGGATATTAAACGTAGGAGATTAGATATCTACTCAAACGTTAGCGATTACTGACCTGCCTTAGAGCAACAGCCGCCCGATCCGTGTCCTCAATCTCCACCACATGTGTGGTGGCATTCGAATCCTTCGCAGCCTTCTTACTAGCTTTGGTGGACCCAGCAGGAGGAGCCGTGGACGCCTTGAAAGTGTACGTGTGCGAGACTGGAGAGTCCTTCCCTTTTCCCTTATACTCAGCCATCCATTTGCAGTTCTTCTCCAACTCACGCCCCTCACCCTTTATCTCCGCCGTCCATGTATACTTCCGATCGACGCCGTTCTTCTTCTCCGGCGCCTTGATCTCAGCTGTCCATTTGAACTTCCGTTCTCCACCGTTGGTCCTTCCATTGAGCACCCGATCGAACCCGAGCTCGAGGGCGGAGACCCGGTCGGCGAGATTCTTCAGATAGAAAGACGTGTCCTTTCGCTCCTGGAACCTCCGGATGGAGGAGGAGAAGAGGGTTCTCTCGATCTGGATAAGATCCGTCGCGGTTTCGAATAGATCGAAAGGCGACGGAGGGGCATAAGGAGGAGAAATGAGGCATTGGGCAGAGAGATCGAAAAGGCTGGAAGTAGGTTTAGGGTTTAGGAGATCAAGAGTAAAAGCAAGCTCTTCGTCTTCAGCGACGTACGGAGAGAATGGGAGTAGGAAAGGGGCTTGGGATCTGAAGAAAGAGGCTTCTCTGTAGAACAGAGACGAAGAAGGTTCGAGATGATCGACTCTCTTGAATCCGCTCATCGTTTCGGCGATGGATGGAAATGGGGAAGAGCTGGACAGAGAGGGATTCAGAGCAGAAAAGGATAGCAGAGTAAAGAGACTATCTGCAAAGCGGTGAAGAAAAGAGTTAGAAATGCGGAGAAAGAGCAGTAGATGTGCAGAGAACTGATTATCTACAATCAAAGGTAACTCCCCTTCTGGTACTGTACCAGCTTTACTGCCAACGGACGCGGATTGGCTACTCCCCCTGACACCAGCCAATGGCTGGTGGTCGGTGCTCCGTGGGACCCACCATGATGTATGTGTTTCATCCATGCCGTCCATCTATTATTACAGATCATTTTACAGTATGAGACCAAAAATGAGTTATATCCCAATCTTAAGAGGACCACATTACCTGAAACAGTGTTGAATGAGCGTCGACCATTAAAAAACATTATGTGGCCATAAAAGTTTCAGATCAAGATGATTTTTGTTTTTTCCCTTCATCTGGGCCTCTATGACCTAATCAACATATTAGATGTGAAATAAACAGTACAGTGGGCCTTAGGAGGATTTTAATGATAGATATCCAACCACTATTGCTTTTATGTGGGGTGGTCCACCTGAGATTTATATACCTCTCATTTTTGGGATCAAGCCATAAAATGATCTATAAAAATGTATGAACGGAATGGATGAAACACATACATCATTGTGGGGCCCACAGATCACCGACCACCAGCCCCGGGGCTGGTGTCAGGGGGAGTAGCCAATCCGTTTCCACTGCGAACATGCCAAGGTGTGAGAAATCAGTACCATGAATACTATATCCGTTGCAACGAAGATCACCATTCTTGGAAAGCATGAGGATTAGATCACTAGGTAGGCCACACCTATATGGTGCTAAGAACGTGCGTTTTTCATTGATTATAACGGTGTGTCCCACCTGATGATCAGGAAGCCGTGATTTTTCTCTCAAGATATCTTCATAGTAATTCCTAATCTTTTTTTTTGGTACTGATTTCTTACTTACTTGATATGTTGACGGGCAAGATGGTGCGTACCAAAAGTTGTGGTACCTTGGCTGTATGCGATCTGTTCTGAGGGTAAAATGTTGGTAGTCTCCCGAGTACTGAAGTGAAATGTCATCTGTCCATAGATTGAATGGCTAATGTTTTCGAATGGCCTATTAAGGAGAGAAATAGTCGTTGAACGGTTTCGATCATTGATACATTTGTCCTAGACATGGAATTCCGAAATTAGTTGGGTGATCCGCGGACTACGGGATGCGGCATCGAAGGAAAAAGAGGGAAAACTGTGTGCTGCATGTGTTCACCGTGAATCGGGAACTCATATCCGTCACCATCCATTCATGATGGTGGGAATCTCAACACAAATATCAAGATATTTTGGGAATTCGGAATTTGAAATGCTTCTGGATTAAGGCATCTATGAATGGTGAGAGATACCGTCCTCACGTGTGCCGTGTACGCAATGAAATCGTGCCCGAAAAAGAAAGGTGCGGAACAGCTGGAAACATTATTTTGGATAAAGTTGGTACAGAATCGCCGAGTCCGTAATGACATTATTTCTTCCTTATCCTGACCGTTCATACGCGGATTTAAGGTTGAGTAGCTAATTCGCTATTCAAAGTTACATCAACATGTTTTGTAGGCCACATTAACCTATTTGTTATATCTACATCCTTAATACATTTGAAGAGATCATTTTAAAGCATGAGCCAATGAATGAGGGGATCCAAAGTTCATGTACACCCGTTAGTTAAAATAGCGAGGAGCGTGACACAGTGTTGAAACTTTCCCACGGGCCACAAAATTATTTTGGTAGGCACGAAAAGTTTTCAATGACAGGCATTCAATTCCCAGTACTACTACTACTTCTTCTTCTTCTTCTTCTTCTTCTTTTTTGATTTTGTGGTGGGGCACACCCAAGCTCTCTGGATTTGCCTATTTTTTTGCTCGAGTCTTAAAATGATTTCTCGAATTGAATAGATGCAACACATACACCATAGTTAGAAAATATGGCAGCTTAACCTATCAATAGCTAATCCCCTACCAACAAATGTAGACAGTTAAAGACCGTTAAAATTCCATTGTAACCCACTTACATAGTTCATCTAGGGCACAATTCGCCTCAGACCCTGACCCAAGATACATAGGTCCACTGTGATGTTTGTGAGAAATCTGCCCCACTTTACCACATGAGTTTTTTTAAAAAAGGGTAATTCAAGGCTTAAAGTAGGCCACACAGCGTGATAACATGAGCCGAAAGTTGAAGCCAGGTGGGCAACTTAGAGGGGCACACAACATGAAATTGCTGAGGATTGAATGTTTAATGTTGAAATGTTAAAGAGGTAATAGAAGTTTTGTATCATGTTAATATTTTTGTTAGAAGTTCATTCTCAGTAAAAATGACACTATGAACAATTTGGATGGTAATTATAAGAAAGTTTCAACGAAGCATTTCCCTCTTCATTATTTCTGTCACGTGACCCACTTGTATTTTAAATCTCTTCATCTTTTGGACTATGTTCTAATATGATTTGGCAAAATGGATGGATGAAGTGGATCACAAAAATTACTGTAGGACTTGCATAGCTTCTGCATCAGGTCATATCTACAAAACAAGATTAATTGAACAAGCCTCAAGGTGGGGTAGCACTGAATTCAGATCCATCCATTACAACGGCGCCCCATCACAAATCCACCAATGGAGTGGCTAGGAAATCAAGTTGGTGTAGCTTTCACCACAGGACCTGTCTAAACTGATCCCACCACTTGGACCGCTGCATAGGTGCTGCCTATGGGTCAAGAGCCACGTCCGCACCAGTGTCCAAGTTCTCATGCGCTGCATATACATACAGGAAGTGCAGGTGACAGACATGCAGTGAAGGCAACGGCTGCCCTGGTGGCCATCACCTAGGTCAGCTATAAGCCATGGATAAAGTGAATGAGCTCAGGATGGCTGTTATGGTGGCTATCATGTGTGTGTTGGCAGATCTCATTCTCAGGATATTTTTTTTCTTTTCATACTTTAAATTTTTTCTGTTTCCTTAGGATTATTATAAGTTTTGATAGAAGTATAACAAAAAGATGACTTTATTATAATTTTTCTCAAAAAAAATAATTTTTCCTAATAACACCTTTCAGAGTTTAAAGTATTGGGCGGTGCTTTTTAAAAAAATAAAGTTTCTTAGATGCCCACTCTTTAGTCTTTTGCTTGAGACCGTCAGAAAGTAATAAAAAGTTTTGTAAGATTCAAAACTTACTTTTTAGAAGATTAAATAATCAAATCACTCTTGTTCAACATATACACATGGCTCAAGTTCGCAATACGATTCCATTGTAGATCACTGTGAGCTCGTGTGGTTTGTGTGACATTTGACCCGTTTAACATGTATACCTACCTATAATGATCATATGAATAAAACATCAGGTGAACTACATGTGCAGTTAAAATTTACAGAGGTTGTAAAATTATTTTTATAGTTGTCGCTCAGTAATAATTGGACAGAGTAGAATTGATTTTGTCAAATAAAAAGTCATTCTTAAATATGTCTAATGCAGCAGATACTTATTTTTATGAAAATGAGATCATATCAATACAATTTACAAAACAAGATAAAAATGGTAAATCGACTGGAATTGATGCCGAACTCAATCCTGATAATGTTGTACAGAATATTGTTACCCCACTTCGATTAAATAAAGAATTGTCAAAGACTAATTTCCTTCTATACAACTATAAGTTGTACGTTGGAAGAAATCTCATGATGGATACAATGTCAGGCAACTCGAGGAAAGTTTGCAAGATCATGATAATGAATGTTTTGTTAATATGACTATGGTAGCAGTATCTCTCAATCAGATAGTTAAAAATGGAATTTAAATGAAGAATTTAAAACTAGCTCTAAAAAAATTGGAGGATTCTCAAGCTCAGGTTCAAGATTCTCTAATAGAGATAAATTTAGAGGTGGAATAACATCCTAAGCTTTATTTTTATCAATAGATTATTGAATTCCTATAAATACATGCCGAATTTATTAACTCATTTAAAAAATTCTCAATTACTTTGCTTGAAGTTGTCATGAGTTATCTAGATTAGACTTGTTATGGGTAAATCCGAATCGAGCCGCATCAAGGCCAACTCTGGCACCAATGAGCGAGGCCTCGGACTGATGTGCGTCCGATCCGAGGTGAGTGTCTGACCCGAGGGCTCTTACAGAGCTACGACGCCGACTTGGAAATCACACTTCTTACAAGGACCTCGGAGCAATAACATTACGTCTGACCCGACTATATCGACACGGAATGCACAGGAAGCTATCGTGCGCCCGATCACTTTACCTCCGAGCCGATCCTCCCTACCCGGTACTCAAGCGGTAACTTATTCATGGGCTCGGGTCGCCGGGTAAAATCTGAGCCATGAGGTCAGCTCAGGTGGGAACTTGGTCAACGACAGTATCAATGGACGACCCCAGTAACGCACAACTGGAGTAATGCCTAGCGCATGATCTTTAGGAAACTACCAACGACCGCGCACGTCTACCCCTCACGTAGTGGCTATGACCGTACCGATATTGTCGGACACGTTCATTGCAACCCTCAGGTATAAATACAGATCATTTCTACAGGAATAGGTACGCAAGATCTCGCACCCTCACTCTACTCTGCACCACTTAAACCATGTTTCCCTAGCCTGACTTAGGCATCGGAGGGTCCCCTGCTTGAGCCAGGGTCTCCTTTGCTTGTTGCTCTGCGCAGGATCAGTGTTTGCTAAGAGCACTCAAGGCTCTGCGGAGGGTGATCCAAATTTTGACCTCAACATTTTGGCGTCGTCTGTGGGAAACAAGACAAAAAGACTAGAGAGCTTTACCAGAAATGACAAGATGAAAGAAGAAAACACTCCCAATAGCGACCGCGGAGCCCGAGCCTAGTGGGCAACATCACTCGTCCTCACTACTGCATACCGAGTTGGCTCCGACCGGGCCGTCTCAACGAACCCAAAGCCGAGGAGGTAAATACAGGGCCTTGCAAAACGAAGTGCAGATGCTAAGGGACGAGATCAATAGGATGAATGAGCAACAAGAGCCTCTCAACCCAGAAGAGGTGGCTCCGGTAGCCAAGGAGGAGTCACTCCTCGTAAGCTCCCGTGCCAGAGTATCCTAGCACCTGTCTGCTCGAGCCCCGGAGCAAACGCGGCATGCCGAGCCGACCTACATATGTGCGACCTCGGCGTTAGCCCCGACTGACCTCTGCCACGAACTGGAGAGGAGAAGAAGGTGCAGAACACCTGAGGTCGAAGTTCCTCAAGAGACTGTAACAGAGAATTGGAACTCGTGGGAAGCTTAGCTTGATGAGCTTCGTAATCAGATTAAGACCTTGCAGAGGAACCAGCAAACCCCTGCTTCGATTGCGGTGGAAGCTATGATGGAAGAAACTGAGCCTCCCTTCACCAGCGACGTGATGAGTGCAGAAATGCCTCTGAGGTTCATGATGCCCCCATCGCTCAGTATTCCTAGTCAGGCGACCCAATAGAGCATGTAGAGTCTTACTGCTCATGGATGTAGATTCAATCCGCCTCGGACACAATGATGTGTCGAGCCCTCTCGATAACCCTTACTGGGGCCGCGAGGAACTGGTATCGACAGCTCAAGCCGAGGTCAATCAGCACCTTCGCCGAGCTCAGCAGATCGTTCTTGACTCAGTTTATTGTCGGCAAGAAGAGTCGAAAGTCGTCGACCCACTTGCTGACCCTCAAGCAGAAGAGCGGAGAGTCGTTGAAAGACTACATCTCCCGCTTCAACGAGGAGGCCCTGCAGGTGGACGAGTAATAGGACAAGATGGCATTGTCCGCAATGATCATCGGGCTCAAGGAGGGCAGATTCCTGTTCTCGATCGGGAAGAACCCACCTTCAACTCTTGGCGAGCTTATCAGCCACGCGCAGAAGTACACTAATGCTGAGGAGTTCTTCAGCTCGGGCAA
The DNA here is from genome assembly GCA_021015155.1 of Magnolia officinalis. Classification (NCBI taxonomy): domain Eukaryota; kingdom Viridiplantae; phylum Streptophyta; class Magnoliopsida; order Magnoliales; family Magnoliaceae; genus Magnolia; species Magnolia officinalis. The sequence goes on from JAJHSJ010000001.1 coordinate 123,039,491, forward strand.
GAGCAACCAGACCTCCGAGTCCTCGTCTAAGGGCAAGCGGCGGAGGGATGAAGTACCGTAGCACGCGGACAAGAGAAGGTCGGACAACGGCGCCTCTCTGGACAAGAGGCCGAGCCGGAAGCCTGAGAGGAAGTTTAGCTCGTACACTCCTCTCAACACATCTCCGCAGCAGATCTTGCTAAACATCCGAGATCAGAGGCTACTGCATCGGCCGAGTTGCATGAAAACAGATGCCGACCAACGGGACAAATGCAAATACTGCCGCTTCCATCACAACCACTGTTGAGGATCAAATATTGCATATTAGACCCCAGTTATTACCTGAATTTACGAACATGATACTGTTTAACGGCCTATTTTAATCGTGTTTGTGTTGCAAGGTGTATTTAAGGGCTTTGACTGAAAAATGGTACTAAAAGCATGGATTTAACGCTCATAAATTACCAAGGCAAGGGACGAACCACAAGGGACTGAGATCGAAGAATTTACATACCAGAGATCAGAGAAATCAGGAAATCGACATTAAAGAGGTCTGAAAGTCGTCCAGAATACAAGATCACAGGGTTTCCAACATTTGTTCAGCTCAAAACTTTATATATGGCTCAAGGACCATAAATTAACCGTACACATCAAATTTTAGTCATTGGATCCCTCCGGAAGTGGCCCAATGGGAAGAACAGCTCATAAAACACTAATCAGGGGCCTACCTGATACCTGGATATGCTTCAACTTTGGGATCAACCCTTGAATTGGCAAGAAAAAGCGGATGGACGATGTAAATTTCCCCACTGACAGTTCGATGGGCCCCACCTGTGAAGAAGGTGCACACCTTGCAACCGCTGCCGGTGTGTACCGAGTCAACAACGTCGATCAGCGCACGCTAACCGACTCTTGCTCAAACACAACAAAGAGTTTTCTCTCTGTTTCACAACAGACGGACCACGTCCCTCTTGACAGAGGTTGTGCGCCACCATCATGACCCAAAAAGATGATCCGAGCCGTCCATATTATAGAAGAGTTCGGCCTAGTCAAAACCATGTTGAGCACGTGCACCAAGCATGCACATGTGCTTGTTACAGCGGTCACAAGAGGACCCGATTTGCTACGTTCAATCCATCACAGCGGGTTTAACTTTGAGGCTCACACCGAACTTGGATCAAGAACATACCGTATTGGGCCGAAATTTCGATGTCGATCCAATAGACGGAGTGGATTTCCTTGCCATCAACGAATGTGAACCCCACCGTCAGCCAGCGCAAGCTGCCGTACGTGCGCAGGCTCTGTTTACGCAGTCCAGAGAGATTCAACTTTTTCAGGGTGTTTGACGACCATAGACGTGACCGGATGCACGATCCAGACCATTCAGAAGATCCAGCAGGGAGCCATGACTCCAACCATGAAGTCGGACTCCAAGGACAGACCGTCCACCATCCCAAAACTCAGGCTGAACGCAAGTGATTTGCGATTTTCACTGTGTAATGTGCGTACGTGTTACACACGATATCTTTCTAGCAGTAAGGTCGGTTCTCCACCGACAACTCTTCACCGTCTTCCAAACTTATAAAAGAAAGAGAAGAGAGAGAACAAAAGATCTTATCCAAGAAACGGGCAGCCGTGGAGACCGAGAAAGAAAGAGATAGATAGATTAGAGTTTATTTTTCTTTTATGTTTTGTTTAAGGGAATTAGCCTAATCATGTTGGGCTAAACCTCATAGATAGAGCTAAGAGGTGAAGCTTGTGGCGTGATGGGAATACTTTACGGGTTTGATTCATGTTTGAACTGATGTTTATGCTAGTTTGATTATAAGGAATGCCTCTAGTTTTTAATGGTTTGTTGTGACTGAAATTACAATAGATCTGCGATGACTTGAGTATCTCCTTTTCATTTTAGTGGTTATGGAGTTAGGAAGCCCTTTTGTTCACCATTGTCTCCTGGGCATGGTTGGATGATAGAACCTTTTCCTAACATTCATACATCTCGCAGATTGGTTGTGAATTGGTTTAATTTTGTTGTTTACTTTATCTCATGGGCATGGTTTTGTGATGGAATCCATTCTAATTTACACCCTTCTTATCTCTTAAAAACTAGATTAAAAGAAGTTCAGATTTATTTTTCATGTTATATCTTTCAACTGGATAAAGATGGGACTCGAAGTCCAGTTGAGTTCATGAATCGAGCGTAGATCTCCCTGATCTCTACAAGTGGATCCTTGGCACCCTAGTTTCCTACCTTTGATTTCTCTAACTTTTTAGATTAATATTTCACTATTATTTTCTCATATCCTCTTGATTTAGATTTCATCTTATTGTAGTTCTAGTTCTAGTTATTTTTAGATTGCGTACAAGTTTCAGTCCCTGTGGATTCGACCTCGGTCTTACCGAGATTATTACTACATCACAACCCTATACTAGGGGTGTGAACAACCACGGCCACAACACTAGCTACTGCGTCAATTTAAAAGAGGAGATTAAGACCCTCATCCGCACAGGTCATCTGCGCTAGTATGTGAAAGAAGAGTGGCAGACCCGGAAGGATGAACAGCTCAACAAAGCCACGGAGGAGGCCACGGAGATCCGAACGATTTATGGTGGCCCGTCCGGTGGCAGAAATTCGAATCAGGTTCGAAAAGCCCGCTCCAGGAGCACCGACCCTGAGCATTACATCCACTTGGCCGAAAGGCCGAGGAAAGAGCTCCAAGTAAGCCCTTGCAGCCTTACGTTTACAGAGGACGACGCGCGAGGAATCCAGCATCATGACGATGCCCTAGTGGTGGCGATGACAATAGTCAATCGCAAGGTCTACCGTATCCTGGTCGACACTGGAGCTCGACCGATATACTCTACTTCGAAGCGTTCGATGAGATGGGAATAGACAGGTCGCGCCTTCAACCTGTGAAGACTCCGCTGCACGGATTTACCAGGGATAAGGTGATCTCCGAGGGCGTTGTCTCCCTCCTAGTTAAAGCAAGAGAAGGGCAGAATCAGGTGACTCTACTGGTGGACTTTCTAATGGTAAATGTACCATCAATACATAATGTCATCTTCGGACGGTCGTCCCTTAATGCAATGAGGGCGGTCGTGTCTACGTATCATCTGATGATGAAGGTCCCTACCGACGGAGGGGTCGTATATGTCCGAGGAAATCAGTGTGAGGCGCGTAGGTGCTCTCGGTAGCAGTGAGAAAGGGCTCAACAAAGCAGGCCCTCACAATAAACGTGTTCGACCCTAGAGATCCTGCAGAGGACTCCCTCACTGAGGACCTAACGACTATCCCACTCGAGGATGTCGATCCAAGCAGAACGGTTCAGCTCGGGTCGTCGCTGAATTCCAAGCAACGAGCTCAGATGTTGATCTTCTTACGAGAGCACAAGGATGTCTTCGCATGGTCGCACGAAGATATGTCGAGCACTTAAAGATCTACTATCCCTGAGGAAAAAAAAAAACTATGTACGGATCGGATCTACTAGCCATTTCGACTCTTAATAAGAGATCATCCACTCTTCTACTCATCTACACTACGAAGGGTCATATCTCATGTGCAGAGATGTCCTTCGATGAACGACGAACCAATCCCTTAAAGAAGGGGTCGGCTCATCATTCGACAATGATTTACAAAATGGCTAAGTACGCTACGAAGAGTCATCTCTCATGTGCAGAGATGAAGTCCTTTGATGAACCGATCCCTTAAAGAAGGGGTCGGCTCATCATTCGACAATGGTCTACAAAACGGTTAAGTGCGCTACAAAGGGTCAAATACTGAGATGGAACCCTTCGACGAACCAACCCCTTAAAGAAGAGATCGGCCCATCATTTGACATATTCAACAAGCAACAACACAAAAAGGCAAATATTCACATGCTAAGTCAAAAGATAAGTTTTCTCATTTAATTGTATATGTTCAATTACAACTTGTCGTTACAAAAAGATAAGGGAGAGAATTAGAGAGGTCAACCTGAGGTTAGATCCACGGGGGGCTCGGCTTCAGGAGCCTTCTCTGCTTCGACTGGTGCCTTCTCAGCTTCAGCCGTTGCTGTGGGGTCCGCCTCTGCTTCCGAAGAATCCTCGGCATCATCCATCGCTAGGACGTTAAAGTCCAGTTCAGGGTAAACGCCTTGGACATCTCTCAAGCACGCTTAGTAGGCGGCATTGTAGGCAAAGTTGTAAACTTTGTCCAGCTCTTCAACCCGCTCCTTGGAAGACTTGAAATCCTCCACAGTCGCGATAACTCGGGAGGCAGCCAAAGCATCCAGCTCAGAGCGTTGTTTGGCAAGACCTTCAGCAGTCAAGGCCTCTAGTTCAGAGCATTGCCTAGCGAGACCTTCAGCAGCCTCACGCCTAACAACCTTAAGGTCAGCAACCAACCGAGCATTGTCCTCCCTTGAATCATGCAGGTCGGACTCAGCCGAGTCAGCTCGAGCCTGTAGCTCGTTGATCTCCCCTTGGAGACCCACCTCCCTCAGCTGACCCTCTCCCAACCGGATCTTCAGCCTCTCGACCTCCTCAGCCGAGGCCTTAAGGCTCTCCTCCAGCTCCACCTTCTCCCTCTCGAGCCGAGTCATTGTCCTCAGTCTTTCTCTGATCTGGACGAGTGTTGGCAGAACCTGAGAAATCAGAGGTCAAGTCAGATCAACAACCAGAAGACTACAAGTAAAATGACTAAGGCCAAAAGACTTACCGTGTAACAGCATGATGCGAAGTCATTTATGACCGACTCAGGGAGTAGGGTCATAGTCCGGATGACAGTCGCCTCGGGCGCATGCTTAGCTTCCCAATCTGTCAGCAACAACATCTAGTGGCCGGTCACGAGCTCCTGTACCACAGGAGGGACCTGGCTCGCGGCACGGCCCACGCCGCTAGCCGCCGAGACTTGGGCCTCGGCCTCAGGTGCAATGGAGCCGCCGACCAGTGCTTCGACTCCATGGAAAAAAATCGTGTTCACCTCCGCAGCGGTGAACACGAGATTGAGGTTCTCGGCATTGGCGACCAAGTCGTGAGAGAAGTCCGGCACCGCGGATTCTCCCACTACCTCCCTTCGAATCCCAGGAGGCAGGGAAAGGAAGACATCGGAGGTCGGGGCTGGTGCCAGTGCTGGCGTTGGCGCTAGTGCTAGTGCCGGTGTTGCAGCCACGTCTGCCACTGACGGCTCGGTCACGATGGGCTCAGCCGCTGGAGTCTTCCTCTTCTGGGTCGTTATCTTAACCCGGGCCTCAGGCGTTGACGCCAGAATGACTTTGAACGGGGGGCATGCTGCTCCTCCCCTCTTCCTCTTCGATCCCGCTGCCTCAACCATTCCTGATCAACAAGAAGAGTCGGCTCTATCTATTCAGGAAAAGCAAGCAAAAAAAATGAAGTCATGAAATTTACCTAAGGCTGCGGGGAAAGGCACGACTCTGCAAAAACTGGACGACACAAGGTTGCCCGAGGTGATCAAACTGTGCCAGATACGATCCTCCTCTTTCTATAACAAAGCCCTGGCTATTTGAGCTCGAAGGGAGAAGGATAGTTCTGGCGAGCCCCTCAGATAATCTACAAGAAAGATAAGCAGAAGCAGAAGTTAGAATGAAGAACAAGCAAAGAAGAAAAAAAAAAAAAAAAAAAAGCCCAAGCCTGCGCAAATCTACGTGGGAGGGCAAACTTGGTGGGTACTCGGATCCAGAGGCGTCCGAGCTCGGACACCGGAGCCTCCCATTCTCCCGAGGCACAGAACCATTTCCCATTCCAATCCTTGTTGGAAGAAGGAAGCTTGGCGACGAGGCCCGGGGTGTACTAGGCCCTTGCCGAGAAATAATACCAGTATCGCTCGGCCCGGTCGTGCTTAGGCTGGTACATCTCTAGGAACTCATCTGGCATCAAATGTTGGTTCCTCAGCTTTTTCCAGATGATGAAGGTCGATGCCAGGATGCGCCACACGTTGGGGACGAGCTGACCTGGAGCTAGCCTCAGTTGCGCCATCAGTGTACACACAAATGGATGAAGCGAAACTGGAGTCTGCATTAAAGAGCACAGACGAAGACTGTTACTTCTTTGTCGGAGGGGGTTCCAAGTCCATCAAGGGCAGAAGGGGCCCCGATGTGCACCGAGTTTGGAAACTGGAACTCGACGCGAAGTTAAGCCATCTGAGACTCAACTAAAGCTGAACCCCCTGGAACCCCGGCTTCAGCTCGGTCTCCCGAGGGCCCGGCCAACGATCGCCTAGCAGGGTCTCGAGGAACTTTCGTTGTCCCCCCAGCTCGACCCTTGGATTTAGCACCGGTACTCTTCTTGGGAGGAGGATACAGAGGGATGGCCTCGAGAGTACCCTCCGAGTCCCTTCGCTCGGAGTCTGTGCTCTCGGGCTCCGACCCGTTCTGAACTTCGCGGACTTCGTCCGAATTGCTCGACATTGTGAAAGGAAAAGTTGTGAAATGGTGGAAGACTCACAGGGCTCAGGGCGATTTCCTCCAGTGAAAATTCTTCTTTTCCGGCACAATCGACATTCAACGCGCCGACATCTCTTCGCATTTCAAGATCCACGTGGCATCACCTGGTCCTCTCAGCCAAATTGTCTCGACATCCATGGCCACATGTGCGATGCATAGTGGCCAGAGCAGGAGGAACAACTATCTCCGTACAGGGTACGGGCCTCGAAGCTCATCATGATGACGCTTCGTTCAAGCCCATCATTACAAGGAGAGCTGCGACTCGCCTCCCGAAGCCTCGGTCCGTTTCTTCAAGCTTCGATTTGCTTTCCCAAATCTATTACTCTCTGAGTCCGAGCTCGGACTTAGAGAGTAGAGGGCTTCTGCTATGTGTAAATCCAAACCGAGCCGCATCAAAGCCAACTCTGTCACCAATGAGCGAGGCCTCAAACTGATGAGCATCCGATCTAAGGTGAGTGTCTGACCCGAGGGCTCTTGCAGAGCTACGGCGCCGACTTGGAAATCACACATCTTACGGGGACCTCGGAGCAATAACAGTACGTCCGACCCGACTATATCGACACGAAATGCACAGGAAGCTATCGTGCGCCCGATCACTTTACCTCTGAGCCGATCCTCCCTACCCGATACTCAAACGGTAACTCATTCATGGGCTCGGGTCGTCGGGTAAAATCCGAGCCATGAGGTCAGCTCGGATGGGAACTTGGTCAACGACAATATCAATGGACGACCCCAGTAACGCACGACTGGAGTAATGCCTATCGCACGATCTCCGGGAAACTGCCAACGACCATGCACGCGTAGCCCTCGTGTAGTGGCGATGACCGTGCCGAGATTGTCGGACATGTTCATTACAACCCTCAAGTATAAATATAGATCATTTCTACAGGAATAGGTACGGAAGATCTCGCACCCTCACTCTACCTACACCACTTAGACCTTGTTTCCCTAGCCTGACTTAGGCATCGGAGGGCCCCCCCTGCTCGAGACAGGGTCTCCTTTGCTTGTTGCTTTGTGCATGACCAAGGTTCGCTCCGAGCACTCAAGGCTCAACGGAGGGTGATCCAGATTTCGATCTCAATAAGACTGAAATATGATTGAACACATATTAGTTGTGAATGAAAGTTATCAGCCATAAACAATCACCAAAGCGGATGACAGCTAAAGTGACATAAAAAGTATATTGTGTTGGTATCTATTTGCTTTTAGTTTAGTTATCTAATTTATTTTATTTTATTTATTATACTTCCGCAAAGTGTATGAATTGGGGGTAATATTAAATCTAAATTTCTAATAACTAAGGTTTGATTTGGATTCAATGTAACTTGAGTTTACATGGTTATAGTGTGATAAAAAGTAATTCACCGCATTGGAAATTTTCACTCCAACTTGCCTTTGTGTCAAAAGAAAAATCACACGTCGTTCCTTTTTAATAAATTTGATATTACCTTAACCTTCCATGAGCAATTTTAAACAGCATGAGAAACCTATAGTCCCTAAAATGCCCCTGTTTAGATACGACAACTTTTTGATAAACACGCTTACCACGGCTCGCATTCCAATTAGGCTGGGAATCTCCGTGAAGGACTGCATCTGGACATTTCACCATAGGATACGGCTTTCCCGTTGAAATTATATTCTTTTCAATAATCCACACCGTTTATATGATAGAGTTTCTCTATGATAAGAGAGGCCTAAAAAATCTCTCAAATTAAATACTTTTGACTCTTGGATTATACAAAAAGATTATAGTGAGCTCCATTTTCAAAGTAAAAGAGCCGAATTTCAAATGTTTGAAATTATCTAATTTAAATATTTTTTTTTATTGTTGTTTATCATAATGCAAGGTGAGACTCATCTTAGTGAACGGTTTGAATCTTCAGAAGAAGACCCAGATTGAAAGCTTAAACTCACGGCGTATCGTGTTAACGGTTTGTTGTCTATTCTAACAAACCTCATATCATAGGATTCCCGACATTTGGTTATGGTAAGCAACTGAGACGTTGGAAAGATGAAACCCCACATCAGCTCCCACATCAGCAGCTGGGATGGCAGACTTTGGCGCTTCATCAAAAAGATTATCTATCTCTTTCCAGATTCGACTTTTACAGATTGCTAGGGCTGGACTTTAGCAACCCGGATAGGGTACTACGTCTCAGAGGGGCCACCGTGAATTATGTATTTTATCTGCACCGTCCATCCATTTTTCCTTATCATTTTAAGTTGGAATCTCAAAAAATGAGATACATCTAAGGCTCAACTGTAACACACCAAAGGAAGCAACAGTGATAATGACACCCACCCTCAAAATCTTCCAAAGGATACCGTAGTGGATAATTGCCGCCCAACTTATTCATACGTCACGTGGACCTGTATGAAATGAAAACACAAATATCATCTTGATCCAAAACTTGTGTGGCCCCAAGGAGTTTTCAATAGTCAACTTTTAATCCCAACAATGTGTGGTCCATTTGAGCATAGTTAGGTCTTGGCCTAGATTTTGAATTATTTCGTGCCGGCCCAACTCAAAACTTTGATTTTTAGGCCTGAGCCTGGCCCATTGATACCCCTACTTTTATCTTCCTCACTTTAGTGCTCACACGGGTTTAATACCAATCTATACATAAATTTGATGGACAAGTTAGCTATTGTATTGGATCCTTACTTATGGCCTTGGCAATAGACTTCCGAGAGTTCCACCTTAAGGTCATATGTTTGAGTACCCATTGCAGTGAAGTCCTCAAGTTAATGCGGGGATAAAGAGAAAAAAAGTTAAGCTGTTCCACTGAAATTCGGCGGCCCCGTGAAGAGATACAAAAGCCTTGGCATCGTCTCCTCCGCATCAAGCGCGGACGTCTACGCTCCTGACGAACATATATCGACTGAAAAAGAGTAGTTCCGTGCTGCCACGTATATTCAATTAAATAATTTTGACACAATACCTAATCAATAACGCACCAGTGGTCTAGTGGTAGAATAGTACCCTGCCACGGTACAGACCCGGGTTCGATTCCCGGCTGGTGCATCTCTCTTTTTTTAAAAAAAAAACAAACAACGCATGCTGTGAATACTGCCGTTAATGCAGATATATGCTCTTTCACATTGGCGTGACAATTTTGACAATTCCAAGTTTTTTTAGCAATGGGACCAACGGTTCAGATCGTCCTATATGATTGCTAAATGCCAGAGGGGTGAGCAACTGGCTGGGCACTGCCTTCCAATGTGGTTGTCCACCAGAGGAACGGTTCTGATTCCCTATATGATTTGCTAAATGCATTGTTGCAAGCTAGAGATGGGAGAGCAGAACGTACGGGAGCATGGGTCTGCAGATCTAGCGGCCCACCAGAGCAATTCGATATTGCTTATTGCTAAATGTACAGTGGAATGCTAGAGATAGGTGGGAAGATAAGTAAAAGGTTTGGGCTTGCACGTTTCATGGTGGCCCACCAAACCAACACTTTGATAAGCAGGCCACGCTTTATATATATATATATATATATATAGAAGCGCTCACCTGCGAACCAGTTCGTACGTACTACGTACGAACTTTCTTGAGAACCCATCATACGTGATGTTGATCCAAAATCTGAACCGTTCATGTGAAGCAGCACCTAGTGAAAACCTCCAGGACAAAGTTTTACTTTTATCTAAAACTTCTATCCATACCGTCCATAGCAAAGAGAAATTCAAATCAAGGAAAGAAGCTGTTTACATTTTTCACGGTCCACCAAAGTTTCGGATCAAAGTAAAAATTCATACTATGAGGTTTCATTAGGTTCTGCTTCATGTGAACCGTTCAGATTTGCGAGATTCATCACGTATGATGGGTCATCAAAAAAGTTCACACGTACTATGTACGAACTGGCTCGCAGGTGAGCGTTTTCCATTATATATATATATATATATATATATATATATATTATATATATATATATATATATATATATATATATATATATATATATGGAAAGGTACAATGCGCTCGAGCTGATTTTAACGTCCCATGAGGTCGAGTTGTGTGGGCCCCACCGTGATGCGTTTCGAACATCTACCCCATCAGTCAAATGCACCATTCCACCGTGGGCCTAGGTCTCAAAAATCAAGACAATCAGTGACTTTTGTGGGCCACACCACATACAGAAGTGGAGAGGGGCCGTGCACCATTAAAACATTCATGGGACGTTTTTTGGGTCCACCGAGATGTGGTTTGCAAATCCAGCCCATCCATTATGTGTGTCCCACTTGGATGAGGGTTCAGACCAAGTTTCAGCAGCATTCAAAACTCAGGTGGGCCCCACCAAGTGCTTTTATATGTTTTTGGCATGTCTTCACATGATTTTAGATGGTATGGCACACCTGAGTTCCGTATACGGCTGATTTTTGGGATATCCCATAATTTAAAGGGGACCCATCAAATGCACAGTGTTGTTGATGGTCGACACGCATCACGGTGGGGCCCACACAACTCGACCACACGGGACGTTAAAATCAGCTCGAGCGCATTGTACCTTTTCCCTGTATATATATATATATATATATATATATATATATATATATATATATATGGTGGTAGAACTATGTGGGGTCCTCTCCTAACTGCCCCTGTGGCTGATCACATGGTAGATAAAACTCTCCGATAGAAAAGTTTGGTCACTGGCATCCATCCCTTGATCCCATTTCTTCAAAAGGCAGTACGGGCAGCTTTAAGATCATCAGTGGACCACAAAACTCGCTGACTCGATTGGATTCAACTCAGTGAGATTTCAAGCCAAGTCTCTATGAAACTCAATACTGAGCCTGACCCAGCTTGGGTTCAGACACACTCGTCGAGTCAACCTGGTGGTTCATTCGACTCAACTTGACATAAACCGAGTCACTCAGTCAGGCCGGCCCTATTCAAAATTCTGATTTTTCAGGCCTGAGCCCGGGCCATTGACACCCCTAGCAACAACCTTACCCAGTGATAACAGTACCTACATAGGTAATGTTGTTGTTTTGAATTACATTTTACAATATTTATATGATATTTAACTATGTTAAATATCTATTAACAATCCTAGTGTTTTCAATTTATAATGATTAAATATAGAGGCGAGCCGGTCAAGTCTTTGAGTCAACCCACCCGAATTGTTTCGAGTTCAGTGTTCAGGTTTTTGAATTGTTGTCAAGGTGACCAACAATCACACCCAACATATACAGGTGTGGCCCACCTGATCTCTGTGGATCAACCTGATTTCTGTGCCAGCTGTCCTACCCGAGAAATTGTGGATATACACAACAACCTAGAGCATTCGAGGAATGATAATTCATCTATAAAATACATGGGATTTATTTAAATGACTTGTAACAATACACACGAGTTTATTGGCATTTGAGGTAATAAGTAATAACAACTTAAAAAGATACCAGTGCCTTATGTCAAGGTTGCTGCGAGCATGCTCTCTTACAATACTGTTGGAAGTCAGCCCGTGCTTGTAAGACCAAATGGTGATCTTCCCATTCATCTCGATAGGTTTCCGGACGGGCCACCTTGTTTTTTCTGGTTGCTGCATACATCTGCCTCCGCCACTCCTCCACAGCTGGATACCCACACTCAGCGGCAAGCCAGTCATTGTAATCAAACTGCAATACAGGTACTGGTGCGGTTTGAGAAACAAACACATTGGGATGATGCTTGATGAAATTACAAAAATGACCTTCATTCCTCCGGGATGATGGATGGAGACAACTAAATATAAATATGCAGTCTCTATTGGAATATTTTCATCTGTTCTAAGTCAAATATAATAATGGGTGCTGAACTTAACAAAAAATTTTGCAAAGAGCTTCTCTCCTCCTTGGACAAAAGGCAACAGAGGGGTGATGGGATAACACATCAATATCAGCTTCTCTCTTCTTTCTTATATTCGAATGGGCTTCGAATGTGGTTAATCTTTCTTCTTGTAATTTTTCCCTTTTTTGTTAAGGTGCGACTGTGCGAGGCCCGCTATCTCAGCGGGTTTTCCCCTTTTTTGTTTTCTTTGGTTATCTAATGAAAATCGCAGTTAATTCTCAAAAACAAAAAGGCAACAGAAGGGTGATGGGATAACACATCAATATCATTTCCCTTCCTTTTTTTCTTTTCTTTTCTTTTCTTTTCTTTTTGGGTATTCAATGTGCCATGATATACAATGTTCCTCATGGCAATCTACTGTTGTAGTTTGCACATTTCATGAAATAATGGCAGGTCTCCAGCAATCGGGAATTCAGATTGATTTGACATAATGAAGGTGTAGACTGAGATCGTGAACTAGCATTAGCAGACCTGGTTGCATCTGCTTTGAATGGCTACAGCATCATCAAATTGAGTGGTGTCTGGTTTGGATTTGTGCCCACTTATCATTTGGCGGTGTCCTGGGTTGGATGACGCAGAGGAGAAAATAAACATTGCATGGAGAATTTCTCAAATTTCCGAGATTCTGATCCACTGATCCCTACCAAATGATAATTGATTAATGACTTTTCTACCCATTAATCATGGATCACATGATAAATTTGACAAATAGAGGTACCTCATGCAATGGAGTACTAGTCAAGGACAATGAGATCAATGAAAGATGGAAGAATTATTTTAAGAACTTGTTAAATGACAATCACATTTTAAGAACTTGTCACTTTGAGAGCATAGAGATGGAACCATAAACTCAATCCATAGACACTTTGGAAGGATTAGGAAATATGAGGTGAAAGAAGCTTTGAGAAAGATGGAAAATAGGAAAGGCTTTTGGACCTTTTGGTATAGCAATAGAGGTTTGGAAGTATCCAGGAGACTTATTTTGGTTGACGAAGTTGTTTAATAGGATTGTAAGAATGAAGAAAATGCCTGATGAATGGAGGAAAAGTACTTGTGGTAAACTATCGTGGGATTAAACTTATGAGCCATACTATGAAACTTTGGGAAACGGTGATTGACCAAAGACTAAGGCATGAGACCAGTGTTGTCGATTTACAATTTACAATATACGATTTGAGTTGAATCTTAAGAAAAACTATTTGAATCCCTTTTTATATGATTCCTACGATTTACAATTCAAGTCCCGATTTACAATTCAAATTATACTTGTTCTCTTCTATATTTTAAGCTTCACTTAGCTTTCATTTTATGTTTTAAATTGGTGGAGGCTTTAAGAATCATTTAGAAAAGGTAAATTATTTTATTTGTTCTTTATAAGAGATTAAATTTTATATATATATATATATATATATATATATATATCTATATATATATTATATATATATATATATATATATATATATATATTCAACGTTAAATCATGGAGGTTTTTTATTTATTTATGATTTCTTACTTCTTTAACATGTCGAAACCCTAATTGATATATGACTTATCTGGAATGTTTTTATGGATGGGTACAATCATGTTGACTTGTATGTATTGGGAATGATGTTAGAAATCAAAATATCTTTTTTCGTTGGCCTATGGTATCAAATGTCTCTTTTCCAACATGATTCTACATTCAATAAATGTAACAAGAACATAAATTATTAAAGGATCCTTGTATTTTTTTAAGGAAAAATTCTTGAAATGAAAGACAAAAATAAAGGAAAGATAAGAATCCTCTAACACTATCATGACATGGTATTATTTGATGCATATTGATGGAAAAAGGATGATTGATGAGTTTTTTTCTGATTTTTTTTTTTTTTTTTAAATATATATATTTTCAATTTTTTTATAGTTTTTTTTTTAATCATACAAAAAAAATCTTATGATTTACGATACGATTTGCAATTCGATATGATTCAACTCCTGGTACGATTTGCGATACAATGACAATTTTAACAACATTGCATGAGACGAATCTATCAAAAAATCAGTTTGGTATCATGCCAAGGAGGTATACCATTGAAGCTATTTTGCCACTCAAATAATTGATTGAAATATAGGGAGAGGAGAGAATCTCCATGAGGTCATTATTAACTTACAGAAAGCTTGCAATAGGGTCCCTTGGAGAGTTAATCTGGTGGGTGTTGGGAGAGAGGAATTTTAAAAGGATGTATCGACATGATTGAAGATATATATGAGGGAGCAATAACAAATTTAAGAACCGCTAGTGGAGAGACAAGTTCCCAATTACTGTAGGTTTGTACCAGGGATCGGCATTGAGCCCATGCCTTTTCGCATCGATTATGGACGAGTTAACAAAACATTTGCAAGAAGATCCCATGGTGTATGTTGTTTATAGATGACATAGTTTTGATTGACAAGATGAGGGAGGGTGTAAACACAAAGCTAGATTTATGGAGAGGTGCTTTATAATCTAAAGGATTTAAAATTAGTCGGACTAAAACAAAGTATATGGAGTGCAATTTTAGTAAAATAGGAGTGGGAACAAGTAAAGATTGTTGACTAAGAAGTTTCCCAAAATGACCACTTTCAATATCTTAGGTCAATAATTCATGAGTGGAGAGATTGAGAAGAATGTTGCCCATGGATTCAAGAGGGGTGGAAGAAATAGAGATGTACCTCTGGAGTTTTATGTGACCGTCATGTACCACTGAAACTGAAAGCAAAATTTTATAGGATGACCATACGAACAGCCACGCTTTACGGGATAGAATGTTGGGCAGTTAAGGAACAAAATGTCCCTAGGATGAGTGTAACTAAAATGAGGATGTTGAGATGGATGAGTACCAAAACATGGAAGGCTAGAATTAGAAACAAACACTTTCGAGGGAATTTAGGAGTAGCACCAATAGGAAACAAGATGAGGGATAGTAGACTCAGATGGTTTGGTCGCGTGCAACAGAGACCAAGAACTGCACCGGTTAGGAGTAAGTGCGTACAAGTTAAAGGGTCTAAAAGGACAAGGGGAAAACTCAAAAGGACGTGGGTGGAGGTAGTAAGAAAAGACTTGAAGACCTATGATCTAACTGAAGTTACAGAGCTTGATAGAGTGGAATGGCGGAAAAAAGATTCACATAGCCCACCCCAATTAGTTGGGATAAGGCTTAGATGATGGTGACGATGATGATGAGAGGTATCTCATGCAACGCTTGACGGACAACTCGAGTTTATTTAGACTGTAGAAGCAGGGCCCATGCTTCAGTGATTGCACAATGGGCCATTGGATGCGGAAGATCTTAGCCAACTAATATCTCACAGATCGGAAGATCTTAGCCATTGGATCTTTGCCTTTAGTGGCTGAATGCGAACAGCTGTTGAATTTTGTCTATTAACTGTCTATTCGTTAGCCACCAATAGAAAAGGCTAGGATTTTACCAATCACGGAGAATTTTTGCACATGGACCATCCCCAGTGGGGTTTATCATACTGAAACATGGGCCTCAGTCAAAAAAGATTTGAAAACCCAAAATAACTGCAGATATTCTTGGGGCGAGCATTCCACAATTAAATATCATTCTATGCAAACTGTCCTTAGTTTGATGGATGTTTCAGTAGACTGGCATTACCTGAGAATCGGACATCCTGTGGGTGTATCTTTTCGGACACCCAGCAGCATCAAGTTTTAAGTAAAAGGCTTTGACATCCTCCATCATCTCCTCTTGTGAAGGAAGCACAACCCGTCCAGATAAAGTACCTGCTACCCACTTGCTTTGTAGTTCACACGACGGGAAAGGAATAACCTGGCACAATGGAAACAAAATATGTTTATTAAGGGACACCAATATCAAAGGAATAACCTGGCACAATGGAAACAAAATATGTTTATTAAGGGACACCAATATCAAAGGCTGAAACAAAACCATGTGAAAGTAAAAGGCCTCCTAATATCAGAAGCAAACCTTCCAAGGTAATCCGATAAAAGAAAGCCATGGAGCCAGTGATGGTGGAAAAACATGCTGATACAGCGGCCCAACACGGTTGTCATCGATAGTCACGATATCATTGGTTTTGAGAAAAGGGAAATTATACTTGTACCTGAGAACAAATAACAAATGGGATTTGTTGTATTTAAAAATATTCCACATAGTTAATGAGAATTGATGGGAGCCAGACAAGCTCAGACTTCCAGCTGCAGAAAGTTAACATTAGGGTGTGTTTGGATGGACCCCAAATTGCAAGTGATGCCATCAATAAATTGGGCAAATAGAGGAGTTGGTCAAAGGTAATTAAGAAAAATAAATCAAAGTGAAAAAATGCAAAGGTAATCAAAGGGACAGACCCTGAACATTTTCTTTACTTCTGACTTATTCTAATCCTGATGCCGCCCTAAAGCTGAATTAATCTAGATAGACCAAAGAGTATGAGAAGATTAAAGGTTCATTTGAGACGCATAGTAATACCCTGTGCAGTGCAGAATGATCTCAGCCACAACAGAACTTCCATCCCAGAATACCACTGTACCATCTTCATGGGTACTTCGTATCTGCATGAATGTTTAGCTGAAATTAGCATTCCTTACTGATCCGGCAATCCTTAGCGGGTTTTCATGAGACTACCAGACGCTCACTCGCCAGGTGAGAATGCCTTTACCATAGAATGAAGCCACATATTATCATAGCCAGGATGCTTTGCTGTTGGTCCATCCGGTGCAGATCTTGATGATATATGAACTTCCTTGGCAACTTTGGCGATGTCCCTAGAGATGTCGACAGCACTAGCTGAACTCCCTATCAATACCACAACCTGTCCACAGCAGAAAGAGGCTGAGCTGCATATAGATGATACATTGGTTAGTTCATAGATGACAGGATTTATGTGAGAAAAAGGGGTTCCTGCTAAAAGGATGTTTGCAAGGAGCGTCTTCAAGAAATGCAACATACTACTGTAAGAAAGGTTTAAAGTATTGTCCAAAACTTGTATATATCACCCAATACAAGCTGGTATCGCCCCGATACAGTCCCAAAACAGAGCGATATGACCCTGTATTGGTGGTGAACGATATGATACACTAAAACCGATTGTTAAACCTTATAAGACAGATTTCACATACAGCTCAAAAGATATTTAAACAGTAGAGTGGAAACACACTCCAAGCACCAAATGCTGCTTCAGTCTTTGTTACTACAACTGAGATGTAAAGCCTCCGAACGTCAATTGTGGAGATTGTAATTTACAACAAAACACGACCAAATTGTGAGACCTGAAGATCCGAAACTCAAGGACACCGAACACAGTTTTATCAGAGATCTATGAGATGGACAAACTAGAAAGACAAGAACAAGCTCCAGGTCCTAAATGCTTATATAATACAGATGAGAGAGAGAGAGAGAGAGAGAGAGAGAGAGAGAGAGAGAGAGAGAGAGAGAGAGAGAGAGAGAGTAACAGAACATAGTCAAATCATTAGTCAATACATACCTGATCACGGAATGGCTCAGGAACACGATAATTATGGCTGTGTATTTGCTTCCCAGGCCACACATCAATGCCTGAAAACAGCATATGCAAATTAAGAGGTGCAGATAAAAAAACAAAGATCCTTCACTTGAATCATATAGGTGCTCATCAAACACTAACTTAGATAACACCTTTTCAGGATCTATAACAATTATATACAGGGCTCTTGTTGATATTTTCGGTGGCCGAAGAATTTTCAATGCTTATATGTTCCTTCAAATCCTATTATGGAAACAGAAGTACACCATACACCCAGAAATGTATATCACTTATTCAATCACTACAGAAATGTGAAAATTAGGATATTTAAGATGACAAATGGGAGAGGTGAGGGTTAAACAGTCTGTTTTGTACAAGTTTACTTTAGGAAAATAGACATGATCGCAACAATGAAGAAACAAATCGCACATACAATGTCATTATCATGACCACAAAATCTGGACACATGTTCTGTAATAACACATGAAAAATACAATTGACTCCATACAACAGGGTTGAGGGTCTAAAATCAGTTGGATTGGTAAGTAACTGCTTCTGTACTAGTCTAACATTTCTAGGCTAATAATTTATATTTCCATAGGAATATTGATTTCTTTCTTTCAGAGGTTCCATATATAATCTGAGCGCCAATTTGTGAAACTAAATACCCATTAAGAGAACTCTATAATCAATGGTCCGGAAACACATTACAGGCACTGCTCCATTACAGTGTTTTCATTGTAATGAACAAGGTTCTTTTTTCTTTAATTCCAATGATCTAATAGTTTATGAGTATATTAGCTGCTAATCTAGCTTTCATGAGTACGTGGACATAGTTTCTCTCGTGGGAGGTGGGACCTTAGAATTTTCTCATGAATGCTAGTTGCTCTACCACTTCCTCCATAAGACAGCCCCCCTTGGGCCACATTTTTATCGTGCATGCTCATCTAAACATAGATCACATATATTTTTACAGAGGAACTTACAAAGGACTGTTGGGGAACTGCGGAAGCACACAGAGTTGAATCAAGCAAAGTACTACCAATCACACAACCAAGTCCAAACACAAACAATATGAATTTTATGTGGAAAAACCCTTTCGGGAAAAAAAAAACCACGGCACAAAGCGACGAGTAATGCACTATGAAAGCAGAAATTACAATAGATAGGGATTACCGATTTGAACAAGCCTCGAATCTACTCCACAAGCCCAAACTATGCCCTTGAAACCCTCAAGAACGAATTTAGAAAGCTTAGAACTCTTCTCTTCCTACCCAAATCCTGATTACACCCGTTGTATATAGCATAACATACCATCACAATCGGAATAGGAAACAAATCCCGCACTTGCACAATTCTGCGCGCGCACTCAATGACACATTCATGGGACCATGGCATTGCCGGCGTGCGTTATCATATTTCTCTAAATTCATTACTTATCTCTGTCATCAATGAAA
>JAJHSJ010000001.1:123058804-123331809 GCA_021015155.1 Magnolia officinalis
AATCAAACAACTTATTGTAATAAGTCAAGATGCATTGTCGCAAACCCTTTTAGGTGGGATTAGGTGGGATGGAATTGTATTTGGTCAATGCAAATTCTATCTAGCACTTGGAGATGATGGAGAGGATTGAGATTAGGTGGGATGGAATTACGTTTGGTTTTACACTGAATTTCTTGTTGGTTTTGAAATCCAATATATATCTGGGCCTCGCATTGTGTGCATATGTTTTATCCACACCATCATTTATATGCACCATTTACACATGACATTTTAGTTGTATGGCTGTATAAGTGACGGACAACAGATATGAATCTGGTATGTTGATTATAATTTCAAGGTCTACCAAACATAGGTTTTACTTAATCTGATATTTTTTCATGGAAATAATTTAATCCTCATCACGAGGATTGGATAGTCAAAATATCACCGCATTTTCATGTTAATTCCAACTAATGTAATTCCATTATATATATATATATATATATATATATTATATATATATATATATATATATATATAGGGGTTAGCTTGATAGTACACATCTATGTCAGTACTCCACTCCGTGTTAGCCACCCCCGGGATCGATACCAAGACCTCAAGTGTTGAAACAGATAATTCCATGCAAATCTACCATATCTTTTGAGAGTTTCAGATTTATTCCAATTGGTGAATTTAGCAGGGCACTAAAAATCGAAAGATTTTACAAAGCATCAGCTAAAAACAGAGGAGGGATATCAAATCCTTATACTTAAGGCACGGCTGAAATGTCCGCTGCATCTTCTTACCATAAAAAGCCAAAAAGAGGCTTGCAATGTCCAGATGTGCTGTGCTGTATGTACAGCCTCCCGTACAAGCAATTGTGTGTGTTACATATGGCCACAGTTCTTGGATCAGTTGGTCCAAAAATCAGGCCAATGTACTCCTGAGGTGGGCCAAAATTTGCAAAACTAATGGAAACCCTAATTAAATGTTTTCCTGGCCGTCCATGCATTTTGTATATTGTGCCACACATTTTGAGAGAATATGCCTGAATTTTGGATGAAACAATCTAGGGAGTGTGGTCCACGAAAAGGAAAGCTCAGATCTTGTACACATATGCTACGTTGGCACGTGTACGCTTGGCAAACTTCAAAGTAAAAGAAACTATGCATTCAGGTGTGAAGCCTGGGCAGAGCTGTAAAGCTGTTGCAGTGGGACATGTTCTGTGAAGCGGATTGCCTGTGACACCGTGCTAAGAGATATTCCTGTGCCTTGGGCTGTGTGGGGCGGACAGAGATGTTCGTGGAAATCCGGTTCGTCCATCTGTTTTGAAATATCAGAGCAGGACATGATTATAAAAATAAGGTAAATCTAAATCTCATGTGGGCCATACCATACGAAACATTGAATATGAACGCTGGAGATGACAGAAGTTTTGCATCAGGATAATATTTGTTCTTACAGCTTATCTGAGTGGTAATAACCTTTTGAACGGTTTCGATGGCATATAAACATCATGGTCAGCCCAGGAAGGTTTCAATGGTAGACTTCCCACTGTTTAGTTGGTGTGGCCCATCTGAGTTTTATATCTTCCTGATTTTTAGAATCCTGTCCTATTATGATCTTTCAAAACAGATGGACGGAGAGGATTAGTCACGGACATCTCTGTGGTCCCCACACATTCCTTCCATATTGTCTGATGATGTACTTGGCGTACGTCGCGATTCAGGAACGCTAGCATGTGTGGTCCACGTGCTGATATGATCGAAACCGTCCCTGTTATGGGTTATCCTCTATAGGTGCCACAGTAAGAAGGTTAAACTGAACCGGTGATCCTGACCGTCACTATGTGTAGATGAATATAGAACATTGAAAGGTTGTTTTCAATGGCGCACATCAAACTACAAAAATCAAAGGTTGGAACCGTATCTGAAGCTTGATTATCAAACCATAGCTCATTATGATAGCATTAAGAATACTGAAAGTTCCAACTACCAGATCATCTTTGCATGTGGGCCCCAAAGGCCGACGCATGCTGCTGGCCATAGCGTGTGCACTGTCGAGCTATTCATGTCAATGCACTCACGTGCAAGATCAGAGCCGCTCATCAGGCAGGTCAACCACAGAGATGCAATGGTCCTCTTTTCTGCTGCGGTCGCTACTACATTGAACGAAGATGGTAAATTCTGTCCTTTTAAAGGAAATGTGTGGTCCACCGTCTGAGTGGACATCTTCAGGCCAGGGCATCTTCTCAGTGTGGCCCACCGGATCAGTGGCTTTTATCGAGCTTGTTATGTTGCACGTGTAAACATGAGTACCTGTAAAGTGCACTATAGTGATTGCAGTTGCCAGGTGTTTATTCATATCCTCCTGACATCCTAACTACCGGTCGCATGGCAAGAAAGGTACACCGCGATGTACGCGGATTGGGTACTACCCCGCCTTCTTGTAGTAACGGAAAGGGGCTGAGGCACCTCTACGAGGTATGGCCGTATGGGTTTCATCCACCGTCCATCCACTTTTCCATATCATTTAAGTTATGAGCCTTAAAATGAGACAGTTAAAAGGTAAGGTGGACAACAAAGTGGGGATTAAACACCTGCCGTTGAAAACTTTGGAGAGGCCTCAAAAGTTTTGAATCAAGCTGATATTTGTGTTTTCCCTTCATCCATTTCTATCTGACCCTATGAACACGCTGGATGGAAATTATCCATCATGGTGGGCCCTAGAAAGTTTTCAACAGTAAGTGTCATTATCGCTGCTGCTTCCTATATTGTGGTCCACTTACCCGTTGGATCTGCCTCATTTTTTGGTACATACCCTAAAATGGTATGATCAAATGGATGAACGGTGTGGATAAAATATATAGATCACGGTGTCCCCTCAAAGAACTTGTCCTTTACTAGCTAGCGACAGGCGAGGTAATCCCATTAGGCGTCCCACCGCAATCCATATTAGCATTTATTAGAGATTAGGTGCATGCCATCGAAATTGCAAGTCGACCACCCGATGTAGGGTCGCTAAGATTGGAAATCAATCATCAATAAGCTTTAGAGATCTCATGATGGTATCGGATCTCACGATCCTTCCTAAGAAAGAAGGCATTAAAGAACTTGCGAGGAATGATCACATGCGTTACGATGCACGGCAATTATCATACATTGGAGCCGTGTGGGACCCACCGTGATGGGTGAATTTCATTCAACCCGTCCGATGATAGGCCCCAATGTTAGGCCTAGATCCGGCTAATAAATAGAAAATGTGGGATCCACTTTAATGTGTGTATATCATTAAAAACCCTTAATCAGGTGCGCCCCACCGGGAGGAAGGGACACGACGAGACGCAAGACATTCCAAGATTTTGGTGGGCCACGAGAAGTGAATATATAGTTTGTAGGCTTGAGTCTACATTTCTCCATATGGTGTGCCCAAAATATGTTTTTGGTTGTTATAATTCTTGCGATGTACGGTTTACATAGGGAGTTTCACTAGATACACGGTTTGGATTCTAAATAAACAACAAGGGTCGGCTCCACACAGCTCGAGAGCACGGTGATTACCATACGTCCGAGTGCATGTGATCATTTCCATCCCTGATGGCCCGATCTCGCTTTATTCTCTAGCATTGAAACTTTTTCGATGATAACCAAGTCCCATGAGCATTGTAGATTATACACGAATTTGCTAAACCCACACGCGTGTATAATCAGCCCATCTACATGCTACCACATGTGCCAATGTGGAAGAAGGATATTCGATCCAAGCTGTCCATTACACCGTCCACTACCATATGAATATCAAGCCCAAAAATCATGCTGGTCCACTAATCAAAAGCTCCACAATATCAGAAACAAAAAGACTGCCTTAGAAGAGTTGGGCAAGTACTTGCAACCCGTCCATATATTTCATAAACTCTGGCCCACCTGACAAGTTGACCATCCTTAATTTCAGGATGGCACATCTAGATGGTGAAATTCACCAGATGTAAGGTTTGGATCTTGCAACGATAATCCACACCAGCCATTGTGGTGGCACGTGTGTTTAGCAAATATGCATAGTACACATCAAAAAAGAAACTCTAAGTAATGTCAAAGTCAAACACCTCTAATTCTCAATTAAAAAAGGTTGTGGACCATCCCTTCCCCCCAATCAATGCAGGCACTCATGGATTTGCACCGACCAATTCAAGATCCACTCTAGATGAACAACAGCCCCACCATTCGGACAATCCAAACCATTAAATCAGAGGTAATGGACCAGATCAACCTATAGAGAGTTACCATATGTTAAGAAATGGAGGATTTACATGATCCCTGACAGTTAAAATATGACCGTGGTTTTTTTCATCTTTAACCGTCCAGTAGATGTCTACCAATCCAATGGTCAGATTATCAGATAATCGTAACTTTTTAGTCCTTGAAACATTTAAACTGGAGATAATAATTTTGTATGGTTAATTTGACCAACTTTAATGCCACGTATGCAATTTCTGTGTATCATCCATCACACTCTACCAGAGTACCAACGTGTTTTTTTCTTAAGATATGAGTGCCTACGCCTACCACCTATACCTAAGGGAATCTTCTTTACGTCTCAGTCAGACAGGTTATATATTTGATAAGCTGGCAGAGAGAGACCCATACACATGCGCTTATCCATCATATAACTAGCGCATATACACCTACTTCTAACCGTCCAAATCGTGTAAAAGACCTTGGATGAGCTATATCCCCAAATTAAAAACTGATTAGACGGTTCTTGCCACTGATTTATAGCGTGATCTGGACCACTAACTAATTCATTTTTAAGCGCCCGTTAGATGCCCACAAACCTTTCAGTTTTGGATCATCCATTCGGTGTGATTTTTGGCAAGTAGGGCCCATGATTTGGAGGGATTTAATTCGAGTGAAGTGTATGCCACAAACCGCCTCTCAAAGTGAATTTTCGTGGCACTTTAAAGAGGGGGTTATTTGATACTGTGGTAGAACGCGATGATTCATACACATGCAGTCACTAATTATATACAGAGCGCGAAGGTAAAACTCAATTTAAACCGTCCAACTCATGGGATCCTCCGTTGAAAGCTACGAAACGAGAAGCCGGACATATCCTAACATCTGATTAACGGATATGTGTTAATTGAATATGAACCGTTGAATCTTTTCATGTTCACCGTCCATTATATGCAATCCAATCAGCCAAATGGGTCATAGTTAAGACTTCAATGTAATCGTTGGTGTATGATCAATCTATAACTGGGCCCAAATTAACGGCGGTTTATGAACCGTTCTGCCTGAGTATCAATGAATCTCTCCACCTCCACGGGATTGAATGCAGCGTATCCCTCGGCTCGTTGGTTGAGCTGTGTGCGTAGCGTCAACGGTTCTGATCCGCTGGTTGTGTTCTTTTGGAAAAATTACTAATTAAAGGAATTTTTATTTATTTATTTTTACTGGATACCTACCCATACGCCGCATTAATTTTTTCTCCTTCGGGCTACTTTCATTTTTAAAGGGTAATTTGGTCATTTCCCCTAACTTTAAGTATACTTTGTTCCTGATGAGCTTTCCTGATCGTACACGTGTGCACTAAAACTCGTTTGCATGTAACACTAAATTGATAGAGTAGCCCAAGAATCGGATTGATTCATTGGTCAGGTGGGCTACAAAAATTTGACTGAAGTTTTCTAACTTATTCACCTATTTTCAATGTTGGGGCCCACAAACTGAGTGGACTACAAATTTTTAAAAGAAAACATGTGAATCCCTTTCAGGGCCTACTAAAGTTTTGAATCAGGTAACGAAAATCAAGCTGATGCAATACTCAAGTGGACTTGTAAATAAAGCTGATTCAATACTCAAGTGGGCCTCTCAATTAAATTGCAGTCAGAATCTAAATTCACATGATATGGGCCACCTGAGTTCTGAAGTACTCTGACAAGGTAAGATGTCTACGGTTCAACACACGAGCCGAAGACGAGAGTAACAAATCCCATTTCATGTAACAATGAGCGCGAGCTGCGACCCCGGAAGCAATGATGTGGGTGCGACTCTGACTGTAGGGCTCACTTTGATGTACGTAATGTATATCTATGCCGTCCACCTGGTTTTACAGATTATTTTTAGTTGTGTTCCAAAAACTGAAGCAAATAAAAATTTCAAGTGGACCACACTGCCAGAAATAGTGTTTGTTGAAATTGCACCGTTAAAAACATCCTAAGGTCCACCGTGATGTTTACCACACAGAACTTGTGAAAGGAAAAAGCAAAATACACTAGTTTGATCCAATACTTCTGTGTCCCATGAAAGGTTTTTAATCGTAAATAACGAATGTTTACTGTGGTATGGTCCACCTGATAGTTTGTATATACTTTATTTATAGTACTGTGCACTGAAATAAGCTAGCAAACCAGAGGGTTCCTGAGGCGTATAGGCGTCAGGTTTCAGCAAGCAATTTCATTCGCTGCAAAGAAACCTTAATTACGAAACTAAACTTAGAGTTGTACTGATGAACCTAAAAGGATCAAAATACCCGTTCTTCTGCCGCTGTTTACCCTAACAGTCAAGGGGTATTTTGGTTAAAATAGCAGCTTCCGGAACCTGAGAAGTCGCGTTTTTGCGAACTAAGTTTCCGGCCAGCGAAACCAAAAAGGCATCATACGGACTCGTCCGTACCTCTTAATTGTTTCCAAACCAGATGTACTGGGTGGATATACACACACCGACCTGGTTGGTGTGGGTACGTGTCGTGCGAAGACCAGTACGCGGTTTGGCTAGTGACGCTACCACCAGCTAGGTGGCTAGTGGTCGGTGTTATGTGGACCCACCATGACGTATAAGTTTTATCCACACCGTCCATCCATTTTGAAAGATAATTTTAGGTCAGATCCAAAAAATGAGTTAGATCTAAATCTCAGGTGGATCACACCATGGGAAAACTATTAACGGTCTGATCGATGACCTCCATATGTATGGCAAGAAGGATATTGCAACTATCCTCGTTCAATAAGAAAAAGGCTAAAATCATATGATTTTCCATAACTAACTCTTCCACCATTGGCCCTATAAATGAATGGTCAAGATCACCAGATGATGCACCACGTGTTCATTTTTTTTTGAAGGGGCCATCATGGTCCATGTGCACCGGATAATTTCATTAAAATATAAACTTTGGTTTTGGTACAAGTTCGGAGTGGGGGAGATATATTTTTCTATCGAGGTATAACACAATGCTCGAGTCAGGAGATTGCATACCACCGTTTGTATTTTCATCTTGAATAAGTGGGGCCCATTTTTGGTGATCCAAACTGTTGATATTATGCATCCCAATTTACTCTTTCCATTTATCTAAAATGAAAAACCATTAAATTTTCAATAGTAGGCGAAGAAGAATTGGTCAAGAAAGAAAATAAGCAAAGGTTCCAAGTTCAAATAATAAAGGACTAAATAATCTAACCGTAGGATCTTCCAATACGAGTGATATTTTATACACAGACTATTAAGATTGGATCCAATAATGTCAACGTTTCGGATCACTAAAAAATGGGCCCCACTTTTAAAACTGAGAGTCCGAACGTAGCGTACAGTTTCCTAGCCCGACCAATGTCTAATACCACGCCCTAATTGCAAGGAAGGTTTCATGTCACAATCAGCTAATAGAATTGTATATTATATTAAAAAGATAGAGATATGGTCCGACAGATGGAAATTCCAAAGTGTCGAAAAACCGTGTAAGACCTGTGTGACAGTTTGCCTCCAACTTTTTAAATGGTGTGATCCCATCCACAGTTACATGGCTTGCATCCACATCAATCCAGGCCATCTAAATCGTAGGGCCTATGGTGGATCATAGCTCAAGAGTATACTGACTGCGGGACTATAACTATCTAGCCGCTGGTTATGAATTGGATGGTTGAAAATAAGGTGGTCAACTTTCCAAATTCAAACAAATAATACAGTATGTTAGGATCATCCAATCGGTGTGAATTTCTGGATGTACCACACTAACAAAGTGGAGCATGAGTTGAACGGTCTGGATCACGGTGCATGTATAGGACGTGTACAATGAATGAGACACCACAACTTAAAAAAATGGTGGTGAGTCTAGTCGCTGGAAATATTAAAATAAAATAAAATTCCCTCAGTCAATGTACGTAGTATCTGTCCGTCTCTATTCCGCGAAGAGCCACCCAGTTAGGACGCCGAGAGATTCGATACTTCAGTCCGATACAACTGAACTATTGTTATTCCATTCGCGCGAGTGAGATAATAATGAAACCTCGCAATATACATTCTTATTTATCCATATTTACAAGATCCGAAGCAATCATTAATTTGAAAAATAAATTCTTCGTTCTATGGAGTAAAAATAATAATTATATATTCAAAATAATAGCTATAATTTTAAGTAAAAAAATGGAATGTGAAATGTGCTGATAATTAACATTCAACATATATTCACGGACAACATAGAAAGCATATAAAAATAATTCTTTTGGAAACATAATAAATGTGGGCCCAAATGTATGAATGGATAAGATCTATCATCAGTTTGTTGCATGATGTGCTATGAAAGATCTTCTCGGTCACTCACGCAAAATTCGAATTTGATTTTTGTCAGATTGAGGAATGCAAATATCAGTCGATCCTTCTGCAAGCCACGAAGACAAAAGCAGCGTACTCGTAAAAATGAAGCATGCACAGGATTCGAGATCGTCATTCAGTGGCCCCCACTTAGAACGATTTTTTATTCTAAAGCTCCGATCGATCCGTTTATCAGGTGGGCTACGACATGTAGGGAGAAATGGATGATGAGGAAAGTTATAGCCATCGGTCTACACTCAGCGTCCATATTTTTCTCAACCTAATTAGTTATCTGACACTACCTTTTTTGTTTGTAATCTATAAACTGAAGATGAAATCGTACGAACGGATTGGATCACTCACATGTGTGTAAATTCAGCACGTGTTGTGCGTTCCTATTTCGCGCTTGAAGATGGAGCTTCTGTTGTTAGATGTTCCAGTTCACCTTTTCATTCATCGCGGAGTCATGCCCTTTTCGTTGGACCTACCCCTCCGTATCAAATCACGAGGAATGTGTTTCACAAATACATGGCGGAATTACGAAAATAACCTTATTTTCATGGGACCACCATCTGGCTTGATTTTTTCTTTCTAATTTTCTATCACCAACGAGCCACATCGTGTGGCTCTCATATCTCCTCGTTTTCTTTAATCCATCTCGTGATATCCACCATCCGTACTCGTGGCTATATTTTAATTGGACGATCCATCTAGCAGGATCTGACCTTTGATGAGCTGAAAAAACGATTTGGCAGAGTTTGATCAGTTGAATGTGGTCCGTTGCACTAATCTGATGGTTGAAATTGTTCAATCAGTTGGTGATCACATGGTGGGCCCGGGGCATATTGGACAATGAGTCAGACATTGCACACGTGCAGCGTGTATGATTCTGGATCGGAGAAACCAATTCTCGCGTCCCTTGGGATTCTTCGTCAGCTGATCCTACCCTTGCACCGCTGCATGATGTCTTATGTATACATAGGCCACATGTGTGTGAGATCCAAGCCACACATCGTCACACGTGATGGTGGATGTGAACTTCTGTGGAGATCAAGTGTGTCGTACCATACTTACCGCTCGATTTTACCGTTGAGCTTGGTTCACTGGTTTATTTTTAACCTTTCATTTCTTTTGTTCAAATATAGTAGTTTGGGTTGTAAGAGAAACCTGTTTTATGGAATAGATGGTCCAGATCATGAATTGTATCTTCGGTGAGCCCTGCCGATGAATGGCTGGGAACTCTCGCACATCTCCTCTATTTCATGTTGATGCCTGCGTGTAGGTTTGGATGGGGACGGCTGTGTAGAATAGTACGATTTGCGAATACAGTAGGTTTTGATGCAGTGCAGGTGACTGCACTGTAGCTAGGATATATATGCGCGTTCACTTGGGTATACGTGGCATCTGTCTCAAATCCAAACCGATGAAATTATGGGACACACTGAAAGTTGATTATGGATAAAAAATTAGATTGATTAGAGTGTACTTTTCTCTGATTAATTGAGATTTTTCTTGTTGAATTTGGACCTTTAACTATTTCCATTTTTACATTCGATTAGATTTCCATCGAAAGGTGAGTTACGGCCATTTTCCCCAGTAACTTTTGGATAGTAACCCATGCAACGTACTTCCTGCCATTTAGACTGTCCGTATTCGAGGACATGCCACGTGTACGCTACAGCTCATTTGGAATGCGGACATCAAGTGCCTTTGTCAGATAAAGGGCGTTATCTAATACTCCGGCAGGGCCGGACGGTTGATAGGCAGGACCTCGTGAATGGACCGGAATCGTCTAAAACTACTGTTCTACGCAGCGCATAAAACACCCCATCTTTGTGGAGATCGCCATATTGTAAATGGAAATCCACCCTGTCTTAGTGAGAACCCTTAACTTCTAACCGTATATACAAAATTTCAGTTTGAGAAAATTCCCTGGTGGGCCACACCAATGGCAAAAATTTAGATTTGCAGCTAACACTATAAATTCATTTAGTATGTCCCGGATGAATTTTGGACCAGCTTGATTTTTGTATCCTCACTTCATCCTGGTGAGTCTCACCCGATTAACAGGTTTGATGAAAGATACACACCATTGTGGCTCCTCACTCAAAACCATGGTTGGCATCCCATCCCGACTATTACCTCTAGTGTGGCCCACATGAGTTGTATATCTAGCTTATTTTCTGTCCTGGTGTCTACACTCAAGGATAGAACCTATTAGATGGAGTGGATTGGTTGCATAAACTATACATTTACTGAAACTAAACCGATTAAACTGCAACACCCGCTTGATCTAAAATCGGATTAGCTAACGAATCCTAAACTCTGATTCTTGAATTAGGACCGTTGGTTACATTTCAATCTTAACCGTTCAATTCACCAATCCAACACTCGGGTGATCAAATAAGCCAGCTTCTTCATCCAGGATGCATCTTAACATTGACCCACAGTTTGTAAAATTTAGTCAGAAGTAATTATTCACCGTATATGAAAATTCTAATTCTAAGTGCCTGAGTTTCATCCAGCACACATTACCAGAGTATCAAAGCTTTTCTCCTTACATCGCTAGTTTTGCTCGCCGACACGCACCTTTACCTACAACAAAATTGCGAGTTTGTGCGATTCTGAAGCGGCGTTAGGTGGCCCTGGTCGAGGAAATCGGATTGCAACTCAGTACGCTCTCATGGTACTGAGTAAACTCAGTTTGGCCCACCATGAATTTATGTGGTTTATCCACACCTTCCATCCGTTTTTCCATCTCATTTTAGACGTTGATCCCAAAATTAAAGCTTATACAAATCTTAAGTGGACTATACCACACGAAAAAGTGGAAATCAAAATTTCCACTGTTGAAACCTTTCTAGGCCCTATAGTGATGTTTATTTGTCGTCTAAACTGTTCATAAGATCAAACAAACATGAATAAAGGGAAAAGACAAATATAATTTTAATCCAAAACTTTTGTGGCCCTAAGGAAGTTCTGTGCAAGGATTCTGGGTGAGGTCAACTGTCATGTTGAAATCTACCCAGTTCGTTCATTTTGAGAGATCATTTTAGAATATTCATTTAAAAATGAGGTGGATCCAATACTCAAGTGAGCTACACTAGAGTAAACAGTGGATATTCAGTGAAAACCATTGAAACATTCTAGTGGCTTTAAATGCTTTGCGTCAGGCCACAGTTTTTATATTTTCACTTCATCCCAATGGTAATGGCATTATAAACGGTTTGAACGGCATATAAACATCAACGCGGGCTAGGAAGATTTCAATAGTATGTATTTCTTTCCCCAAAAATTTCCTCTCTTGTTGTCTACTTGAGTTATATATTGTCCTAAAATAAGCTCGGAAAACGGTTGAACGGGATAGATTTCCCACAACATGACAATGACCCCACGGTAGGCTTTCGGAGGAAATCGGCGTCCGGTTGGCTCCATGTAAACGTGGGATGCTGATTGCATGCAGGGGGTTGCTTGGGGCTTTTGTAGCTGGTGGCACAGGCAATCACATCCGAAAATGTGCCAAGCAAACGGGCCATCAGGTACTGTGGTTCACTGATGTAACGTAAATTAATTGAGCCACCTGGTGGTGTGTTGACATCACCAAACTCTGTGGCCCCACAATGAGGCATGTGGTATATCCGAATCGTCCGTACATATGGCAAGATCATTGCAAGGCTTGAACAAAATTACAAGATAGATATAAAGATCAGGTGTACCACATTACGTTAAGCTGTCGAGGATTGAACGTCTACCTTTGAAATCTTTTTGGGGTCATTTTTTTCTTCATCCAGGTTTATGCAATCTTATAAAAAGATTGGATAGAAAATAAATATTACAGTACGCCTTACGAATATTTTAACAATGAGAATCATTATCTCACTACTACTTGTGGTGAGGTTAATTTGAGCTTTGAATATGGCTCATTTGTTTTTTTTTTTTAAAAATGCCACCATCGTCTGCCCAAGTAACTTTAATCATCTTTAAGCCTTTAATGCATTCAGACTTGTAAACCTAGCGCATGCCAGGTACACATTACCGGGGTCGGTGGCTGGTATACCAGACAATCTGCTTTAGTTGAAAGTTATTTGGCAGGTGGCCCAATCAAATCTCACTACATCATCAGAAACCTAGTACCATGTCCATAGCACCCGTAGATAAAGATTGCACCTGCCGCTGTCTACCGGTCGTTAAAGGAACACACGGTGGGGTTTGATTCATTCCTATGGCCGAATTGAGTAATTACTCGATTGTATAACTTTCAAACATGATTTGCAATAACATTTTTAACCGTAGTTTTAATGTTCAATCAAATCCTACCAGAATTTTCTTATATTTCTAATGGCGAGCAATTACCCAATCAGATGACCTTTAATCCCTGGGCCCACTTTGGTCATAAACAGGTGGCGCTGATAGGGGTGGGTGGATACCGTAGCTCTTTACCAGTACTGGCATGCGAAAGAGAACAAACGCCAGTAATTGAAGGCGCCCACCTGCGTGCACCTGCAGGAATAAGGGGGCAATCTGTCATCATTTCACCACATCTGCTAAACCTACACGCGAGAGTGATAGTCCCATTTTAAGCTTGCTCGGATACACGCGAGAGCAATACGATTCGTCCCGACTTTAGCCTTCGAATCCTCGACCTCTACGAATAATCCAGACCGTTTATACAGTGGGTCCTCATTTCGTATGGTGGCACTTTTGCTTTGAATATGGGCTGTTACCACGACCTTTGTACAACCCATGTATAATCCAAGGGTTGAAATATTCATTGTAAGAGGTTTTTTAAAATACCCATGTAAGGGGAGGAGTGAATAAACGGCTGGAGAGATTGGAAAATCCAACGGTTAAAGTCTCTATTACATGTGTTATTCCTACAATCGGCAATAACGTACATGTGTGCCAAATCTGGTCCGTTCATCTGTAAGAACAGACCGTTCACTTGTACATCCCAAGGCCCGAGAAACTGCATGCCACGCAGTACCATTGGTTGCGTACACTCAAGACTAGAAAATAAAAAATACATTGACCCACTAAACACACATATAGGTAGGCCTGCTGATAGTAGGAGCAATGACATGAGATTTGCCCCCAATATTCTACGTGGGACTGTAGCCGTTGGATCTAGATTCACGTTGCAATGATCCAAACCATGTATACGATGGTCTTATTTGAATATTGCTCCTGGCATGTCACATATACATTGCGACCCATCAAATAAATGGTTCTGATCACTACAATATGATCTCAGATCCAAGGGATAACGATCCCGACGTAAAAATTATAAATACGTAAGGATGTACCGTCAACGAGAGAAAAACGTTCATGCCTGACAGAGTGATACGTGACGACACTTAGAAATATTTACAAATTCCAATACTGCATACTTAGATACCGGTAATTTAAATCAAAACCGTTAAAATTATTGTACCAGTTTAGATGCATGAACGACCAGAAATTAAGCCTATTTGCTTATCTTACTACCAATTGGTGGACATTTATTGGACGGTTAAAATGGAAACTATCCAACGGTCCTGTTTTAGAAAACGAGTGTCCACCAATCAGAGGTTGAAATTATTCAAACAATCCAATTTTGGGCTTGTTACTTAGAGAGTGCTAGTTCCAAAATTTTAGGTGGTTGAGTTTGAGTGCATGCATGCAACGTGTGCAATTTATTAGTGCATGTGTATCAAGCGTTGCAAGCTACCGGAGCCTTAAATAACCCCCTTCGGCCAACCTCGTGCTGGACCGGAATCCTCTTAAACACTGTTCCACACGGCGCGTAAAATACCACAGCTTGTGGGGTCCACCATGTTGTGTATGTAAAATCTATCCTGTCCATCAGACTCCATCCTCGATTATAAGAGCTGGAAAAAATAATTAGGTATAAAAACATCTCAAATGGGTCACACCACAGGGGAAAGTGGACATGGGATGCGAACCATAGGTTTATGTGGGGCCACCATGCTGTGTATATTTCATCAAACCTGTTAATCAGGTGTAGACCACCATTTTGAAGTGAAAAAAAAAGAATTAATCACGAAAAAAAATATTGTGCAGACCACACCGAGTGTACTAACGGTTTTAAAAGCAGTTTTACTTGTTACCAATGGTGAGGTCTTAATAGCTATTTAACGTAATAAATGTTTTTATGTACGGTTGAAATAGTCTTTATCACATGATGGACGGAGTAGATTTACATAAATATATGGTGGGCCTACAGAACCTGGGTTGTTTTACGCCCTACGTAAACAGGTGTTGCAGACGATTCAAGTCCCATCGCAGTGAGCACCCTACTCCTGCGCGCGAGTGGCGTCAACAGAACTCCAACCATCATATCTAGGCAGAAGGGTACTTTAGTAATTTCACGATACGGTATACGGGCGTATAGTATTCTCTTTTCCCGCAGTGGAAGCTGTCGCTTCAGTGCTGACTGGTCGTCTGTCCCAGAAATCGACTGATTTTCATGGAAGGAATCGCAGCAGCAGAAGTTTCTCTCTTCCCCCCTCTCTTCTGAATACTTCAGTCTCTCTGATTTTTTTTTTTTCCCTCTCTCCCTCTCTTCAATGAATTCTCTCTTCTCCTCTCCCAATCTTCTCCGCCCATTTCACTCTCCCGTCTCCACGTAGATCTCCTGATATGAGAATTTCGCGCCGAGATCGCAGGTTCCTCCGCGAGAGATTGCCCTGCTGCTCTTTCTTTCCATAATACCACGTATGGTTTCTGTTATTTACCCTTTTGCCATCCTTTTGTTTTCCGTTTCTGTTGCATTTAGGACCAGATTCGTAAATATATGTGATTCTAATGTTTATTTATTTATTTTCAATCAGCAAAGTTATGGATATGCGTCTCATGCAATCCGAGTCGATGCTGATTTTCGTGTGGATTTTTTTTTAAAATTTTCTCGTAGTTTTGTTCTCAATCTTCCAATAATTTGATGCAATGTAACAGGATCAATCTGGATTTCGGTTTTTTAAGAAATTTGCTTGTTGTGTAAGAAGGAGATTCATAGATTTTATTTTTTAATGGTCGGTTGAAATTTGGGGTGTTTGGATGCTCAGTTGAAATAGATTGCAATAAACCGATTTGATGAAGAGGAAATGACCGATGGGGGACTAGATGAGTCGTCTCCAAATTAACATTTCCATTGCTTCTAGTTACACTTGAATCGCTTCGGATTGCAATTAGGGGTTCCCTCGTCTTCATCTATTAAGACGGTGTTGCCCCTGCTTTGGTGGTTGGCTATTGACAGAATCGATTTATTGCAATCTAGTTCAATTAGTAAACCAAACGCACCCTTATGGAAGTTATAATGCTTGTATAGTTCTTTTGGTTTTCCATAGGTTTCTTTTTTGCATTCTTTGTTGGTCTTTCATCTCATGGAAATTCAGGAAATCTGAGAGAATTTGGAAATTGTTTGTTACTTTCTAGAAAGGAAAAGGAAAGGGAGAAAAACATAGATTTTGGAAATGATGGGGGGCGGAGTATGCTATTCTAAAATCAAACATGGGTGACAAGATTCTTGGGATTGGTATTTCATTGGCAATCCCAATGCCTTTATATGAATATAGTGCTGGTCCCAGTCCATTGAATTGGGTCCCAGACTGCCCAATGATTTATGAGCGCACAGAGCATAATTCGTAGTTGATTGGCCAATATACTTGACAATGGTAATATCTACAAGGAGTGTTTCTCTTAATATAGTGGATTCATTTACTAATCGTGAGCCATGGTTTAGCTCAAAAAAATAAAATAAATTACAAGGAATGGTTTCCACGAACCTATCATTGGCAGTCTTCACTGATTTTGCAGAATTCGTTCGAGCAAGTGTTAGACTAGTGTTTTGGGGAATTTTTGTAACTGCTCTTGTTGGTAGGGGTTCTAATAAAACATATCTTCTTAAGTAGTCTATAATGACAAGAGCTTTTGATAGCATTGGAAGAGAGTTTTTTTTTTTTCTTTAAAAATTTATCATTTTGTTAATTTCAGTGTTTGAAAGTAGTCTGAGATAATTCTGTGTCTGTGTTTGGATGCACAAGCAAACTGAATTATGAACATTTAGTTTAATCAGTAAGTAACAAACATTAATGGTGTTTCCTTGTATTTGGAATAAGGAAGGAGTCCTCAAATTGCATTCATGTTTCATTAGAGTTCTGGCCCTTGATATGAATGCTATGGGAGCAAAATTACAACTTGATTATTCCCACTTAATTGGATAAACAATCATAATTTGATTTGATTGTGAATCCAAATGCAACTTTACCAATCATAATACGAGGCAGCTGCTAATTTTGTCATCCTCGTTGTTTGATGTATTGTAAGATTGTGAATCCAAATGCAACCTTACTAATCATTATGCTAAGCAGCTGCTTATTTTTTCAGACTTCTTCTTGTTTGATATGTCATAATATACTATTTTAAGAAGTTGGTAGCTGTCAAAGGGGTTCCCATTTTGTGGCTAGTTTATCAAGTGGCGTAGTTTGTTTTGTACTTTAAAAAAATAATAATTTACATGGGCTGTTCACCTTCATCCTATGACTAACAGGACACATAATTCAGCATCCTTAATCCATTTGGTAGGGCTATCTTCCATAGAAGAGTAAGAGGAGCAGCGTGATAGAACATGGCTGATATGTATAGGACTTAAAGTGACTAATTATGGCACCAGCACTGCTCAGCTTCTACTATTTTTGTATTTATTCAGATGGCTACCAATACCATGATAAAATATGGCCGAGGTTGCTTTGCATCAATGCTACTGTCCTTGCAAAAGAACTATAGGAACGATTGAATAGACTTCCTTTTTCTGGTTCTGGTTATTTTCTATAGCATGGGCTCTATGCTGCCGCCTTTTTCATTCTTCTTACTTCTATTCCTTTATGTTGTTCAGGAATAGGGCCTACAATGCTGTGTGAAAGATACTGGCCAGCCTCTACCCTCCATAATGATGCAAATTCTGATAAGAAAACAGATACTCGGCTTGAATTTTATGAAAATGGGATGCTGAAGGGAGGGCATTTAGACCGAAATTCCATGCAAAGATATACCAATTATGTAAGGCAGACAATGGTCAACCATGACGCAATATTCAGGAACCAGGTAGGATGACTCATTTCTGTGTAGAAAGCGTCTGCTTTAGAAGCGGTGGCTTTTTTTTTTTTTTTTTTTCTTTTAATTTATTTGGAATTGTTTTTTGGATGGAGGTCTATTGATTATCATTGTTTTTAGAAAATTGCTTCAAGATAAAGTGCATAGCCTATGTTATAGGTTGTTATGGCTGAAATTCATTACCATGACCCAGGTCCGTGAGCTTCATCGTTTGTATAAAGTACAGCAGAATTTGATGAATGATCTCAGCCGGAAAGAGTTTGAGAAATTTACTGCTTGGACAGAAAGCGCACAAGCAACCCCAATCTCATATAAAAAGGCAACTCAATATAAACGATCAGCGGAAGAGGATATCTTTCCCATGCCTTGCTCGTCCACGGTAAAGAAAACTATCTGGTCTGGTGTATTGAGTCAAATATTGACTACATGCAGTCATATCTTTACTGAAATAAAATAACATGCAGATGGTCTCACCACAAACAGAAAATGGGGATGTGTTTGTAGAGTACGAAGGCTTCTATTCTAGGTTTCATAAGCTTCAGAGAAGAACTTTCGACCTTCAACTTCCAGCAGATGAGTACATTGGCAGTGAAGGCACAGGGAATTTACAAGCATCTGTCAATGAATGCTCGGAAACAAAAGACTTCCTTTGTAGCAAAATCATTGATGATCCAGAGGACTTGAAACTGGCCCTCAGTTATGGAAAGGAGGCGACTAAGAAGGGAGTTCCTGGTAGAGCACATTTCAACAAAGGCACCTGTTCATATGCCCAACATGTGATTGATTTGGAAGAATCCATAGAAAGAGTATCTGATGGGGAGGCCAAAACTGTTTCTTCGATTGATTTTGAGGCTTCAATCACCCCTTTTGGAACCAAGCATGGATTGCAGCTGCCAGCCCTGTCTGATTCAATCTTTTCAGGAAGAACAGGGAAAGATCAGGATTACAAACCTTTCTTCAAACATTCTGTTGCAGACAGCAGTGAAAGCAGGCGAGAATGGAAATCCTTCGATCTTAATGCAGGTGAGTCTTTAATATGAGATGGGTTATATGCTGGACAGTTTGTTTTATTTCTATGCCTACTGCTACTAAAGACCTGTTTGGATAAGGTGGAATCAACAGGAAAAGAAAATATATCCTCTTGATTTGACATTTTCTACTATTTGGATTGCAAAGAAAACTGTTAATTATGCAAAATAATCATTATCCTTATCCATATGACAAAAGATACAGGTAACTATTGTCTGATGAATTTAGGATTTCCATTTGCTAAACAAACATAGAACTAAAATTGGAATCCAAAGTTTGCAATGTTGGAAAAAGTAACTATTACATTATTCCATTTTCCTACCTTGGATTCTTCATATTCAAAACAGGCCCTAAGTGGATATGTTCATTTTGAAATATTTTTCTCAACCATCTAGCCAATGCATCCTTTTGTTTGTTTAGGTATTGTTGCAATTTATTTATGTAAGCATGTTAGGCATACTTCTAGGCAGCTTTGGAGCAAAGTGCGAGAAAAATGCCTCAAATTTGCAATGTGCACTTTTTAGAGAAGGTGTATTAAATTGCACTTCTCACTCTTAAAAGTGAGGCATCTTCCATACAGCAAAAAAAAAAAAAAAAGAAGAAGAAGAAGAAGAAAAAAAGGGTGCCTTGTGCACGGAACTTGGTGGCCCGAAGAACAGGATTTGTAAAGCTGACATCAAATAATGGGATAAGGCTATGATGATGATGATGATGCATGCATGCTTCCAAATATAAACTGGAGCCCCTTGTCAACTCAGCGCTTTTTCATTTTTATTTCTACCTTTACCCACCATTAATTATGAAATAATCCTTATTCCTTAGAAGAAGAAGAAGAAGAAGAAGAAGAAGAAGAAATGATTCATAAATTTTTGGATTAAGCTCAGTCTTGAGGACATAGGAGGGCCTTTTGAAGTTGGACAATTGTGATCACATTCCAATCATGCTATGAGTTTTGAACCTGGGTTGCTTGATTTTCATTCAATCATTCTATTCAACAAGTGATCTTCCCAGCTATAAAAATCCTCGGAACCTACATCCATGGTTGTATTTGGGTTTACTTGTAGTCTGCACTACCTAGAATGCAATGAATATTGACTGAATAAATAAGTCACGTTGCTTTCTTAAAGAAAGTGGGGTCTCGTATTGCTTTGGCTCTTCCATTTTTTCCTATCTGTTTGTTTTTTCACATTAGTTTTAAGGAACCCCAAAATAGTGTTGGACATGCCTCAATGCTTAGTGCTTACAATAAAATTAAGAGATGCAGCATTATTTGGGCCCTCAGCTCCCCGAATTTCTAGTGGTTCTGCCTCAGATTTATGTAGGGACTGGTTGTCGGTTGGGTCAAGCGCCTCAATTAAGAATAAACAGGTTTACTTGTAGTCCGCACTACCTAGAATGCAATGAATATTGACTGAATAAATAAGTCACGTTGCTTTCTTAAAGAAAGTGGGATCTCGTATTGCTTTGGCTCTTCCATTTTTTCCTATCTGTTTGTTTTTTCACATTAGTTTTAAGGAACCCCAAAATAGTGTTGGACATGCCTCAATGCTTAGTGCTTACAATAAAATTAAGAGATGCAGCATTATTTGGGCCCTCAGCTCCCCGAATTTCTAGTGGTTCTGCCTCAGATTTATGTAGGGACTGATTGTCGGTTGGGCAAGCGCCTCAATTAAGAATAAACCGGTTGCAACCTAGTCATATGCATATCCACATTCCAGATTTGGTAACCTACTAGTGCTTGCTATCCACCATTGACTTTCAACGGCTGGACTCCTACCTTCTTATAACTGCATGATGACTTGCCCCTAAAGATTTCAATGTGTCACTGCTCATTTGTGCACATAAAGATTTTTTTTGAACAATGGATGTTTGTTATAGAGGGGTATTCTTACTCATTTCATTCTTATTGGATTGATTAGAGTATATGGAGTGCAATTTTAGTAACAATAAGAGTGAAAGCAAGGAATTAGCTAACATTGCTGACCAAGAAATTCCCCAAAATGACCACTTTCGATATCTTGGGCTAATAATTCATGAGAGTGGAGAGATTGAGAAGGTTGTTGCCTATAGAATTCAAGCTAGGTGGAAGAAATAGAGATGCGCGTTTGGAATTTTATGTGATCATCTTGTACCTCTCAAACTGAAAGGAAATTTTATACGATAGCTATGAGACCAGCCAAGCTTTATGAGACAGAATGTTGGGCATTTAAGGAACAAGAACAAGATGTTCATAAGATGAGTGTAGCTGAAATGGGGATGTTAAGATGGATGGGTGATATGACAAGGAGGGATAGAATCAGAAATGAATGCATGTGAGGGAACCTAGGAATAGTACCACTAGGTAATAAGATGAGGGAGAGTAGACCTAGATGGTCTGGTCTTGTGCCATGGAGACCAAGAACTGTGCCGGTTAGAAAGAGTGATTTGGTACGAGTTGAAGGCTCTTAAAGGGCAAGGCGAGGGCCCAAAAGGATGTTGAATAGAGGTAGTGAGAAAAGACTTGAAGACCAATGGTCGAGCCAAATATCTGGCCCTTGGTATAGTGGAATGACGGAACATGATTCATGTAGCCGACCTTAATTAATTGGGATAAGGCTTAGGTGATGATAGTGTTTGGATTGACTAGAGTCCAATGGTAACATGTGCTACTTAATGATTTATTTTATTTTATTTTTGCAAATTACAAATAAATTTGTTGAATTGCATGACTGTGGGTTTACGTCATAATCTTTTCTATTTCTTTTTCCATGCCACAGCTTCATTGTTGCACTAGTATCCTATGAAGGTAGAATTTAAGGCATTTCCAGCATTCTAGCTATTATTGTTGCAAAACCATTGTCTAGCTAGAAAAGGAGCCCCTAGTAGTTTGGAATAGATACTTTAAAGCGTAAGGCAACAGAATCTGTTTAAGATTTGATGTTTACATAGGAGATATACAGCAGATTATTATCTAAACTATCCTATCCTAGATCATTTTTGGTGGTGAGAGCTTTGTCAATTTTGGCCAACCTACACCAGCATTCTCAATGACCTCTATTTAAGAGATTGCGTGTGTCCATCATCTTGTATTTGGCTTTTGTATGGTTGGCATGGACCTGGTCTACTATCTCACGTGGTTATTTAAGAGATTGCGACCTGTGAAGTGTTCTTTATTTTGCTTTCTTCCTCCAACCTGATCTGTCTCATGTGAGTGCTCCTTCACCCCCCCCCCCCCCCCCCCCCCCCCCCCCCTCTTCTATGGTTTCTTGCTTCCCATGTTGTCCTCATTCATTTGTCTTAAATCCTAAACGTACATGTTTTTTATTTTATGATCAAAGATCAAGCATTGCCTTAGTTCTTTACAATTTCCCTTCTGTTTTGTTTGATTTTCTTTTGCAGGATGGAATGAACATGACAGTAGTGCTGTTTTTGATCCATTCACTCAGAAGCACCAATCTACTTCCGATGAAGCAACAAATGCTCGTCTTAATCAAGTTCAGATCGATGGGTCGTCCTCAGTTTTGCGTGATTCTGCAGCAATGTTTCCGTCTTCATTGCCGAACTCATCAGTTGTCTCCCTTGAACCGACCAGTGAGTCGCATAGCGGCACTCATCCTGTGAAAACTTGCCGGAGAATGCCAAGCAATGGATGCTCCAATAATACCGATGCCAATCTTCAAGATAGTGCTGCATATTCCATCTTAACAAATTCAGTCGATAAGAGCACTAATTTACTTTCTCATGTCTCTCAGATTTCACGGTGCAGTAGCACACAAATTTCTGCACAAAGTGCCAAGTTGACTAAAAATACGTGGATTCATGATCTGAATGAAGTGGGCCCTATTGATCTTGAGTCGTTGCCAGAGGGAGCACCAGAACTCCATAGTAACTTGGGGATAGAATTTTCTTGTGATAACGGTTCTCTGTCTCTCCCACCCACTGGCTTGTGCAAAATGACAGAGGAAAACACAGACCCATCACGGGGTGATGGCAGAAGGGATACTTCGGTTGTAATGCCTGGCTTCAAAATAGAAGATAGTTGTATGGATTTACTGTTTGGCAGCGCAGAAGTGCTCCAAACAGTGGGAGATGCAGAATGCAGGCAAGTGGATTCTGAGAAGAGTGATGATACAGTATCTTCAAGGCAGCCCGAAAATCATGTTGTTGTTCAGGGTTCCATATCCAGCCCTGTCGAGGAGAAAACTGCTAGAGTTTCTAATGCATGCAATGTAAAGCACTTTGAATCAGCAGCAGAAAATCAACAGAAAATGGGACACTCAAGTCTCTCTGCCTTGGAGGATTCTGGAACTACTCAATTAGAGTCAGCTGTCACAGAAACT
The DNA here is from genome assembly GCA_021015155.1 of Magnolia officinalis. Lineage (NCBI taxonomy): Eukaryota > Viridiplantae > Streptophyta > Magnoliopsida > Magnoliales > Magnoliaceae > Magnolia > Magnolia officinalis. The sequence continues at coordinate 123,081,822 of JAJHSJ010000001.1, forward strand.
TCCTCCAATAAGGAAGACACACGGACAGAAAGTGGTGTATATGCTTGTTTACCGGAGAAATCTTGTGAAATGAAGGTTCAAGAGCATAACGAGCTGCAGCAAGAACAAGCAGCAGAGACAGACATTGCAATGCGGAGAGCTGCGGAATCCCTCATCCATATTTCTTTAGAAAATACGGTGAGTTCTTTAGATCGTCCTGCGAGTGCAGGACCAGTAGGGATGGAAATTGCGGAAAGGAGCGATGAGCCACAGTATTCTTCTGACTCATATGAGTCAATTACGCTGATGCTAACGGAAAGCTGCATGGACGAATACTCCTCGTCAGCTATGCCATTCCAGGAGAAGGAATTGGGGGATAATGCGAGTGGTTTGAATTTGAGAAGGGGAAGGAGAATGAAAGATTTCCAGAGGGACATACTGCCCAGTCTTATATCTCTTTCCAGGCATGAAATCTGTGAAGACATGAATATCATTGGTGGGGTGATTAGAGCAAATGAGTATAGGAAGAACGGGTGCCGGAGGGTGCGTACGGAGAACTGGTGTATGCCCACAAGAAGCAGGCGGTCAAGGCTTTATTGCAGTAACCGGAGATGTTGAAAGTGCCAGTGGGTGGGGAGCTGCAGTACTTTTTTTTTTTTTTTTTTTTGCATGAAGTCGGCAAAGTCATCGAGCTGAATATGGATGATATATGAATTAATGTACAAGTGCCCGGGCACTACCCATGAATAACCACTAGGAATTCAACCACTATCTTGAACTTGGATGCAAATTCATGTTTGGATCTTCTCTACTCATTCTCTTTGGAGCATTGATTTTATTAGGGACTGGCAAGATCCATATTCAATGCAGGTATGCATGGATAATCTTTTGAAGAACTTTTTTTTTCCAAGGTGGGAAGATAACCTCTTCTCTTGTAGAAAAAGGTCAATTACAGAGGTCATAAACATCATTGGCTGTTCGGCATTGTAACAGGTGCACCGATATACATGTACACGGATGTTGATTCAGTGGATCCGGGGAACCACTAAGTACCGTGGTTCCCTGATGTGGTGGGATTTGATTGGGCCACGTGCTGCTGTCAGAGATAACGTCAGCAAAGCATGCTTGAAAGTTGTCAGTGGCCCAATCAAATCCTGTCATGTCAGTGAACCACAGTGCTTGGTGTTTCCCTGGATCCACTGAATCTGCATCCCATGTACACATGCATGCTCAATGCACAATGTGTGTGATCTTTGTACATGTGCATGTGTGGTCTTGGCAACTGGGCTCGTTTTCTTACAAGATAACAAATGGACTTTTGAAAAATAAAAAGAAAAAAGCTAGAGCAATTGTGTGCATTATAGGTGCTTATTTGGATGACACCTTTCTTCTTCTTCTTCTTTTTTTTTTGGGATTATCTGCCAAAATGAGTGTCATGGCAGTAAAAGCAGCCCTGGTGCAAATGTTGTGCAAAAATCATCAGGGGCACGTGCCAATGTGTCACAAATGTGGGGATCCAAAATGTCACAGGAAGCACTGTCAATTGGCCTCCACTGATTTTCTGATCCTTTAGGCGAACAGGTGGGCCACAAAGCGCTCACAATCTGGTCTAATGGCAGAAATTCTAACTGGTGCTGACACCACGTTTTTACGCCTTGGGACAAAAAAAATGATGAAATGGGTGTCATCCAAACGGGCCAAAATCTATGCATATGACTTACTTAAAGTTTCCCCTAGTATTTTGCTTAGCAATACCTAATCCATAAACTATAAAAAAATGAGAAGTTCTAATAAAATTTTACTCTCTATATCATACCTAATAATTCTATTTTGTTGATAGCCATGGCAAAAATAGCTGTTACTTGTATCTGTATCTACTTGTAGATGCCAAATAAAGAGCCAAAACCCATTGTAATACAACCTTGTGCATGGGGTGCATGGGCTGCTCCAAAAATAAAATAAAATTAATAATAATAATAATAAAGACATGCTACAGAACCATCTAAAGATCCAGAGCTTCCATCGTGAGGCCTTCTCAATGGATGACAATGACCTATAAATCCCATGGATCGGATGAGCTTAACCTTTATGCCATATGTTTGATTTTTGTGTGGGATTATGCAAGATCTCAACCATTAATCTGTTTTTTCGAATTGAAATCTTGTGACAACTTATTTCCAAAATGTCCCAATTTAAGTGTTTCTTCTGTAGAGAAATGCGCTAGTGCTCTCAGAGCACTGTAAATTTTAGGAACGCAGGTTGCCTAGTGACCTCAACACAGGTGATGTTGGGACATGGCGGAATTTGATTGCAGGAGCTGTCAGAGGGGGCCTGCCAACTTTCACAGGTCGAGTATGTATTCTACCCTTCTTTGATATGCATCTGCATGCCAATCACACCGTGCCACGTCACGTCAGGGGTAACAATTTGTTGGGTCCTGGGTAATACCTAATCCTCTCCGAGAGCCACATGCTACTGTCAGATATGGAATTATGTAAAGCATGTTTGAAAGTTGTTAGGTAGGATATGTGCTTGACTGGGCCATCTCTGATTGCAACACCTGCCTAATCAAATCCTACAATGTCCTAACACCACCACCGAGCTTGGTGTTGGGGTCACCACGCAATCTGTGTCCAAATTTTAATACCCCCAGCTGCATCAATTCAGTTGAACGGTCCAATAGATCAATCTAAATTGTTCATTTAAGTTCATAACACATTTAATGGACTACTATGCAATGCAAAAATAGCACTGATCCAATGATTCATTGGTTAGTCATCCCTTTTCCAAGCCATGGATGGTATGACTACGATTGCCTGCAAAAGAATTCTTCAATATCATAAGCAATCTATGACAGACCTTAATAAACAAAATGATCAAAATTGTCGTTTTGTAAATAATCTTGACCACCCATATTAAAAGCCATTGATTAAATGGTTAACATCTGTCTGAATGGTGTGGTGTTTGGATGGTAGCCAACGAAATATGTGATGGACCTAATGGATAGTACGGATCTATGGATTGAGACTGTCCAAGTGTCCCAATGCAACTATAACAGCACTGGAGTATCTCTTCTTAGCATACATGCCTAGATGCTCCTGATTGGATTGAAAACTTGCAACCGTCTGTCTGTATGTTAGTTAATCATGAACCACTCCCACCAAATTCGATATCAATCTTTCAACAACATATAAGTAGGTGGACCTTTTACTTCCTAAATTCCCCACCCATTAGATTTTAACTTTGCAACCATACTTAAAAAAGGAAGCAGTCTTTAATTTTCATTCCCAAACATACCATATTCTTATCACGTGCACCCCACGTGCGTTCTAAGTTAAAAATAAATAAAATAAAAAATCAAGGGTTAGGCTCTTATGCTAATTTTGCACCTGACTCCAATTCGGCAGTGTAGCACACGGCAACTATGGTTGGTACTGTGTGGTGCTGGAAAAGCTTTGTGGGCCCAATCATGATGTATGTGTCATATCCACGCCGTCCATCCATTTTGCAAGCTCGTTTTAGGGGGAAGATGCAAATATGAGGTGTACTACACTATAGGAAATAGTGGTGATTGAGCGACCACCATAAAAAAAACTTCTTGGGGGCTACAAAAGTTTTGGATCGAGCTGATATTTGTTTTTTCCTTTCATCCACGTCCGTGTGACCTAATCAACAGGTTGGATAGAAAATAAACATTACAGCGGTTCCTAGGAAGTTTTTAATGGTGGGCATTCAATCACCACCGTTTCCTGTGGTGTGGTCCACCTGAGATTTGGATATGCCTCATTTTTGGGTTCATTCTCTAAAATTGGCTTTAAAAAGGGATAGACGGAATGGATAAAACACATACATCATAGTGTGACTCACAGAGTTTTCCCAGCACCACACGATGCCGGGTGCTGTGTGCTACGCTCCGCAATCCGAGTCAAAATGGTGGTGACTCTTCAAACGAACGCATGACATGGTTGTAAGACAATCCAACCCATCCAAATCACTAATCCAACTGTGAATTAACCTTAACCAATATTATCAACCATCTGATTTGGACCACTCTCTATGTTTCTCTTAACCGTTCATTTAATAATCATTAATTAGATGGTCAGGATTCCTTGATCAGTGTAATTTTGGCCATATTCTCCATTCAGAATGGGACCCAGAATTTGGATGCGGTCTGGATAGCTGTGAAGAGGATAGGTGCAAACTTAATAACATGTAGCCTATCCCTAGCCCAAATATTTAATAATAAACAAGAGAGGAGAGAGAGAGAGAGAGAGAGAGAGAGAGAGAGAGAGAAGAAAAGGCAAGGCCACCAAGATCCACCCTTAGAAAATAAGCATTTATTTAAGATGTGACCAATGTGATAATGCCAATCCAAGCCGATGATGTCGACCCCAACAAAACCCTCATGTGGGTTTGGTTTTGGTAGTGGATTAGATTCATGGGCTAGTGGAATAATACCACATACACCCAAAAAGTCCACCTAAGCTTTGGATTTCTGTCTGGCTTTTTGTATGAATCTTTGAGGAATTATGTCATCCACACAGAAACATGTGTACAGTGTCCTCCATCCATGACTCCACTAAGGTGGGCCCATGTTCTGGTGATCATGACCATTGATATGATGGAAATAGGCCTGAATGGACCACACCCTTGTAATTTTCCAAATTGGAACATTCTAACCAACCAATTTTAGCTTTATCTTGGTTGGATGCAGAATGTTGCTGCACTTTCTTAACCGTTTATCTATAGGCCACCAGTCGAAGAGTTAGGATTGTCCAATCTAGGAGATTTTTGGAGCTTGGCCCATTCTATCTTCTGCCTTTAATAAATTGAATACCAGCAGTTCTGTTCACAACCGTCTATTTGCATGCCACCAATGCAAAGGTTAGGATTATCGGATTGAGAGGATATTTGGGTCATGGTCCATCTTGTCAAAATAACGGTCTGGATCAACAAACCATGGGACCCACTAGTGCATAGTAAGGATCTGAGTAGAATTATACTATGGGTGGAGTATCATAAATACAACACCTCATTCCCTCCTCTAGTATACTGGTTGGTCCGAAAGCTTATCAACTCAAATTAAGATACGTGGAAAAGACTGGCAAATTGCAATCTAAGCATGCAACCACAATCTCCTTCTTTTTTACTCCAAAATCTTGTGTTTTCTTGGTATTTGATTGTCTTTCCTAAGTGGGGATTCTTCTTTCTTTCTGTCTTGAGAGAAAACTGTTTAGCCTTTCATCTCTTGAATTTGAAAAATTAGAACTTTGGTAGTGGGTTGTAGAAAGGAAAGCACTTGTGATTCTGTGTCCTTTAATATTCTTCTTTTTAGTGACTTCTGTTTCTTTTCTGATGAGAGTAGTAGATTTTGGAATTTTATTTTTTTTTGGCTTTTGGGTGTTTGAAATTTGAGGTTGATGGCTTGTTTGGTTGATCATGGGAACAAAACCGAGATGGAAAATATGGTTTTTAATGGCTGTTTGGCTAGTTCTTGGGGGTCTTGTTCTTGGCATTTTCAGTTTCAGGCATTTGTCTGTTGAATTATGGTTTACACCATGAAAGAAGCATCACATGTCTGTGTTCCCATGACCCCAAAATGGGATTTCAAAGTCTATGAAGCTGCTCAGAGCAGCTTCAGATCTGCCCACTTTCTTTTTAGTTGTATTTCAGGGCAGAAACAAGGGACGAACATTCAAGAACTTAGTGTGATTGCCGACAGTGCAGTAACCGAATTCAGGAAGTTAGTTTCTCTTCTAGATGGCCCATTGCCGGATCGCAAGAGGATCAGAAAGGGCCCCTTGCCGAATTCCCTTAATGTCAATCCAAATGAATTGATGGACAGCCCTGATTCATCGATCCCTACACGCACCGGTCCCACTCACTTCAATCAGGGCCACACCCAATTCAGGCAATTGCTTCCTCTCCAGGGTAATAGCCCAAATCCTGTCCTTACACACGCCAGCAGTTTTCAGTTGTATCGGCAAGTACAGCCTTCCATGTTACAGCGTTGTTATTCTGAAACCAATTTTGTTGTTCCAAAGAATTCGTTCTTGCGATTGGATGGTTGTGTTAGTCAGGCATCGACGGTTCCTTCTGGGCAGTCGCTTGTTTCCTCAATTAGTTTAGATGGAAATAGCACCGATAAGCGGGTATTACAGTACTCATCGTCATCAATTCAGTCGGCTCCTACGGGTCAGGATGATTACTCTATGTTCTCTTCCAAGATCAAGTTTGGAGGAAAGAGCGATGAAGCGAGTACTAGATGTGCTGCCTCTACAGGAGGATGTCACTGCTCAAAGCGAAGGCAAGTGATTTTGAGTTCTTCTGTTCTATTGATTTCTTTTTTCTTAATTAGATGAATTCTTACACAAGAAAGAGAAACTGAATATGCAGAAGAGGAAAGATCAATGTTCAAGAAGCAATTTGATTGCTGCAACAAACTATACATTTTGGGATTGAATTTGGTGATCTTAACCATTCATACAGTGGGCCATGCTGTGAATGGGATTCCCCAAAAATCTCCCTCATAGGATGACGTGAATCATCTCATAGTTTCCCCCTTAAATGTGAACCATTGCCTGTAATCGTCCATCGGAAGACACTAATTTGATGATGAAGATCATCTGTAGGAGACATATCAGGGCACAGCCTTCCAACCCACCAGATGAACAGATTAGACTACTGTACCTCCTGTATAGTTGCTGGATTGAACCAAAAAAAGAAAAGAAAAAAGAAGCAGCTTCTATCTGATTGTCATTTAATAATGTGATACAGGCGATAAATCGTGTAGCATTTCTTTTGGCGTTTCTCGTCCTTGACTTAGATACTAATCCAATTTTGGTGTTTCATCTTTTGAATTTTGTATTCTGATGATACTGGCATTTGCTTGTTCCTTTTTTTTTTTTTTCCTTCCATTTTCCATGTTATTGTTTCATCTTCTTTTCCTTTTAGCAGGAAACTGAGGATAAAGAGAACCATCAGAGTTCCCGCCGTAAGTAGCAAATTATCAGATATACCTTCAGATGATTTCTCATGGAGGAAATATGGGCAAAAGCCCATCAAAGGTTCTCCGCATCCAAGGTAACTTAATGCTTCTTACCACTTTCAGTTAATTCTAATAAGATTGATGCATAGGAATGTAGGTTATTCTAAAACAAGAAACTTATGACGTATTAGAAAGTGATTAGGGAAATAAAGGGGGGTTGGTCTTTTCTTCAAAAGAACTGAAATTGAGAGAATGCACAGAACTTTCTAGCGGAAAGAAATGATTATTTGTTAATTAAGTTCAGGTTGTGTTTGGATCCAATATTGGATTGAAATATGATAATTAATCTCATAGTTGAAATAATCATACTGTGATTCTGTTATTTCATTAGGATTGATATCGACTGTCTCAGCTCCAAATTGCAATCATGCTACTTTCCGAGTTGGACTTGAAAGGAATTTGATTGCCAATTGATGGCTACTTCCCCATTATAATACTATGAAAATCATTGTTTTTTCTTTCTTTTCTTAATTAACTTCAACAGTCACAATTCAATTCACTCGTGCATCCAAACTCAACCTCAATTTGGTATCAAGTGGGAAGGCAGAATACTCTCCATATCACTAGCTTGCTCTGCATTTTTCTATCTTATTGGTGGCGATTCCTTGATTGGAGTTGCCCCTCTTGATTTCATAGTCTTACAGACACAAGAAGCATCCACTGTCTGAATTTCTATTACATTAGCACCATCCTGTTCTGAAAATTAGCTTCTTGGTATGCATTAAAAAAAAGAAAAAGAAAAAAAGAAAATACAGTTGACGCATCTCGTGTTTCATTTTCAAGGAGCTATTACAAGTGCAGCAGCATGAGGGGATGTCCTGCAAGAAAGCATGTAGAACGCTGTTTGGATGATCCTAGCATGATGATCGTGACATATGAAGGGGATCACAACCACTCGAGAATCACATTCGCCATGCCCGACATCATACTTCATCAGTAAAATCAAAATGGTGATTACCTTCTCTCCAAGCAAAAGAGGTGGTTAATCCCAATTGTCTTTGGCTCTACCTACACTTCGGAATTAGAAATTGAAATCACATGCTTTCATGGAGAAGAAGCTTCCTTCTTCCGAAGTTCATCAGTCCATATTCGTGAGTACAATTCGTATTCCGCTTCTCCTCCTTGGCTTAGTCTGCCATGAACGGACGCAAATGGATCAAATCGAGAGTTTGTATTGTGAATATTATCAGCTACAATGCTTTTCAAAGTTGATACTATGTAAAAGATAATTTCTAATCGAAATAAGGTTAATAATCATTTCTTCTCGGAGACTTTTGATTAGGTTACGATCTCTCGATGGTCTACTCACACTGATTTTCTGTTCGGTTTGTTGTTTAAAAGGGGTTTTCATACATCCATACTACATAGAGCTGAAATGCACTGTTATTGGGTTTTTTTGCGAGTCTTGAGATTGAATCCTCAACAGCAGTGTGTTTGTTCATGCATTTTGAGTGTCTGAAGATAATTGTCATGATTGAGTAGCTAAATTCTTTTATACAAGAAGTGAGCCTTTTATGGCTTATTACAGAAGCCAATGTCTGTTCTTTCCTTAGTTATATTCAAGATTTTTAGTTCATCAGATTTCAACACTCTAATTCTAAATCTCCCAGATTTGAAGATCCTAACCCTTCCATCAATGACCTACAAATAGATGGTTAAAAAGAATACAGAAACAGCATGAAATGAGGCCAAAGTTTGGAGGGATAGAACCCACAATAAATGGCTTGAATTTCATTTATGGGACAAACGAAATATTTGGAATGTCTTCCTATGAATAAACTAGCACTACCAACTAAAAAAAGAAAGGACCGCTTGCTTTTAAAATTACACTCATGTCCTCAATGTATAATCATTAAAAAAAAAAGGAAGTTCACACTAGAAATTCTGAAAGAGAAGAACATGCGTCGAACCACATACATCTGAATGAATCGATTCACACTAGTCTGTTTTCTGTAGAAGTTGATACTGCAAGCTCGATGCCTATAATTTTCTTTATGGCTATTGTTAGACTATTGTTAGAAATTCAAGGCATGCTTTTGTGGAACATTATCTTTTTGTTAGTTTCATATTCATTGATTTTCAAGCAAGTTACTCAACTCTACGCGGTAGCGATGCATTGGTCAGTCCCAAGCCCAGACGAACGTGGTTTTATGTTAGGGACGTAGCTAGTCGTTGAACTTTTGCCAAGTAATCATCTAAGCCGACCCCCAATAGCTGAGCCTTCAATGATGGCATCATTGGTGATGGCCTTCTCACCACCACAAGAAGATGAATTTATACCATGATCCATTGCAAGAAGTAGAACTTTTAGGCACAAGCATGCAGATTGCATACATCATGTTTGATTATGATGCGTGGTTTATTTTCCACATCACTGAAGAACGCGGAATCCACGTTGACTGCTTTTTCTGTCTTTTCCACCCATAATCGATGTCGCAGTTGTTTTGGGCCACTAGTTTTGGGTGGAAATCAATTCCATATATCACTCTCTATGGCGATAGTGCTGCCACTTCTCATCACATGAAAATGTCGCCTTCAACCAACTCCCCAACTGTATCACCATCTTACATGTGACAACGTTGGATCATCCAACATTGTAACTCCTCATTCCTGTCCCACAAATCAGATGTCTTAGCACTAACTGCTCGATGGATGATGGAAGAGCCATCAGCTTTGATAGAGCCATTTCTTTGATGCTCTGACTCTTATAACACCACATTTCGATTATCTGATTGTGATGTGTATGATTGAGATTGGAAATTGTTCTTGGCATCCTTCTTGATTGATAAGTACACTAATCCTTTCTACTTTTGGTTGTAGAGAAACTCAGAATAGTATAAGCCATACTATGTGGATTTCACTTATAAACCATCAACAGATGCTGACTGGTTTTGTGGGCAGTTTGGTCCACCTGGTTAGACCTTCTCATTCACCATATGCATCAGGAAAAATAATGAAAGACAATAAATTTACAGCTAGTCTAGTAGTTTTAAGCATTTTGGTTTTTCTAGTGAAAGTCAAGGCTTGAGCTCTGATGGATGTAGATGCAACTCCTCTTGTGTATGCCGGGTTCCGGTCTGAACTGGTTTAACGGCCCACCTGATCTGGGTTTTAAAACATTGTAACTTATCAAAATACACCCTCTTTGGCTATGTCAAAAATCAATAGTGCATTTATCGATGAATCAAAGTCGTTCATTTAATATCTTCCAAAACTTAAGCAAACTTTATTATTTGTCATGTTGTAGGGTTTATCAATGGCTTTTTAATAGTATATTATGTACTAATTCAATTACTAGTTGCAAATCTATGGCGCTGGAAGCTCTAAGGTGAGTTTAGGCCGTTTTTGCCCTAGATCAAACTTTCTGACCTAATTTCTTTCAAACTTAGGCATCTATGAAGTTATCCACGATATATTCTACATCACCAATGGTCCACATTAAACAAAAATCGTTTATCTTGCCTAAATAGAGGACCAGCTTGATTTTTGCATGTGCTTGTTGTGGGAGCCACCTTATGCACTGTATGCTTACAAGGTTGGCACATGTGCCATGCGTGCAGATGAATGTGGTCAGGTGGAGGGGCTACAAAACTGCAAAAAATAATGATTTTCAATACTGATTTCCAGCATAGTCAGCCCATTTGTACGGTGGGCAATGGGCCCAAGCTTAATATCACTAGGCTAAACAGGCCAGAATCCAGGACTGAGCCTGACTCGAGATAAGATAACTAAGGCCAGTACCTACGCCTGTTAGATTCCTAAGCAAAGACCTGCGCGAGCCTGACCCGTTTATATAAAGGGCCTATTTTCTGAGCCGGACCCACCTGAAACCAAATGAATTCTAGCCAGAGCCCATCATTACCGTTGCGAGCCCTGGCTCCCTGTCTTATTCATATGAGCCACATGGGCCTAGGCTTAAGTCACATTTTCTGGTCCAATCTTGGGCTTCATCTAGGCTCAAGGCCATCCACATACACAGTCTCATAGACGCACACACCATTCGAGAGCGTTGAAACTGTGGGCCTTATTATAGATGGAACATGGTTTGACAATCACACTGATCGACAATTGCAACCGTCTAACCGGTGACCATCATGTTGAAAATGTTGGTGGTTCAAATTTATTATTAGAAATCAAATAGGTAAGATCCTCTACTCGTGGCTGCTTTCGGCCGACAATCTGTCTGGATTGGTGTGTGTTACAGCCACATGTATGGTGGATGATGTGTATGCGAGTAGTGGGCCATATCTCCAGCACCATCACTAACTACAGTTTTAGTGGACGTCGGCGTGCAAGTATTATTCACACACAAGTTCATCTTGCCTATGTGGAGACTCAATTATGATTTTGATTCTTGAATGTCCATTAGTGAAGTTGAATGCAAGCCACTGAAAATATTCATTTTAATGTTCTAAATTCATCATGTGGGCCTTATATGTCATGGATGATTCATGGATAAAAATCTAACTAAAAACTCATGTCTCTAAATATTCTATTGGAGATCTTTCTATGGACAGTAGAATTAAAAACGAGTTCACGTTGTGGATGGTGAAAGGGATAGATGAGACTGTTCCATTACTTTTGATTTTGAATCTTGGACCATCTAATGTGGACACAAATTGGTGGATGGTCTCAATTCATAGTTCACCCTTCCTATTGAAGGGATGAAGGTTCTCTATGTCATACTATTTGATAGGGACAGCTCTACCACATCTTTCTAAGGAAAGATGATGACATCAATTTGTAAAGAGAAAAGCTTTGACACTCAGGTATGTTGGGCATAGGAATGCATGGCATTTTATATTTTGTGTTATTGTTACACACTGGGAAAAATGATTACATGACCCAGTTAGGAAGCTGAAAAATTAAACTTGGTGCCTGCTTAAATCAAACATATGCGGAAGGTGGAAAAATAAGGGTAAAAGGGTCACCTATGAGACTAACCTTTTCACATAATGCACTAATCAAATCGAATCAGGCATGGGTAGTCAAATTGGTCCTAGAGAGGAGTCTAACCTAATGCTTTGAGCATGTGATCACTTACCTATACTACAAAATAGACATAACTAAGCATACCTTGGGTTTACAATGCTCAAGTTCTGTCTAAAGTGTATGGGTATTAATTCATTTTAGTAACTTCTAACATGGTTTCATATATGCTATGACATTATTAGGAGAGAGAGGTCTCATCTAAAGTGCATGAGTACTAGTTCAACAACTACTAACTTCATCAAACAGACGTCTCGACTAAAGTGCTCGAGTAAAGACTTAAGAAGTGATTCTTAATCACGCTATCACCTCGAATGTCATTCAACTCCCAAAGTCTCATCTTTGTCATTCAAAGTTGTATGGGGTGTCAATAGGCTGGGTTCAGGCTTAAAAAAAAATAATCAGAAATTTGAATATGCCCGGCCTGCTGACCCGGCCCAAAATTGTTAAAAATCTGGGCTGAGACCTACCCCAAGCCCAGCCCATTGACAACCCTAGCTACAAGCACTAACACATGCGAATTTCTCCTGAACATGCCCAACATAAGAAGAATCTAATAATCTATACACATATTTGTGACTAATAATGGTCACATCCTTACTTCATTACAATAAAAAGTGGTTGTACCTCAGCATGTTTTCTCATCCTAAATGTGCCTTTCACGCATATGTTAGGGATGGTCAATTTTCATTCAAGTGAGAACGACCATCCTATCGATCGATGAAAAAGAAACAAGGACCAACATGGAGAATATGGTCCACTACCAATGGTCAAAAGTTCTAGTAAGAAACAATTCTCAAATTCCATTTCTACTACAGAAGGAATCCTAGCATTCTCACAATAGGACTTGATTATATATGCAGTGTGTTCTCCACCTCTGTCTATTCTTAATATTTTGATCATATTGTCGAATTGATTTTTCACATCTAATATGTATTTTTAATATAATCAAGCACTTTAGATATTTAGAAAATCAAATATATGAGATCATACTACGAGTAATTGTCAATAAAAATTATAAAATACTAGCAATCATTTCGATACATTAAATTTGGACCGTTTGCTTATAGTAATATATTACATGTATACAATTATCAAGCGCTTTTGTACCAGCCATCAAACTTCTCCATGAGTAGCTCAAAATTCTTCACGTCGGAAAATAGTGGAAATCACCCGAGAGTTGAGAATACTGGTTACTCTACAACGGCTGTAGAATAATCTTCTCTACAACTATGTTTGAGGCCAACAATAATGTATGGCCTGTATCCACTCATTCCATCATGTGAGGCCCATTTGCACATCTATCAGCCTTCACTTTGTACAAATAAATGGATGGTTAGAGAGATTTGATTGACCAACTTTCCACATTCACATGTATGTGTGGTTTCTGCCTCTAGAATTAAACATATCTACTTGAGCACAAGTGGGTCATGTGGGGAAAGATCACTATCAATGTATAGTCCAATGCAAGCTATAGTTTACATATGATCACACCCTAAGATTCAATGCATTCCAAATCATAATGCTGCGTGAATCCTGACCCGATCCGTCGAATTGCTACTCTGACTAAGCAAGTATGATGGTTCATATTGCCGCGTGAATCTTGATCCGATTCAATACCCATTTGTCGCATTTGTCGTCATTGATGGTTCACTTAGGTCAAGCCTCAATGTATCTTCAAACTAATATATATTATATATATATATAGATATATATATCTATATATATATATTATATATATAGAGAGAGGAGAGAGAGAGAGAGTGGAGAGACGAGAGTTGATGCGAGAGAGATGAGAGAGAGAGAGAGACGAGAGAAGAGAGAGAGAGAGAGAGGAGAGAGAGAGAGAGAGAGTAATCTCTCGTGGGAATTGGACCGCACCATATATAATATATATATATATATATATATATATTATATAATATATATATATATATGCTCAATAATACAAGTTAGTTGCATTAAGAAGTTGATGTCATTTTTCACATTTAAGGATTCCATGGGTGTTTTATTTCTAGATTTTGGATTCACCCTATCCAATGAAAGTGGAAAATCCTTCTGAAATCCTTAAATTTGGAAAATGACATTAGCATGTAAGGAAGATGATCTCCTCATCGTTGTTTACATTTTATGGATTTTTGGGGCTTTCTTTTTTTAAATTATAAAAACTTGGATGTAATATATATCAGGTATTGGTCATGGATAATACATTAGCTGCCACACCCATTTTTACCCTTTTTTATGTTATACCATTGAAGTATGCAAGCATTCTTTTTTACCATTAAGGTTTTGTATAGGAATGTGGAATGTTGTGGTGTGTGTGTGTGTGTGTGTGTGTGTGTGTGTGTGTGTATGTGAGGAAATTATTTTTCTTTTTCCTACTTTTTCTTAAAAAATGAGTAAAGTTATTATCAAGAAGAAAAAAAAAAAAAAAATCTGCTAAATACACCATCTTTTTATCCGAATCTGGACATTTCAATATTGTGAAAAAACAACACTTTAAAACCAAACAATAGAATAATTTTAATTATATAGTTTTTCATTTTCTACAGATTGCATATAGGTTTTTCTGATTTCTCTGTCCATAGTACTTACGAAGTAGTAACAAAAATTGTAATGGCATTTCCCAACATTGATAATGAGCAAATAACCCTAAGATTGAAGTTATTTCCTTTCAATTCCGACTTGAAAGTAATCAAATCGTGATCTCAAACCTAATATCTCATAGAAAACAAATATTAAAGGTCCGTTTAGTCTCCACTTAAAAAGAGTTTATTATCTCAATTTATTTAACAATAATTATGTATGAAAGATATTTTAAAGATTAAAATAATATTGACAACCAACAACTTATAATATATACTATAAACTAATCTTTAATGCTAATTATCGGTAACTAAAATGAGATAAGACTCGTTTTTAAGTGGCACCCAAACAGGCCTTAAGGTAACTAGAACCAGTCATGTTTACTTTGTTTAGCTAATTATTGCAATTCATATAAAATTCTTACCTACAGAGAATTATATATAGAAAAAGCCAAGTGTATTACACGCGTCATCCGCAAACTCACCGTTGCAAAGAAGAGGCCCTAAAATCGCCTATCGTGCGTTCTTGAGAGACATTGATTATGTATTATTTAGTGGGGATTATAATTCGATCATGGTATTCTTTATTTTGGTACGAAAAAATGTCTTTCTTTTCCCATTCTTGGACTTGTTTTCATGATTCAAACCACTTTGTAAAAAGGAAGATAGGCATGGACCATGGACCCATGGTTTCACTTGAGTGGGGTGCACAACATCAATGGTAGTTTGATTGGTGGAAACCCAGAAAGGTTCTTGGGCTCTTCTTTCTTCTTCTTCTTCAATCATTTCACCTTTAGCCTTAGATGGAAAATGGAAGAGGGTGATGTTCACCCACTTGAGCTCTTTAGAGGAGAGCCTTAAATGATTGGATAGAAGAATGGGAGGTTTCTTGAGAAAAATAGCGTCAAGTGGCAGTTTTCCACAAGGACAAAAGGGGACCTTGTCTTGTTCGAAGAAAGGAACGGCCATAAGAAATTTCAGGTGGGACCCACATCAGAGCTACCTGATTATCATTCATTGATTGCCGAGTAGTTCAAGACATGAGGTGTGGCTCTTTTCTATGAACTATGAACTTTATTTTTAGTGACATTTTTATATCCTTGAAAGAGACGTGTTGTGTTATCATGCAGCTGGGAAATTATATCTTCTTGTAGGAGCCCACTTCAACCAGGACATTCGATCTAACCGTCCAGTACTTACTCGATCTTACTATGGGCGGCCCGTTGTTTGTAAAATTGGATGATCGTAGGCATCTGATTGCTGGATTAATGGACAATGAAAACAAAAAATGGTTAACGGCTGACATTCAGTTGGAAGAAGTGAGTTAAACTGATGGCTAGGATTCTTTGATCATTGTAAATTTTAATATCCAGCCATCCATGGAAGAGCTCAGGAGGTGGACAGTACCGTATCATTGTCTCCATTACCACAAACGTGCGGATTGCGTCCTACCCCCGCCCGGACGGTAATCCGTCCGGTCAGGGCTCGGCGGGGCCCACCGTGATGTAAGTTTTTATCCATGCCGTTCATATTTTTTATTAGATCATTTTAAGGTATGATTCCAAAATTGAGACAGGTACATGGCTTAAGTGGACCACAAAGTAGGGATTGAACGTCCACCATTAAAAACTTCTTTGGAGCTGGAGAAGTTTCAGATCAAGCCGATATTTGTGTTTTCACTTCATCCACGCCTACATGACCTTATGAATAGTTTGGATGGTAAAAAAACATCACGGTGGCCCTTAGAAATATTTCAACGGTGGGTGTTATTATCACTGCAGCTTCCTTTGGTGTGGTCCACTGGAGCTGTGTACCTGCTTCATTTCCAAGATCATATTTAAAATAATCTGAGAAAATCTATGAACGGCGTAGATAAAATACTTACATCACAGTGTGCCCCCCAGAGCCCTGCCCGGACGGATTACTGTCCGGGCGGGGATAGGACGCAATCCGCGTCCATGTTGTATGAGAGGGGGTTTGTTCTCTCTCATTACTATTTCCTAAGCAGCTAGTGTGGTAGACGTTCTATTCTATGCATTTATTTTACCATACACGTAGCAAACATGAATGGTGATCTGGGCCGTTGATCTGGTGGTCACCATCCGGATGGACGGTAGGAAAAAAAAAAAAAAACGTTAGCTATTGGGGACGCTGATTGTGTGAGTACCCTATAGCGTATTGAGTAAACTCTAAGGGGCCCAACGTGATGTATATCTTATTCACACCATTCATCCGTTTTATCAGCTCATTTTAGGTTTTGAATTCAAAATTGAAACATATTCCAAATTTCGAGTGGACCACACCACAGGAAACAATGGGCCTCGGCCCGCACTGATTTTTTTGGTCATGTTATTGTTCCCGAGAACATGGATGGAGGGCAAAAAACAAATATCAGCTTCATCTAAACTTCCGTGGCCAAAGGAAGTTTTCAACAGTAAGCGTTCAATTCTACTGTTTGGTGTAGTCCACTTGAATCTGGACCGTTAGATATTCAATTAACCGTCGAATTTTCAAGTGACCGATCTACATGGTCCAATCAATCCCCTCGACTTCTGGGACATGGCACATGCACATCTTAGCCCACCAAATCCGACGGACCTGAACCATAACAAGTTCCATGTGTGCTGTTTTGGTACGTCCGTCGTACAAGCATTCCTTTTCTTTCTGAAAAGGTAGGTAAGTCCGTAAGGAAAACGTATAGAATGATGTGGTGCATGCGTATGCATCGGATCATCCGTGCACAGTGAAATGATAAGAGGTAGGGCCCACCATCCACTCAAGGAAAAGGCCTCCTTCACCTGATTACCGACGGATCAGCATCTTCAATTCGCGGTTCGTAAGAACCGAGATGAGAACCCGGTCTCACTGTGCCAAGCCAGCCAACGCGCGTGTTCGGGCCACGCCTCCTGTCCCGAGTGGACTCGGATTCGGTAGTGACCTCTCCATTACTAAGGTTGGTGCTGTGGGCGCCACAATGATGTTATGTGTTTTATCCTGCTGTCCATCCATCCGTGACGTCCATCCATTTTTCTAGATCATTTTATTATAGCAGCCCAAAAATGAGCCACATCCAAATCTCTAGTGGACCACAACCATAGAAAATAATGGTAATTGAATGTCCACCGTTAAAATTTTTCTAAGGCTCACTTTTAATATTATTTGCTATCGGACTTGTTCATTAGGTCACATACATGTAGATGAATGTGTCATGCTTTTAAATTCAGCACCCAAGTATAAAAACTCGATCCCGAATTAAAAAATAGTATATAAATGGGTTATTATTTTACATTATTTTTACTTACAATTTTTTATTCAATACATTTACATTCACGATTACATTCACATATAAATGGATTATTATTTTACATCACATCCCTATTATCTATAATATAACCATACTGTCAGTACATACCAAGACCTCAATGTTGAAACCAGGTATCTTTCAATCACTCTACCACTTAGAGCGATGGATCAGGATGTTCCTATATGTAATAACTGGTATAATTTATTACATGTAATCTAAATTAAAAATAAATAAAGAAATTTTTATATTACCATTTAAAATATCATGAATCAGGAAACAATAATACAAGTTTAATGGAAGTGGATTGTGTCCTCTTGGATGGAAATGGATGGACAAGGGCATTGTGGAGCCCACCATGATGTATGGGTAGGGGTGTACATGAACCGAGCTAGCTCGGTTAGCTCGCTCAACTCGACTTGAAAAAAATTGATTCGATTCGATTTGAAGCTGAGTTTGAGCTGAGTCGAGCTGATTTTTTGAGCTCGAAAATGAGTTCGAGTAGGCCCAGCTCGACTCGACTCAGATCGAATCCAACTTGAATCGAACTCGGACTTGGTTACTTTGCCATTGATGTTGCTCACCAACTATTTGATAAAACGCCTCAACGAAATGTGGTTTTAGTCGTTGGCAAGCAGGTATGTACATTAACAAATACATTTTTTCTCTGGTTTTTTTTTTTTTTTTTTTATTTTTTTTATTTTATTTTTTTTATTTCAGAGTTTTTATGTTACTTAGAAGGTGTTTAATAAAACACCTGTAAAACCATTGCCTCTGTTTGTAAAACAGTGGGTTTTTGAAGTTGTAGTTCAGGTGTTTGTGGAAATGCCTCAATAGCGAACTCGGTTCGATCTTGGCTCGAACTGGGCCCGAGTTGGCCCAAGCTGTTGATCGAACCGAGCCAAGCTGGCCAGTCAGGCTCGAGGACCTAGCCGAGCTAAGGTCAGCCAGTGTTCGAGCCAAGTCGAGCTGAGGCCAGCTCAACTCGGTTTGACTCAATGTACACCCCTATGTATGGGTATTATTAACCTTGTCCATCCATTTTCCCGATGCTTTTTTGGTATGATCCAAAAAGTAAGTTAGATCTGGACCACCCCATTCGTAGAAACAATAATAGTGACATTTGAAGAAACAATAATAATGACATTTACTGTTGAAATCTTACCGAGCTCATCGAGACATTTATTTGACATTCAACTTGTTCATAAGGGGTCTTGCTCTTACTCCTATGGTAGACTCTCAGGAGTTTCAACACCTGGTTGAGGGTTTAAGTATCCATAGGTGGTGAAATCCCACTACCGCGGGAGTGTGTGGTGGTGCGTGTGCATGTGGAAAAAAAAAAAAAAAAACTAAACTTGTTCGTAAGGTCACGTACACATGGATAAAAAGAAATACATCGTTAGCTTGGTGTCTCAAAGAAGTTTTTGATTTGGTACGCGATTTTGGAGTATCTAATGACATAAAAAATTTATGATATGAAAAAATAGATGAAAGACATGATAAAACCCATACATCATGGTTGGGCCCACAGCCCTTCCTGGACTGATTTTGTTGAGGGGGAAGGTGGGGCTAGGACGCAATCTGCTTCCAAGCTTTGATCGAATACTTTTGTGGCCTAAGAAGTTAATGGTAGGCATTCAATCACCACTATTTCTTGTGGTGTGGTCCACCTGAGATTTGGATCTGCCTCATTTGTTAGGCTAATTCTCTAAAATGAGCGGGCAAAACGGACGGGCGGCATGGATAAAGCACCTACATCTTTGTAGGGCCCCACACCTGCCAGTACTGACCTCGGTAGTGGAGGGATCGCTCCTGCCTGAATCCATGTCCGTCTCGAGTGGAAGCAGATTGTGTACGGAGTACCGTAATGAGTAAACCCTGTGGAACCCACTTTAGTATATCTTATCCGTACCGTCCACCAGTTTCACCAGCTCAATTTATGTAACTAGGGTGAACTTGAAGCATATCAAAAGCTCAAGTGAATCACACCACAGTAAATTGTGTGAATTAAATGCCTAAAGTTGAAAATTTCAAGGGCCACATAACTTTTGGATCAAGTTGATTTTTGCGTTTTCCCTTCATCCATGTCTGTGACTTATGAACAGGTTGAATGATATATAAACATCACTACACCCTAGGAAGGTTTCAACGTGATTATCCCTTCCTTTTCCTGTGGTGTGGTCTACTTGACCTTTAGATATACTTCAATTTTGGTCTCAAGCCCTAAAATGAGCTGGTAAAACGGACGGACGGTGTAGATAAGAAACATACATCATGGTGGACCCAAAGAGTTTATTCGGTACCCAATCCCCACTGTTTTCTGTAGTGTGGTCCACTTGAGCTTTTGATATTCTTCAATTTTGGTCTCATATACTAAAATGATCTGATAAAACGGATGGATGGTGTGGATAACACATACATTACGTGGTCCCACAGAGTATATTCAGTATGCAATCCCCTTCCGTCCCGAGTCGAGCTTCGACTCAAACAAATTCCTAGGCCTGTTGAGGACGAGTCGGGTCTAAAACTTCAGGCCCAATTAGAAATCATGCCGATCGGGGGCCAAACTCGTTGGCGAAAAGTTTGGCACGTGTGCGCTCACGTTGGAAAGAAAGGGGTCTTTTCCTTTTCGACGTTTGTACGGTGATCCGAGGGCCACCATATGTATACTGACGTGCCCTTGAAATTAATGGAAGGAGCAATTAAAGAGGTGGTCTGCGGCCCACCTGCCAACGCGAAGCACGCGTGCAATATATTATCCATCAGGTGGGGCCCATTTACGAAAATTCCTAGTCCAAAAATAAGGTGGCCCACTCGTGCAGAGATAGGTTGGTTATAAAAATAAATAACCAATCGTCTATATTCAACGTGTACGTGTTGCCCATCTGAAAAGGAGCGTAGAATGCACCCAACCCCTTGTGGGGGTTCTGCAACCCAAGCACGGTGGTCCCACCGTGATGTTTGTGTATTATATCCTCTCTGTCTATCGCTTTCTCCAGCTCATTTTAGTAGATAGAAACAAACATACACGAGTGAGATACATGTTGGAATTTATTTTTGGATACACTGATAATATAAAAAATAAATTGAAAATAAAAATTTCACTAGGCTGAATCACGTATAAAATATGCTGTCTTTAAAGCGTGATTCGCCCTCTTATCAATTGCTGATGGGTTACAGGAGAATTGCTTCCAGGATAAGACAAGCCTTATCTGAATCCAACGTGCAGCAATCACGATAGGTCCACTGTGGAACAATTTTAACGTAGCAGATTTCTTCTGGCAGACTTAGACGGTAGAGATGATCAGAGTATTCTATGGTGGAAATATGGATTGTATTTGATTAGATGGGATGGTGTGTTGAGATGATGAAATCGGACTCGAATGGTCCAGTTTATATAGGCATCAAGTATAACACCATTGTTGTGTGGTATTCAATGGTCCAGAACGTTTGAAAAATGTTTCTGGCCGTTGTCCATTAATCTCAGACGTTTCTGGTCGTCAGATTAGAAGATTTGATCGTTGGATCATCCTGGTCCGTCCGTTTTTGGACCGTTTGACTTTGAAGGCAGAGAGCCGTTTTCTAAAATTGCTGAACGTTTCGGATTTAAAATCAGACCGTTCTCAGTCACCTATAAAAACCCAGGCTCATTTCAGATCCACACTTCCCTAAGGCTCTGACCAGACTCATCGCACTAGACACATCGCACCGAGGTCGCACCGTCTCGCGCCGATTCGCGAGGGAGCGACTACTCTGCGACATGATGCGGACGTGCAAAGTACAAAGTGCGTCATCTAGCGCCACTACAACCACACTATCTCACTGCCCACGCCCTCGCTCACGCCCATGTCTGAGCGTGCGCGCGCGTGCGTGCGTGTGTTCCAGTGAACAACTGGAACACGCAACCCGAGTATCACCTCCTCCAAAAACTCCAAGTAAGAATACTCTTTACAAGTCCACGTATAAACCACAAATGGATTTCAACCATTTTCGATGTGGGACAAAGCACACACTGTACTTTTGGATTTGAAATTTTCGAAAAAAGTGTTTTGGAGGCAAAATCTCGAAATTTTAAAAATTTCAAATTTTCTCTTTTTATTTTTTCAAAAAACCACTAATTTTCAACAATCCCCTAGTGATTTTTTTTTTAACAATAAAAATCTGCCAGAATAATAACAGTTATTATGCATAAAGAAAGATTTCTTGCAATTTGAATATTTTCTTAATGTAAGTATTTTAGAGTTATTTCAAAATTTCTGGTTGTCGCAGCATTGAACCAGTTATTCGTATATGATATAACCGAAAATACTACACACATAATAGCTCCTGCGTTAGGTGTTCCTTCATAATCTCGCTTAATACTTTTAATGGTCATATGCTTATCCTGTTTCATGAACGATCCCGAGATAACTCTAACTCTCATGAGAAGTGGCACCACTTCTACGTTCACATAGGTGAAATCCTTCCAGTGTTTCCGTTTAAAACACTTGTCCTGTTTGAGTAGACTTCATTAAGAGTTTAATACTTATCCTTCTTTTATAACGGCCAGCACTATCATCCTGGATGAGGTTATTAATTTATTTAGTGCTGAAACTTTTCACTTATCAGTGAATTGTTGTTACCCATTAAACCCAATATTTAGAGATTTTCTAATTTATGGTTAAGTTTCTTTCACTGGTGAAACTTTGAGTAAAGAGTTTCAACCCCATCCCTCTAGATGTTGTCCTTACTACATCTCTCGTTAAAAGTTTAGTAAAAGGATCAGCCAAGTTATTACTTGACTTTACATATGAGATCGCAATGATTCCATCTTGAATCAATTGTCTTACATAGTCATATCTCAAACTTATGTGTCTGAACTTCCCATTATAGGTACCACTATAAGCTCTTGCTAGAGTGGCTTCACCATCATGATGAAGTGAAACAGCCGGTATAGGCTTCACATAGAATGAGATTTCTAAAAGAAGAGCCTCTTTGCCTGTAGCAGCTAAAGCTATGAACTCAGATTCCATAGTTGAGTGCGTTATGCAAGTTTGTTTCTTGGATCCCCAAGATACAGCTGCACCTCATAGGGTGAATATTCACCCTGTAGTAGACTTGTTGTCCCCTGCACTCGATATCCAACTTGCATCGGTATATCCTTCCAACATGCTGGAAATTCTAAGTAAAATAGCCCTAGTTCTTTGGTTTCTTTAAGATAACCTAGAACTATACTTATTGCTTTCCAGTGTTCAACACTTGAATTACTCGTAAACCTACTTAGTTTACTCACAGCGTATGCTATATCCGGTCTTGTGCATTGTATTGCATATATAAGACTGCCTATAGCACTAGCATACTCTAGTTGTGCAATTGCTCTTCTACTATTTTCTTTTAACTTGATACTTGGATCAAACGGAGTCTTTGCTTCTTTAATATTCAAGTGATTAAACTTATTTATTATTTTCTCAATATAATGAGATTGACATAATGCGAAACTTCCACTATGTTTTTCTAACTTTGATACCTAATATGGTATCCATTTGTTCAAGATCCTTCATTTTGAAAACTGAAGAGAGAAACTTTTTTATTTCAGTTACACCTTCCATTTTATTACTGATTATTAACATATCATTTACATACAAACATATGATTACAATATAATCATTGCATACTTTTGAATATATGCATTTATCAGCAATATTATGTTCAAAATCATAAGACAGAACTTTAGAATCAAATTTATCATGCCACTGTTTTGGTGCTTACTTTAATCCATGCAAAGACTTAACAAGTCTACATTTATTATTATTATTATTTTTTTCATTTTCTGGTAGAACAAACTCTTCTGGTTGCTCCATATAAACCTCCTCATTGATATCACAATTTAGGAATGTTGTCTTCATGTCCATTTGATGGATATGAAGATGATGTATGGATGCTAGAGCGAATAAGATCCTAATTGATGTTATTCGAGCTACTGGTAAATAAGTGTCAAAATAATCGATTCATTCTTTCTGTCGGAAACCCTTAGCAACTAATCTTGCCTTAAAAGTTTGAATAGTACCATCAGTGTAATATTTTTTCTTAAATACCCACTTACAACCTATTAATTTAGAACCTGGAGGTAGATCTACCAATTCTCATGTTTGTTTAGATATAATGAAATCCATTTCATCATTAATAGTTTCTTTCCAAAAGCGGAGTCTCTTAAAAACATAGCTTCACTAAAGGTTTTAGGTTCATCTTCTATAGTTAAAACCATAATTATTTTCCTAATCACCTTCTCTTTATCATCCTCTACTAGATGAAAAGAGAGTCGTTGAGAGTCTATTTGATCAGGATCAAGACTCTTTTCTACTCTTGCTCTTTGACTCTTACGAGGTTCACTAGGAGTTTTCTCTTCTATTTGAGTTTCTTTTATAGTTTCATTAGGAGATTGAATCTCAGCATTCTTTTTCTCCGTGAATACAGAATTCTCAAAGAACTCTACATCTCTAGACTCTATGATTACATTGATGTCTAAGTCTAGAAGTCTATAGGCCTTACTATGTTGTGTATATCCTACAAGGACGCACTTGATAACTCTTGGTCCTAATATAGTTCTTTTATGTTCTGGAGTTCTGCAGTATGCAAGACACCCCCACACTCTAAGATACCCTATGTTTGGTTTTCTTCCTTTTCATATTTCGTATAGAGAGGTCTTGATTTTCTTATATGGAATTCGGTTTAAAACATGACATGCAGTTAACAGTGTTTCTCCCCATAGGTTTAATGGCAACTGTGCTTATATTAGTATTAAGTTGACCATTTCTACTAATGTCCTATTTTTTCTCTTTGTTACGTCATTTTATTGTGGTGTATAAGGTGCTGTGGACTGATGTATTATGCCGTGTTCTTCACAATAGTTAGAAAATTCATTAGAGAAATATTCTCATCCTCGGTTAGTACGAAAGATTTTAATATTTTTATTTAATTGGTTTTCTACTTCAGATTTATAGATCTTGAATGCATTATATGCTTCATCTTTCGATTTTAACAGATATACATATACATATCTTGAACAATCATCTATAAATGTTATAAAGTACCTTTTACCTTCACGGGTAAGAACGTCATTTAGTTCATATATGTCAGTATGTACTAGGTCTAATATTTGAGACGATCTCTCAATGCTAGGGAATGATTTCTTGATTATTTTAGACTGTATGCATACTTCACATTTATCTTTGTCACTATCATTGTATGATATTAGGCCGTTCTTAGCCATGAGTTTTATGGTACTGTAGCCAATATGGGCTAATCTACCATGCCATATCGTTACAGACTCAATCATGTAAGCAGAAGAATTCTTTTCATTCAAAGATAATTTGATCATCCCATTACAAGCGTATCCCTTACCCACAAAGTTCCCATTCTTGGACAAGACTAACTTGCCTGATTCAAACACAACCCTAATCCCAGGTTTACTTAAGAGATCCCCTGAGACAAGATTCATCTTTATGTCTGAGATATGCAGTACGTTGGTCAGAATTACATTCTTTCCAGAGGTAAAGAGTAATTTCATGGTTCCTTTGCTTGCAACTTTCGATCGTTCTTCATTTCCCATTTGAACCTCTTGACCATTGGTCTCATCTTCATAGGTTTTGAATGCAGATCGATCATTGCATACATGGACTGTGGCACCTGTATCATACCACCAACCCAGAATTTTCTCTTGAACTAGGTTTCTTGTGACCGTGGCTACGATTTCATCGTCTACTGCATTAGCCTCTTTCTTAGGATTTTTCCTGTCCCTACAGACTCGGGCAAAATGCCTGGTCTTGCCGCAAACATAGCAAGCTCCCTTAGGTTTGTCGTTTTTCTTCTTTTAGATTTTCTTGAATTTCTCTTGATCTTTGTTAGGTTTAAGGGAATCTGCTTTCTCATAAGAATTATTTTGGAATGATCGTTTTACTGCGTTCACCTTGGATGAGGATGCACCATTAGCGTCATCCTTTTTGTCTCGGTTACGGGATTCTTCTTCTATACGAAAATGCTTCTGGATTTGTTCCAGGGTGAACTCTTCGGATTTATGTAGTAGTTTCTTCCTGTAGTTTTTCCAGCTCGGAGGCAACTTTGCGATTATAGCTCCGACTTGAAAGGATTCAGGAAGATCGATTTTTATGGCTTTTATTTTATTTACAATAAGCTACAATTCTTGGATTTGGGCAAGCAGCGGTAGATTGTCTACCATCGTGAAGTCGAAATACTTGGCAATTAGAAACTTCTGTGTACCTTCCTCTTCAGCCTTGTACTAGTATTCCAGTGCGCTCCAAATTTCTTTCGCTGATGTGGTCTCCGTGTACAAATCGTACAATCGATCAGAGAGAGCATTGATGATGTGACCACGACACAACAGTTCATCTTCCTGTCGCTTGATCCTAGCAGCAACTTGTTCTGGAGTATTAGTGTCATTTGCTTTAGGCTGAGGCTGGAGAGTCGGGTCCAGGATGTAGAAGATCCTCAGAGCGGTCAGCAGGAATTTCAGTTTGTCCTGTCATCTAGTGAAATTTGAACCATCGAATCGGTCCAATCGGATTAGATCCTGATTCATCAGTTTGACTGATGCAACACTTTCGGTGTCCATGAAATCACGCTTTAAGATAGTTGGAATTTATTTTTGGATACACCGAAAATATAAAAAATAAATCGAAAATAAAAATTTCACTAAGCTGAATCACGTATAAAATACGTTGTCCTTAAAGCGTGATTCGCCCCCTTATCAATTGCTGATGGGTTACAGGCGAATTGCTTCCAGGATAAGACAAGCCTTATCTGGATCCAGCATGTAGCAATCACGATAGGTCCACTGTGGAACAGTTTTAAGTACAAAGTGCGCCATTTAACACCACTGTAGCCACACTGCCCACGCCCACGCCCACGCCTGTGCCCGAGCCTGAGACCGAGCTCGAGCGCCCGCGTGTACGTGCGTGTGTCCCGGTGCGCACCTCCTTTGAATTTGAAATTTTCGAAAAAAGCGTATTGGCGGCAAAATCCCGAAATTTTAAAAATTTCGAATTTTCTTTTTATTTTTTCAAAAACCACTAATTTTCAACAATACAAACCTGTTCCACACCATAAGAAAGAGTAAGAACTGAATGCTCACCGTTGAAACCTTCTTGGGCCCGCAAGAGTTTTTGGATCATGCTGATGTTTGTGTTTTCCGTTCATATTGGTGCGAGTCACCTTATGAACGATTTGGATGGCATATAAACATCACGTAGGGCCCAAAAAGGTTTCAACGGTGGGCCTTTCCATCTCCATTGTTTCCAATAATATGGCTCACTTGATTTTTCGATCTCTCCTTGTTTGGGATAGTATGCTAAAATGAACTGTCAAAACGGATGGTAGGAGTGGATAGAACACAAACAGCATGGTGGGCCCACAATGCTTGGGTTGCAGGAATCCCTTGTGTGAGAGGGAGGGGGAGGTTGCATGTTCATGGACGGCTTATCCTCCAAGTCTTCTTGGAGCTGACGTTTTTATGCCACCCAAACCGTTTACAGGGTTATTATCACTCATATAAACTGTAAGAACACATATAATCTAGATACAAAACATTTTGTCACCCCAGGCGTTCAATCCTCAGTGTTTCGCGTGGTATGGACCACATGAGTTTTGGATCTGCCTTATTTTTAGAATCATATTTTACTTTGGTTTTTCAAAACAGACGGAGTGGATTTGTCACAGACATCTCTGTGGCCCTACGCAGCCCCGGGCACAGGAGTATCTTTGTGCCCGGCGTCACAGGCAATCCGCTGATTGCTGCCAATTCTACACGCCGGAGGGCACTTGGTAAGTGAATTCGTCACACGCATCATCCAGCCGCTCATCAGGTGATCCCCGATGTATAGGTTTGCTGCGTAAGATCTGGCCCACCCAATTCGCAGGCGGAAGACGTGGATGGTTGGTCCATCTCTTGTCCTTTTCTGCTGCTGCGTGTAGATCTGTACTTCATGTGAAAAAAGAGAAAGATTTGGTACTCTGGCAGAGAGTAATGGAAGACACGTAGGCACTTAGAAACTGCGTGCATGCCATCTGTACTTTCGTTTCTTGGTTTGTTTTCTCACGTGTGTAGTGTGTGCGGGCCATTTTGTAAAATTTTATAATATCGAGGTGATAATCAAAAGGTGACGTCTTTCCTTTAAAGATGGGTTGATTTGTGTATTTCATAAAAAGAAATCTTATTTATTTATTTTTTTTCTCGCCAAATCCTGTCATCAGTGGCAATAAAAAGAAATTTTCAATCTACTAATGCAAATCGAATAAAAGAAATTTTTTTAGAATTAATTAATATGAGCAAATGCAAGAATATATTTTTTAAAAGAACAATATAATATTAGATAAAGAATAAATCTAATGTATAAACATATGTTTAGATTATAAATAAAAATTATAGTAAAGAATTACTATTATTCTTAGGATAATTTGAAATAAAATAAATAGATAGGTTTGTTTAATTTGATTTGTAAATGATTAGTGATATTTTCCTCTATGAATTTCCTAAACTGCTTATAAATTTCTACTATATGATTTATTTTTCCAAACTGCCATTATTACAATGATTATTGTATTTGAAAAAAAATAAAACTTCTAATTTTTTTTTTTTTTTCAGCTATGTTTTCTTTTGGTGACTATTTCTATTTTGTGGGGTTGGCTCTGTTTCGTTTCTCCGCTATCTTTTCTTTTATCTTGAATTGCTAACATGCGTTTCTCTCTTCTCTTATTAAACTTTTAGATAATCATCCACATTACTTCATTAATCGACAATCATGTAAAATTCAATTTACACCAGTTGCTTTTTCAAAAAGCATTCCAAGTATTTTAAAGATTATTCATCTCCTAATTCTCTTACAATGTGACGTGTTATATTCTTATTGGCTTTCTCTGGATCAGCCAGAGATAAGATACAACACAACAACTTAAATTAAAACTGTCCCCATACTGTGGCCCCCACTATGGATGCTTTAAAGCGAGAAAATTATACTTAAGTGATCGGTTACTTGATATCTAATGGACAGTCAATATAAAAGGTAATTAACGGTTCAAATTCAATGAAATGCGGGTTTTTTTTATAACTTATCTACATTCGGTTATTTTATTTAGGCAGCTTTTTAATTACACATATGCCACCTGTACAAAGGCAAGCACCTGTGTATTATCCATCAAACGCGGCCAGAGTATCCAAGAGATAAATGCGAAGAGGCAAGTGGGGACAAAGCGGATCTAAGTGCAATCACTCAAAAGATCTAATTTCGGCGTAAAACCATATTCCCTCCACCAATACCGTCCAAAAACCATGCACGCGCGTGCTCTCGCCTAACGTGCGCACCTACTCTAGACCCCCTCTGCTTGCGCGGTACATGGTTAGGCTGTCTGGGAGCCCTGCCCACCGCTCGTAGGCCCCTGATGAAGGGCAAATGCGTCATTTCTGAAAAGCTAAATCTACCAAGCAGTCGTACTCCACCACACAATCAGATAACGATAGATACGTAGAACAGTAGAAGGAAGAGTTTGAGAACCCTCCGCGCGCGTGAAGCACTCCCGATCCACACGCAAGCCCTCGTGCCAGCTTGCGGGGTCCGAGCTTTGCGTCAGGTGGGCCACACTCTTTTTGGATCTTCTGTCTTAAAATGCAGGTCTTCAGGTGGGCGAAGATTTACCTAACAAATGGATGGCTAGAAAATTTGTTTTAGCAGCCTGTTTGTTATGTAGACTGTGGCCCACCTCAGAAGAGAAACTCTTTGTTTGTCAGTTAAATGAGTGGATATAAATAGCGTCGTACAATTGGAGAGCTTGCTCGTGTACTTGTATTTGTGTGTGTGATTGCTTCTAGACGTAGAGGTAGACTTAGGAATGGGCCAGGCCCAAGCATGGACGACATTGTAAGGCCCAAGTCCAGCTTGTCCTAGCACAACAGAGTGAGGATTGAATACTTCGCACTGTGTTCTGTGAGACCAATCATGATGTATGTGTTTTATCCACGCCGTCTATTCATTTTGGATCATTATTTTAGGACATGGGCCCAAAAATAAGACAGATCCCTTTCTCAGGTATACCACACCACAGGAAAACAGTGGTAATAGAACGCACACTATTAAAAAAATTCTAGGACAATCTGTAATGTTTATTTTCCATCCAACCTGTTAATTATAGGTCCCACATACTTCGATGAAAGGAAAGCACAAATATCAGCTAGATCCAAAACTTTTGGGGCCTCGAAGAAGTTAATGGTGGGCATTCAATAGTCATTGTTTCCTGTGGTGTGGTCCACCTGATATTTGGATCTGCATCACTTTGGTATCATTTCTTAAAATGAGCTGGAAAAATGGATGGATGACATGTATATTGTAATGTTTATTTTCCATCCAACCTGTTAATTATAGATCCCACATACTTGGATGAAAGTAAAGCTCAAATATCAGCTAGATCCAAAACTTTTGTGGCCTCAAAGAAGTTAATGGTGGGCATTCAATAGTCATTGTTTCTTGTGGTGTGGTCCACCTGATATTTGGATCTGCATCACTTTGGGATCATTTCTTAAAATGAGCTGGAAAAATGGATGGATGGCATCTATAAAACACATACATCATGGTGGGGCCAACATAGTACCGTCCACTAGCGAGTTGCCGGTCTGCAAAATTCGCCTACAATAGAAGAGGTATAATTCCGAGGCTGGAAAATTAGTTGGATGATTACCCGACCCGACTCAACCATACCCGAAAATTTGATGAAATCCCTACTAATCCATATCGCCATTTAGTGGGTTACACGTGCACGAGTAAACAAAGAGTGAGAACATCTTTACATTAGTGGAATCTAAAGTCAACCGTAGAAAAGGAAATGTTTTTTGGTTGATGTGATTGCCAATTACAAAAATAAAATAATATATGTTAAACCGTTTTAATTTTAGAAGCTTTACATAAAGATTGTTAATCATCGATTCTAGAATTAGTATTCCAGTACTCTTAAAACACGGTAAGTTATAGTGCTATGAGTGTTGAGAAAATTTTACAAATAAATAATTTAAATATCTAAAAATAAATTAGAAAATTGTTTAGAAATAAGCTGAAACTGGTATTAGATGTGATGTTCTTAAAGCATGATTTACCCCCTCTCCTCTCAAATTAGAAATCGCTGACAGATCATTGACGAATTACTTACTAAATATGACAAGCTTGGTTTGGTCTTATATGTAGTAATCATGAAAGAACCATCTTAAGAATTTGGCTAACGCTGTCACTGTTTGTGACAAACTTGTGAGTAATTCGACTCGGGGAATCACAACTTAGGGAGTTCGAGTACTTAGTGAGTAACATGTTAAAAGAAAATGAGAGAGATCTTAGTTCTCGTAGAGGTGATCGATTGGATTTCGGCTGCTCTAGACTTGGAGATGTCTGGATTTTATGAATGGGGTGAGTGGAATGTTTCACCTCAAGCCATAAAAGATTAGAACGTTGCAAAACATTTTTTTTTGTTGGCTCATTAAACCATGTCTCAGATCATTGGATTAAAGATCTAACCATTAGGATAACTGAATGGCTGGTCATTTTTTTCACTGTTAGCATGAACCAACATCAATTTTTCTAATAGATCTCTGCAATGGACGGATCC
Source organism: Magnolia officinalis (assembly GCA_021015155.1). Lineage (NCBI taxonomy): Eukaryota > Viridiplantae > Streptophyta > Magnoliopsida > Magnoliales > Magnoliaceae > Magnolia > Magnolia officinalis. The sequence continues at coordinate 123,113,359 of JAJHSJ010000001.1, forward strand.
GACTGTTTTACAATGCACACATGCAAAGTGCAAAGTGCGCTACAACGCCTTTACAACTACACTACCCACGCCAACGCCCGTGTGAGTACTAGAACACACAACCCGAAGCTCTCTCCCTCCCTCTTTCCAAGTAAGCTATCTACAGGAAGGTTTATAAACCACAAAAAAATCCATCTCTAAGCAACGTGGGAGTGAAAAAAATCCTCTATATCATACTTTTTTCAAAATGATTTGGTGGGAAAAAGAATTTTGATTTTTTTTTAAAATTTTATTTTGAAATTGTAAATGCATTTATTATTTCATTTAACCAACATGAATTCTCAAGACTAAGTTGCATCAGCTATGTTGGACAATGAATTGGGTCCTAACTCATGCATTGGTGGTAGACTCATGAGAGTTTCAACATGAGGTCATGAATGCCCATTATGGTGAAATCCCATTGGGGTGTGAGTGCGTATGTAAGAAAAAAAATTCTTGGACAATCAAGTAATCAATCACTACTAAAGTGGACACGAGTCGAATTGAATCAAACTTGACACAGCTTGGCTTGGTTCAGCTAATAGCCAACCCCGACTCGAGCTTGAACTCGGCTCGACATCAAATGAGTGGTTGAAAACAAAAAAAAAAAAAAAAAAAGGTGTACCATTGGAACTGATTCAGTAGTTTTCCATAGATGGAATTGTCAAAGAGATGGGATCCTCTACAATGGCCAATAAGAAAAGCTTTTACTACCACTCTTATAGTCTTGTTCACATGAGTGTAAAAGTTATTAACATGCATCAAACTTATTCACTTACCTGTAAATCTTACTCTATATTTGTGCGGTCCATCATGTTAGTCTGACGCAGGGGAGGACGTGAGGTCGAGCACCGTCTTCCTCAAGAGGATAACTATTCCGAATCCACGGAACTTCTCTGGACTCCTCACAGAGACTTCTCGAATCCATGAGAAAAGAGAGTAAAAAATAGAAATAAATTCTAAAAAATTTGAATAGCTTATTAATTCATAAAAACGAGTTCACAACCCTTTAAATAAGGGTACTAAGCATAGGAAAGAAATCAGAATCAAACTACAACTAGGACTCCTAAATTCGCGACTTACTATAATAGTAAACTTACTATTTATAGACGGTCGTGATGTCTACTAGTGCGCAAGGTTTTCGGCCAAAAATAGTAAGTGTCCTATTTGGCTTCACCAACCCTTCTCCTAATTATTCTAAGCTCTTTTCACGTTGGGCGCAACTCCTAAAGCCCGACAGATGAAGAGTTATAAGCTGATTTAAGGTCTGATGGTCCCGGATTGCGAGATATGCCTGATTTAAGGTCTGATGGTCCAGATCACTTCTGTCGCCGACCGGGCCTTTTCTGATCCATCTTTGCCATGTAATTGTCCGCGACCCGCTTTACATCATAGTCCCACCATAATGATGGGATGCCCTGAAAATCAGATTATACAAATATTCACTGGGCCACAGCTTAAGAAAAAATGACATTCACCCAAAATCTTTCAAATTTGCATGTTAGCCCATGTGAGGGTTGGATCAGCTTATTCACCTACTCATAAATGTTATTCTATATTTGTTTGGGTTCCATCATGTAACATGTATTCCATCAAACCTGCACATCAAGTGAGTCCCACCGTAATGACAGGATGTCCTAAAAATCAAATTATACAAATATTCGCCAGCCACACCATTGAAAACAATGGCATTCACCTAAAAACTTCCAAATTTGTGTGGTGACCTATGTGAGGTATGTGAGGGTTGGATTCCATATGGAAACCATAGTGAGCCCTTCAAGCATAGTTGTTGAAAAAGCTTATTCTACAGCGTTTTACAGGATCCAGCCTCATGGTTAGAAGCCCATTATAGGTGTTTGAAAAAAAAAAAAAAAAAAAAAAAAAAAAAAAAAAAAAAAAAAAAAGAAGAAGAAGAAAAAACTGCCCAAGTTTCCATGTGTCATCATGCTCGACACAACAGCGAGCATTTTACAAGGCCCCGCAAGCCAATAATTCATGATCGCATTGTGGATCTCGCAAAATGACTAAATAAAATGCGTAGACATTTCTCGATAACTTAACATTCTTTGTTTTCTAGCAAGAGAGTCGTTGCATTTTACAAATTAAGGATTCTCTTCGGTCGGACTTCTACATTCGAGAAATGCAATGGCACTCTTGCTAGACGACAACTGAAGGTTGAGTTGTCATTTGCGGGTCACTCGTTTCTAGAGCGATAGGAAATAGGGAGACAATTCCTAGTGCCGAACAGGCCTTTATGGGCCACAGATTAGTTTGTGCCTTTAAAATAATAATAAAAAAAAAAAATCATTTCATAGTGGTAGTGGCTCATTGGTTGTAAACATGGCATGAATGTACATAGATCCAGACTACTCCAATGATGGGTGCCACTATGGATGGAACATACCCAAAAATCACACCAATCAGACAACACTAACCAATGATATCCTAACCATCAAAAATGGACGGCTAAAAAAAATGGTCATTGGAATAGTGGGTAGAGCTCAAACTGTCGATGATTTTAATGTTGTTGCATGACAATGTCACCAAAGAAATGTTCTAGATGCCTATTACTCTCAATTCATTTTCATATCCAAGCTGTCACTCAATGGTTTATTGGACATGAGGCCGGATCTACTCCAAGAGCTTGTAGGTTAAGCTAAATATACACTGCAATTTATAGGTTCGATACTGGTGCGTGTATACAATCCAATCCGTCCATCACGCATGTCTAATGATGCTTTTCATATATAGGAGAACATCCTGACCCTTCTTTACTCCTTCAATGGACAATTTAGTCATTTTGTGCTCTAAAAAAATTTGCTTTGCCTTCTCTTACAGATACGGCTACTGTTCAAATCCGCCTCATTTTTTATCCAAAAATATAAAAAGAAATGGGAAAAAGGATGGATGATATTGATCAATGAAGTTAATGCAAGTGGGTCCCATTTGAACCTTCTAAAGGCCGCACCAATTTAATGACTAAAGTTGAAATAAAAGAACTAAGCACGGTTAATAGAGTTATTTTAAAGACTGATTGATACTCCAAATAACACACTATGCGAGTAGATTACTTTTCTTTTTTGGGTCTCTTTGTAACTCCTTTGTAAAAAGACAAAAGTAACCTCGGTGTACTTTTAATTACCCCACAAAGCTGTGTACTAGATCCAGCCTCATTGGACATAATATTCAAAATGAATATTGTACCCATAGAGTAGGTTAAAACGCATCTATCTCCATTGATAAATGTTTTCATTGATATTAGTCTTTATCAAGAAAGATGCATTACAATGATGCATGGCTTGAATTTTGCATGCTAGGACCCACTTACAGCATGCAGCATTAAAGAAATATTCTCAATTGCAAAATACTCTCGATTTGCTTTTTAATCTGTTTATCTGCTGAGCCATCACTTGAGACAGATGCTTCAGTTGGACATGATGTTCTGAAAAGAAGTTGAATATTTTGATGCCCATAGGTAAGTTAGGATGCAGCTATCCATTGATAAAGATTTTCATAGATAGAACTCTTTATCTAATGGATGGACTACATTAGCTGGTTGTACGTCACTCTCGGGGAGGGAAAAAAATAAAAATGAAAAAGACTCCAGGGGCTGGTGTCATCCAAACACATAATGTCAATGTTTGTGGACCCCTATTACATGCATTGAGACACTATATGTCAACATCTATTGAAACCTTTAATCAGGATTTAAAGATCCAAGGACAGGGACAGGCATCCAAAGGCTCCTTTTGTGTCCTATTTCCACAAACAGGAATGATATGATGTGGGGGCTGTGTGTTTGCTACAGAAGTTCAGGGAATCACCTTTTTTAATTATTATTTCTTGGACAGTAGTTCCTGCTGTCCGAAGCTAGGTGGGGCCCACCATGATATTTGTGAGGCATACACCCTGTCCATATGTTATTTCAGATTATGTTAGGAAATGAACTCAAAAAAGAGGCAGATCAAAAACTCGAGTGAGCTACAAACAAATGGGGATTGAACCCATGCCGCTGTTGTAACAATATTCATGGGGCCTAAAAAGTATTGGATCAGACTGATAATTTTGTGTTTTTAGTCCATTTACGAACTATTTGGATGACATATAAATATCACAATGACTTTAAGAAGGTTGAAAACGGTGGGGCATTTCCCTCCCACTTTTTGTTGGGTCACCTACTTTAAATTTGGATCTGCCCCATTTTTGGGCTCATGTGCGGATATGAGCTGGCAAAATGGATGGACAAGCTGGATTTCTCGCAAACATCTCAGTGGCCCTACTTAGCTTCCCAATGCAGTTATTCCGTGTTCCCATTTTTCTTAATTCTTAGAATAACTTTCACAGTATGATATCATGAACCTAAAAAATTGAACACTCAAACTAAGGGCTTATTTGGAACATGGGTTTAGCTCGTATGGAATTTGGAAATTTCATTTGACATTTTGAAACAATAGAAATGGTTAGATTAATTCAGGTATCATATCATTAAGTTTCAATTAGAGATACTACTAGGGGTGTACACGGGTCGGGCCGAGTCGAACTGGCTTCAGCTCATCCAGACCCGTTTAACAGCCACACCAGGTTCGAACCCGACCGGGCCTGGTCACCGGGCCAACATCTCCAGTCCGAACCGGGCCCAGGCGAGTTCGGGCCAGTTTCGAACCTGAGTTCGGGTCAGTTTCGAACCTTACAGCAAGTTCATGGGAAGGGCTTTGGTAGGTAATCCGTGTCCCATTAATTTACAAGGCTCTCGATCAACGGTTTAGATAGTTGAACTACAAACTCTACAAAAAATCTTCTGGCCTGGAACGTTCAATTCCTCCCGGTGACCATACTGCCCAAAACAAATGGGTGACTAGAGAATTTGTTTTAGCCGTTTATTTGTTTTATACCTGTGGCCAACCTAAGGTGTTTACCGGCCTGATTTTCGAATCAGAAGATCTAATTAGTACATCCAACCGGATGGAACTAAGATTTCATTTTTCTAATCCATATTAAGACAAGAAATGTGGTACATGTGTTTCACATCTAGGCCAGTCCTTATTGGGTCCCACTTTGAACATCCAATGGCCCAAAAAATAGGATGATAGACTCACCATCAGTCATTATTGCTTTTCCAACCATTGATTCTTCTGGTAGAAATGTGGCCCAACTGATAAGTGGGCACCAGGGCTAGCCCACCTGATGACTGACCCAGATCTTGTACACATGACATTTTGCCATGTTACAAATCATCTTCACAATCTTCATAAAGGAATGATTTGATACTCTTGCAGAGTGATGGATGAGACATAAGCAGTTAGAAATTACTTAGAAATTACATATATGGCTTTAAACCTTTCAAATTACAAGAACTAGTTATATATATATATATATATATATATATATATATATATAATATATATATATATATATATCATGAACCGGGTTTCGGACCGAGTCGGGCCGGGTCGGGTTAGGCCAGGGCGAGTCGGGTTTCGGACCGAGTCGGGCCGAACTGGGAGGTATCCGAACTCGGCTTGAACTCAGTTTCGAGCCTAGAAAATTGGCCCGTCCTGACCCGAACTCAGTTCCGGGTCAGGCCGAGTCGGGCTTTTTCGGGCCAGGTCGAGCGAGCTAACTGGGCTAGCCCGGTTTGTCTACACCCCTAGATACTACATCCGTGGGCTCCACATATCGCATGTGGTTTTTTCATACCGTGCATCTACCTGTCCCTTTTACACATGACAATTGAGTTGCATAAGCCTAAAGGTGATTGGAGTCACTTGTGACATGTAGTTAATTAATAATATTTCATGGTCCAAAAGAATAATTTAATTCTAAATGTGAGATTGGATGGCCAAAATATCAAGATAATTTCAGACATAATCATTGCTGAATAATACTCCTAATTCTACCTAATGCAATTCAATACCATTTAATATCTTCCCAGGCACACCCTACAAGGGCCAACCTCTTGGCCTCACTTCAGATGAGTCTTAACCTGAAAATGACACTGAATTGACGGCCGATCTAATCAATATGTGGCTATTTACCCAACGGTTAAAGTAAAAGAATAAAAACAGAAGAAGAAAAAAAAAAAAAAAAGGAAAAAAGTTAGGGTTTGGAGTTCAATGAATAAATACCGATAACTCAGAAGTTAGAACCAACCAATCGAGTTTATAATCTATCTGGAGTGCTTCGCAATCATGATTTAAAATTTAGCTAGTCTATGCTGGATGTACCATACCAGAATCCATGCGTACGCACCATCAACTCTAGGTCTGTCACAGTACCAAATGACTCCACCATTTCTCTTTCACACGGACAGACGGACAGACTCTTAATCAGGTGAGCCCCACAAGATGACGCACGTGCTGTTTCGCATGTACCATAGCCTTTCATTAACTTGAGTGGGGGGCCCACTTCATGAATGGAGTGGATCTCGCTCAGTACTGAGATATGATGATGCCACTTTTGGGCCGTTTGGCGACCATAAAAAGATGGGTCATGCAAGGAACGGTCCTGCTAATTAAGTGGATCACCTCAAGTGCAGTTTGATGAGTGGAATTGATCTTGCACACGTGTGATGGTACAGAGTGGACTGGATGTACCCTCACAAAAGACAAAATAGACGGTCCACGCTCAATAGTTTATATGTCATTTCATTATCATCTAATTAAGCTTTGTCATTTCATTATCGCATGCCTAATCAAAGCAAGTGGGTGATGTGATGCGTGCGACGGCACGCTTTCTAATTTTCAATTATGACAAGTGGAGTCCATGCTGTTTTTAATCAAGACCGCTCATCTCTTGCATCCCATCTTAGATGGCCCATGCCCAAGATATCTCCTCGACAGGACAAGACACAGTTGCATCCTTTTCAGTTTGTGGTGCAGAATGAAATGGTTATGAAGAGACAGCAAAGTCCCACATTCTACTTACCAAATATTGGTGGCCAAGATTTATCAATCCAAGAGATTCTTCAAGTACGGCGCATCCACTGTGGGATGCCACCAACTTACGGCCTGGATTTTCCAGGCGCCTTTTATCTCAGTGTATGATTTTAATTCAAATCTACTATTTTGTGCCATGTATTTAGAGGTAAATAAAATGAAAGTATTTGAAATATGGAAATTAGTGTGTTTGAAATTTTAAACTTTTTTTTTTTATTAATTTTTTAGAGGCAAAGGAATTGCATGTATAACACAAAAGTATTGTTAAGCTACTAATCTGTCATGCATATAATGATATCCTAAATCATTCAATTATCACCTGCAACACTAAAATCATATTAATGATTTATTTGTACTATCCAAACATTGTTTGGACCATCTAAATGAATTGTTAAAAAACATGTGGTGAGTCAGCTCATTTATGATTATTATGTTTGTGGCTCCTTCAAATTTTCTCATTTGTTAGCAAGAATATATATTTCAAATATTGGACTTGTTATAATTATTTTTTTAAAGGAGGGTTTGGAATCCATTGCGTTTCAATTACAATAATATAACAGATGATTCAGAGTCACATTGACTCCAGCCCAGTTGTGATTTGAATTCTAATGTACTCCCATGCCTAATCAGACAGCAAGTGTCTTCTTTTGTAAACCATCAGGATTATTTATTTATATTTTTTAAACCTTTTTGGTATACTTGTATCTCACCACATCAAAGAGCAGCATGACTTTTGGGCAACGGCTTCTTCATAGTAGGACTCACCTCATGAATGACCACACCTCTTCTACTTTGGTACGTGTGCTGTTAATACCGTAGCACTTTCACCCGGCTCATTAGGACGCTGGCATCCACATCATGGAAGGCCACCGTCGAGAATTCAAGATCATGGCTGCGTACTTGGACTCGAGCATCTAAGGCCCAGATATAGGCTATCTTTCCCTTACAAGTGAGCCATGTAAAAAATAAGATAAAAGAAGTCAACACTCCGTTCACACTTGCTTCATTTGGATATCACTAAATAAGTTACTTTTTAACTTATGTGAAGTAATTAAGTTATTTTTCTCGCTTAAGTTAGTTGGGTAAGTATCATAGTAAAAGCAATTTAGGCACCAAAAGTTACTTATCTTAATAAGTAATTATTTTTAGCTTTTTAGCTTATAACTTTTCTAAATTTCCTTCACAGTACGTCACACTAAAGGAAGCTTTCATATTAAAGGAGGCCCCACGTGGTGACCTGTCCACATTGAAGGTGGATCTCATACGACGAATCGTCCACATAAAAGGTGAGTCCCATATAATGGATGATCCCATATTAATATGAGCCTAGATATGGATGGTCCACATCAAAGGTTAGCTGTAACGCCCTGAAAATCGGGGGTTGAGCATAGCCTCAACTCCCGAGTTCCAACGCATCACTTAAGCAACATGGATAAAGATGATTAAATGTTGTCTGTATTAGTGCATTAAGTTTGAGTGAGATTAAGCCAAATCAGCAAAACATAATTCAGGGACAGTTGTAATACGCAAGCGAAAGACTGAAACAAACAAGTATAACTTATAAACCAGTATAGGTCCCCAAAGTATGTATGCGTTGTTAGGTCAATAATTACAAGTATTGTGTCAAAATACAAAATGTTCAAAATGGTATTCCTCTACAAAGTATGAATCCTGAAGCCCTGTCGATTCAGAACGGCTCACATGAACCCGCCTGAATACTGCATATACGAGAATGTCTCCTCGTCATCACAAAAGTCAGGCTCCGCCTCAGGAGTCACGTCGTCATCTGCAAGCAAGATAGATTCTGGTTGGTATTTAAAACACCGTCCCGTAACGTGGGAGTGAGTGATCAACTCAGTGGAACTATACAGCAAAGGTTAACATGTTATCAATTCAGTCAAGCAGTAATGATAAAGCAATAAAATCAAACATCCCTAAATACTCTTATTAATGCAAGAATGATATGAACAATGATGCATGCCCTCGCTTACTCTCTCTCAGTGACTTCATCTTACGATCGCAACATGAAACTCTTCCTCAGTGCTTGACCTACTACGCCGAACGCACACGTAATGCAGTGCATGCACGTGATTAGCCAGGTTCTTATTAGTCCTTTTCATACAGCAGGATTGGGAAACTAAGGTACCTCCCTTATATTAATTCTCAAACAATGATCCATTGTAAGGTCGTCAGTCCCAGTAAATCTCATACGATGTTACGGTTCTAGGTCGCTACAAAGGGCTCGTCACCTTATCAGTGTAGGCCTAGTTTATATTCTAATCGCTACGGAAAGACTCGTCGTCTCAACGTAGTTTCAGAGTATGCTCGAGGTCACTACAAAGGGTTCGTCACCTTATCAGTGTAGGCCAACAGCTCGAATACAGTGTCTCATACCACCGTATTCAGCTCACGAGACGGTGTTGCTCACTGGTCACTCGGGGAGGCTCGTCGCCCCGACGTAGGCCGACAGCTCGACCACAGTGTCCCATACCACCATGTCTAGCTCATGAGTCTTAGCGAATTGAGGTACCAAGGTTAACGGGGTTTCCACTGGTAAGTTTGGACCTTAGGTTCAAGCAGTAGTGTCCATATATGGTGAACATACATCGGGTCAATCGGGTTACTTGACGACCTCGACTAGCACGAGCGCACATTGAGTTGATCGACATGAAGTGCGTGAGCACTCCGTGTGGCCTAACCACTGTCGACAACTGTAGTACGACTCAGATTCATCGACACATCCTGTGTGGTGAAAGCAACCACAGCCACCCAATTCAAGGCCTGTTACCAATTGCGTGGACTATATCATAGTCCCAACTACGTTCAATTTCAACAAGAAATCATATGAGAAAATCAAACGGTAATGAATAGACAATTCAAATCCTATAAGTATTTGATCATGTTAGAAGATACAAGTTAAACATGAATTTACACATACACATTCAATAAATAAAATAGATATTATCGTATACAGTATATGGAGGAAATCATACACATCTTTAAGGTAGTCGAGAATCTCATCTCAACATCCGTAATTAGCACAACTTAACAACTACTCGCTCATGCAAACATTTCTACAAACACTTAGACTACACTTTTCAACATACATGACATATGTTGGGTACATCACGTATTAGGGCAGATCCTTTGGCCAAGGAGTTGTTACATGCATAACTAGTATATACACACGGCAAATAATCATGGCAAACACACTTTCAGATTTCATACATATACGGTACTTTCTACAAATATAGAGAATATGCTAAACTCCACATAGTTCGTATATAACTGAAACGCAAAACAGATATCGCATTTTGCATGTGAAATAGCATCCACGTCAGGAACCTATCATTAACTGACATTGAAAGCTTTGAAAACTATAGCCTATACGTCTATAGTCTGCACCTTACGCCGGTAGACGCGTAACGAACTCAGTTCGCACACCCATGCTTCGTCTATGGCACAACGACAACCTATTACATGAAATAGGTTAGATATTTCATTCGTTACTCTATTTGAATTCTTAGAACGGATTAGGGTTATGATTCTTACACAATATTGGAGTCGGAATCACCGGAATAGCGATTCGGTAGCAGTGGATAAGCACGTGGAAAGATGGGGTAGAATCTCAGGATGAATCTCCAACACACTCTCTCTTTCTTTCTCTTTACTCTCTTCTCTCCCCTACGGTTTTCCTCAAATTCGTATGGAAGGAAAGAGAGAGAGCTTAAGGTCCTTATATAGGCCTAAAACTAAGGGAAATGGCCCCAGGGCCAAGGTATACTTAGGTTATAGCCAAAGGAGGCTTATTCCGATCCAACGGAGAACTTCTGGAGGCCCTTTTTTTATGTACGGTCAGACTTAAGTTCTCTGGCATTGGATCTAGGTCGAGTTAAGTTTTTGGTCTGATCGGATTTACAGATCGACCGTGGCGGACCAGTTTCAGTTCAACGGTTACCGGTACTCGATCAAGGCCACAAGTGTACTAACATGTGTGAGAAATTTCTCCTGATCCGAGGGTGTATTTGGGTCAGATTCTGACGGTCTGAATCCTTATATTTGGCCCGCAAGCGACACGTCTCAGATTACTTAAATTCGGATTTCATTTCTAAATATATTCATGTTTCTCACACACTTCGCTCCAGGCTCGAGTTGTGCATTTCTGGACATAGTCAGGACTTGATTTCCGAGATGGTTGTCAAGCCCGGCAAGACAGTCATAATCGTTTAGTTTCGCGATAATCGGACTTTCGACGTGCTGTCCAGGTCCAATACGGAGTTTCGTGATGCTCCCGAGAGCAACTGGGTAATCAGATTGATCCTAGATTATAGGGTAATGTAGCGTCGATGATTCCGCAAGTTTTGGGTCTTACAGTTCGTATTTAAAGTGGTTCAAACGAATTTTTCAGCTAATCTAGTTTAACACTGTGTTAATTTCGTCTAATTTCTAAAGGATTTGGTCCTGAGTGATTTCTGCCTGAGGTGGTACTGGGGTCTCAATACGGATTTTTCCGAGTTCTTACAATCTACCCCCCTTAAAGAAAAATTTCGTCCTCAAAATTAGTACCTTTTCATACTCCTCGAGAATCTGAGGGTAGTTCTTTCGAACTTCGGCTTCTATCTCCCAAGTGGCCTCTTCCTCTGTGTGATGCGTCCACAACACTTTCACAAGTGGGACAACCTTGTTGTGCAGCACCTGCTCCTTCCTGTCTAGGATAAGCGTCGGACGCAGTACATATGTAGCGTCCTCGCTTAACTGTACCTGCTCCCACTTGATAATGTGGGAAGGATCAAGAACGTATTTCTTCAGCATATATACATGAAATACGTTGTGCACGCCCGCAAGTGGTGTGGGCAAAGCAAGACGGTATGCCACCACACCCACTCGATCAAGTATCTGAAATGGGCCAATGAACCGTGGTGTAAGCTTCCCCTTCTTCCCGAACCCAATGACTCCCTTCATGGGAAAAACTTTCAGAAACACATGGTCTCCAACCTTAAACTCAAGTGGCCGCCGCCTCGTATCTGCGTAGTTCTTCTGTCTGCTCTGTGCTGTCAGAAGTTGACGACTGATAATGTCGATCTTCTCTGAGGTCAGCTGGACCAACTCTGGGCTAATCAGACTCTTCTCACCAATTTTTACCCAGCAATGCAGTGATCTACACGGGCGACCATACAATGCCTCATAGGGAGCCATGCCAATACTCACCTGAAAGCTGTTGTTATACGCGAACTCTGCGTAAGGAAGGCAGTTGTCCCAACTGTCCTTGAAATCCAGTATATAAGCTCACAACATGTCTTCTAGCACCTGATTCACTCGTTCTGTCTACCCGTCAGTCTGTGGGTGGAATGCGGTGTTGAACTTCAACTTCACACCTATCGCTTCCTGAATACGAGTCCAGAAGATAGACGTGAATCGCGTGTCTCGGTCCGACACGATCTCCAAGGGAACTTCATGTAGACGCGTTATCTCTTTGATGTACAGCCTAGCCAACTCGTCTGCAGAGTTCAAAACTCTTATTAGAAGGAAATGATCCGATTTTGTCAACCGGTAAACGATCACCCAGATGGAATCATGTCCCTTCCTCGTTTTCGGCAGCCCCGATATGAAATCCATAGAGATGAAGTCTCACTTCTATTCAGTTATGGGCATGAGTTGAAGCAGTTCAGGAGGTCGGCGATGTTCAGCCTTGACTTGCTGGCACGTGAGACCACGGGACATATAGCCTGCTATGTGGGCCTTCATGTTGTCCCACCAATACGACCTCTTCATGTCTCGATACATTTTCGTGCTACCAGGATGCATCGCAAGCTTCGAACTATGTGTAGCCTCGAGAACCTCCTGTCTTAAATTATGAAGATTCGGGAAGCACAGGCGACCGCGGTAACGCAAGCCCACATCCGTACCAACTCTCCACTCGACATCCTCATCATCGCTAGGCTGCTCTCGAAGATCAGACAACCGTTCATCGCCCTTCTGGGCCTCGATAATCGTGTCATAAATAAGTGGTCGCACCCGAATGTGCGCGACACTCTCGAATTGCTCCCCCACGGTGAGTTTCTGCTAGAAGTCCCTCACGAACTCTACTATATCCCACTCTGCTATCATCAGCGGAGTCGCAAATACTATAGCCTTCTTGCGGCTCAACGCGTCTGCCATAAGGTTGTCCTTGCCAGGATGGTAGGAAACCTCGAACTTAAAGTCCTTCAAGGTCTCCATCCATCGCCGCTGCCTCATATTCAGGTCCCTCTGAGTGAATATATAGCAAAGGCTCGTGTGGTCACAGTAAAGCTCGAACTCCTCTCCGTAGAGGTAATGTCTCCAGAGCTTCAGTGCAAAGATGACGGCTGCCAACTCCAAGTCGTGCGTAGGGTAATTCTCCTCATGTTTCCTCAACTATCGTGAAGCATAGGATATCACACTGTCCTTCTACGTAAGGACACAATCCAAACTGACACGAGATGCGTCGGTGTATATAGTATACTTGACCCCTTGCTCTAGCAATACTAGCATAGGGTCGGACGTCAATCTGTTATTTAACTCCAGAAAAGCTGCTTCCGCCTTCTCATTCCAGGCGAACTTAAGATCCTTCTGAGTCAACTGAGACAAAGGTCTGGCTATCTTGGAGAAGTCCCGAATGAAGCATCGATAGTAGCCAGCGAGTCCCAGAAAACTCCTCACCTCAGTAACCGAACCGGGTTGCCCCCAGTCCTGTACTGCGGCTACCTTAGCCAAATCCACCGTTATCCCTTCCTTGGACACCACATGTCCCAGGAACTTGACTTATTCCTTCCAGAAGTCGCACTTCTTGTACTGCGCAAACAGCTGGTTCTTCCTAAGAGTATCAAAGACCGCTCTCAGGTGCTCCTCGTGATCTTCCCGACTCGTGGAGTATATCAGGATGTCATTTATAAACACGATGACGAATCAGAAAAGAAACGGCTGAAATACCCTGTTCATCCAGTTCATGAACATGGCCGGTGCGTTCGTAAGGCCGAACGACATCACAAGAAACTCATAATGCCCAAAACATGTCCTGAAAGCCGCCTTCTGCACGTCCTCATCCCTGACGCGTAACTGATGATACCCCGACTGTAGATCGATCTTTGAAAAGTATCGTGCCCCCTTCGACTGATCAAACAGGTCATCAATCCTGGGCAAGGGATATTTGTTCTTCACCGTCACCTGGTTCAGTCTGCGATAATCGATACACAATCACAGTGACCCGTCCTTCTTCTTTATGAACAACATTGGTGCACCCTAAGGGGACACACTAGGTCGTATGAAACCGGCCTCTAACAGATCATCGATATGCTTCCTTAGCTCCTCCATCTCACATGGAGGCATGCAATAAGTCGGCAATGAAATAGGTGTCGCACCAGGCGCAAGGTCTATGGTAAAAATGATCTCACGCCGAGGAGGCACTTGCAGGAATCGTCTCAAACACATCCGCAAAATCCTGAACTACAGGCGTGTCCACAAGCGTCGGACCCTCAATACCCTTCAACAAAGAAGTGTAACACCTCAACTGGAAAGGATGATTGACCTAAACAGAGAAAGTAAAAGTTGTGCCCTCAGGTTCATGGGCTGTCACCACCCTAGTCTCACAATCGGTCTCTGCTTGCATCCCAGTGAGCCAGTCCATACCGAAAATAACGTCGTAATGAAATAGGGGAACGACGATCAGGTCGACTAGTATCGTCCTGTCCCCTAAGTCTATCGGGCAGCCCTCACACATCTCGGTAACGTCAGAGAAGGTCCCCGTGGCGGTGATGAGCCTCACTCCCTTCGTAGGAGCAGTGTCCAACCCCAGTCACTTGATTGCCATGCATGATATCATAGAGGTAGTGGACCCAGTGTCCACCAGTAAGAAGATTGAAGTCCCTCGGATCTGTGCCGTAACCTCAAAAGTCATCGGCACTACACTACTGTCTCGGATGTCTCAGCTGTAAGTGAGTGCACACGAGCCTGCTGCTTACGGTTCGGCTGCGGAACTATTGGCCATTGAGGCGGCCTAAAGCGAGATGCAGGGGGCCTGAAGGATGGATGTGCAGGTGCTGTACATAGAGGTGGTGCTGAAATGGCCTGAGGAACCTGGCGGTTGACCCTCTGCGGTGGTGAGAAGCCGCTATCCCGCATCCTGGTGAAACAGTTCACCTCTGAGTGGCTCGGCCTCTTACAATAGGCACACCACACATCTGGTCGTCTCATTGGGGCAGGTGGAGCCATAAGCCTCAGCGGTGAATCTACACGCGGCCTCTTACCGAGGAACGGCTTGGGCGGAAAATCAGATCGGGGCCTAGGGCCACGGGTGCTCGCATTCGGGACTGCCTGTCACCGTCCTGCTCAGCTCGCATGGACATGTCGACTAGCTCAGCATAAGTAGTTATGATAGTGCAACACATCTTCGAGCGGATCTCTGGTCGCAGACCCTCAGCAAATCGTCACATCCGCATATCCTTATTCCCTAATATCAGGGGAACATACTTGCCCAACTTTGTAAATCTGTTCTCATACTCCGCCACTGTCATGTCTCCCTGTCGAAGGCGAAGGAACTCACTCTCCTTCTCATGGTGGTACGTGAGAGGGAAATACTTCTCGTGGAAGCGCGCCTCGAAAGCCCCCCACGTCCACACATAGTCTTCTGCAACAGTGCGGAGAACACTGTCCCACCACAAGCTGGTTTCCTTATCCAACATGAAGGTAACCAGCTCCACCTGTTCCGACTCACTGCAATGCAGCGACTTGAGTATCTTAGAGATGCGGTCAAGCCAATACTCAGCCTCCTCGGGTCGATGAGTACCCACAAAAGTGGGAGGCCGTAAGCGGTGGAATCGCTCAAACGTGCCGCTAGCACCAGAGGTCCCAGCAGAGTGCATAGGTGATGCAGGTGGGGTCACCCCCATACTCTGGGCAAAAATACCAACCATGGAGGTCAAAAACTGTTGCTGCTATTGTGCCTGCTGCTGCTGCATCAACAACATCATCTGCTCCAGCCTGTCAGTAGGGGAGCCGGCTGAGGCATAAGTGGCGTCGACGTTGACGGACGGTTCTGCTCCGGAACCAATGGTGTAACATGTGGCACTACAGGTGGTGTCATATGTGTCGGCCCAGTGGCAGGGCCAATGGCCGGCTGAGAATCCGGCATGACAGTGTGGGTCAGGCCCAAACTAGGGTCCATCTAGCAATCACTCAGGGAAGATACCCCGTCAATCGGATCGCCAAAAGTGAGACGCGCCGCAACCCGTGCGGCCTTAGGTGGCATTCCCTACAGACAACATAGGGTGCAACCTAGGTCAGATTCAACATGAGCACACATATCCAACCACACATTATTCCCATTCCAAGCTAAAGGAAACATCATGCATCTCATTTAACAAAATCTGCCACAATACACAAGGTATAACTTTACGTGCTTCATGACAAGAAACACATGAGAACTAGCCTATTCAAAGACTTAAACAACAGCACACCATTCACCACATCTACTACCAAGTCTGTCAAGGCTAAAACATACAAACTAGAAACAAGCAACAAAGCAACAAAAGGTGACTATATATAACTAGTTGTCAGAATTGGACGATGGTGGAGGTGCACCCTTATCCTGTAGGCAACATAAGATGACCCTCAAGGTGCGAGACACTTTACTGAATTTTCGTTTCATGAAGGCCTCGTTCTCCTCAAGCTTTTGTCTTGCTTTGGCTCGGGCCTCCTGGATCTCCTGCCTCAAGGCAGCTTGACCCTCCTCAAGTTAAGCCAAACGAACTTCTATAGTAGCCCGATCACCGCCACGCTCCTGGTTGGTAAGAGGAGAGCTCTCATCAGTGTCCTGAGCCTCCTCCTCTTCTTCCTGTTCTTCCTCTATCTCATCACCACTTCTTTCCTCGCTCTCTTCATCTAGATCAATACTTTCCTCCCCCTCGCTATCGAACTCTTCCCCATACTCGTCGAGTCGGGCTTGGCGTTGTCGAGGGTCGATCCCCATGTTGTTAAGCGTAGCATCGTTTATGACCTGGATCGGCGCAATATCATCCATGTTAAGTCTATAGTCGACCTCTCGATCAATCTTATATACCAGACGACCGAACGGGAGTGAGACGTCGTTCCTGACAGATCGTGCGGTCTGGATTATCTGGAGTAGGGTGAACGTGGGCAGGCACAACTTGTCCCTATGTCCAATCCTGTATAGGAATTCTACCATCTAACGAGTGCATTCAGTGCGGTTGCTCCACCGTGGATACACATTATATGTGAAAATGTAGTGAAGCAAATGGAAATCATCTGTCAATCTCATCGATGGGAGGCAATTGCCTCGTGTCCAGGGAGCTAGTCGGCCACCAAGGTATCGCGTGTGGGGATCTCTTTTTCTCACACTCTTAAAAAAAATTCTCATTGGCGTATACTTCTCCACGTGAAATTTCCATAACTCGGGACACTAAGTCTACGTTGATTGTGTAATCCCACCTTCCGATGGAAACAGTGAACTGTAGAGGTTCTAGCGATGAGTCTCGGATATGGGCGTAGAAAGCACGAACCGTATTCTCACATGCGTAAGACTTACCTTCGAACATGGGACCCTACTCAACGTCCACCAAGCGGTCCATAATCGGATGTAGCCCAAACAGCCTCTCATCTACGTGAGCTTCAAGTACAACCCTATGGCCACGAAACCGACCGTATTCGAAGCCTATCGGTAGTGCTATCTCTATTGGGATTTGGGGATCTAGGTCTCGCTTCGACCTGTGCTCATGGGTGGCGCTTGTACTAGTTTCGGCGCCCGCCCTCCTCCTTGGACGAGTTGGTCGACTAGGCCCGGCTTTCTCCGTAGGAGCCCGATTCTTTCCTATGAGAGAAAGAAAGGTGGAAGTGGAGAAGATGGTTGCCACAAGTTCGAAAAGGGCCATTGGAGTGGAATAAAGTGTTGGGTTAAGGTGGATTGTTGAGTTGTGAGAGGTTGAGCCACAAAAATAGGATTTGTGCACTCAAATCGTAAAAAATGAAAGAGATAGAAGAGGGGGTTTGCTTAAAACGGTGGAGGGGTGTGTGATGTGAAGGGAAATGGAAAAATGGAAGAGTGGAGTGAAGATTTGAGAGAGAAATTTGGGATTTTTTTTTGAGAGGGAGAAGAGCTTGGAGGGGTAGGAAAGGAAAGAGGGGGGGTAAAAGGGGGATAAATGGGATTCCCCACGTGATTCGGTGGGCCCTACGCTCTTTGGGAGGTCGGCTCGACGCCGGCCCGCGTCGGCCCGACAAGCCCGGACAGAACGGGCCACGGTGCACCGTGGTAGGCCCGGCGCCGCCGCGGTCCTCTGGATTGGGCACGGTGCCACCGGGGTAGGGCGGTGGCCACCCCCTCCCAAGGTGCCAATGATGCCCTGGGTCCCCCAGGACTGCACCGTTTTGGCCCCGACTCCGTTTCAAGTCGTTTCGGGTCCTATCTGTTATACATTCATGTATTTTGGGTTGTTTGAAGTTGGAATGGGCTAAATCATCATCTAGACCCATCGATTGACAGTCTAGAAGTGATCCGGGATCACCTCAAGTGATCACGGGCGGGCACGGGCCCGATCTCAACAGTCGAGTTCGATCGATCTCTCCGTTTGGCGAAATGGGAAATCATAAGTTTGTCTCTACGTTTCCTCGCACCCTCCTACGTCGAATTTGCATCAGCGTACGTCGTGTGACCATAACCCAGGTCCAGTTTAATCCAAATCATGCTCTGATACCAACTTTTAACGCCCTGAAAATCGGGGGTCGAGCATAGTCTCAACTCCCGAGTTCCAACGCATCACTTATGCAACATGGATAAAGATGATTAAATGTTGTTTGTATTAGTGCATTAAACATGAGTGAGATTAAGCCAAATCAGCAAAACATAATTCAGGGACAGTTGTAATACGCAAGTGGAAGACTGAAACAAACAAGTATAACTTATAAACCAGTATAGGTCCCCAAAGTATGTATGCGTTGCAAGGTCAATAATTACAAGTATTGTGTCAAAATACAAATTGTTCAAAATGGTAGTCCTCTACAAAGTAAGAACCCTGAAGCTCCGTTGATTCAGAACGGCTCATATGAACTCGCCTGAATACTGCATATACGAGAATGCCTCCTCGTCATCACAAAAGTCAGGCTCCGCCTCAGGAGTCACGTCGTCATCTGCAATCAAGACAGAGTTTGGTTGGTGTTTAAAATACCGTCTCGTAACGTGGGAGTGAGTGATCAACTCAGTGGAACTATACAACAAAGGTTAACATGTTATCAATTCAGTCAAGCAGTAATGATAAAGCAATAAAATCAAACATCCCTAAATACTCTTATTAATGCAAGAATGATATGAACAATGATGCATGCCCTCGCCTACTCTCCCTCAGCGACTTTATCTTACGATCGCGGCATGAAACCCTTCCTCAGTGCTTGACCTGCTACTCCAAACGCACACGTAATGCAGTGCATGCACGTGATTAACCAGGTTCTTATTAGTTCTTTTCATACAGCAAGATTGGGAAACTAAGGTACCTCCCTTATATCAATTCCCAAACAATGATCCATTCTAGGGTCGTCAGTCCCAGTAAATCTCATACGATGTTACGGTTCTAGATCGCTACAAAGGGCTCGTCACATTATCAGTGTAGGTCTAGTTTATACTCTAGTCGCTACGGAAAGACTCGTCGTCTCAACGCAGTCTCAGAGTATGCTCGAGGTCACTATAAAGGGTTCGTCACCTTATCAGTGTAGGCCGACAGCTCGAATACAGTGTCTCATACCACCGTATTCGGCTCACGAGGCGGTGTTGCTCACTGGTCATTACGGGGAGGCTCGTCGCCCCAGCGTATGCCGACAGCTCGACCACAGTGTCCCATACTACCATGTCTGGCTCATGAGTCTTAGCGGATTGAGTTACCAAGGTTAACGGGATTTCTACTGGTAAGTTTGGTACCTTAGGTTCAAGTAGTAGCGTCCATACATGGTGAACATACATCGGGTCAATGGGGTTACTTGATGAGCTCGACTAGCACGAGCGCACATCGAGTTGATCGACATGAAGTGCGTGAGCACTCCGTGTGGCCTAACCACTGTCGACAACCGTAGTACGACTCAGATTCATCGACACATCCTGTGTGGCGAAAGCAACCTCAGCCACTCAATTCAAGGCCTGTTACCGATTGCCTGGACTATATGATAGTCCCAACTAAGTTCAGTTTTCAACAAGGAATCATATGAGGAAATCAAACGGTAATTAATAGACAATTCAAATCCTATAAGCATTTGATCATGTTAGAATATACAAGTTAAACATGAATTTACACATACACATTCCATAAATAAAATAGGTATTATCGTATACAATATATGGAGGAAATCATATACATCTTTAAGGCAGTTGAGAAAATCTCATCTCAACATCCTTAATTAGCACAACTTAACAACTACTCGCTCATGCAAACATGTCTACAAACACTTAGAGTACGCTTTCCAACATACATGACGTATGTTGGGTACATCACGTATTAGGGCAGATCCTTTGGCCAAGGAGTTGTTACATGCATAACTAGTATATACACACGGCAAATAATCATGGCAAACACACTTTCAGATTTCATACGTATACGGTACTTTCTACAAATACAGAGAATACGCTAAACTCCACATAGTTCGTATATAACTGAAACGCAAAACAGACATCGCATTTTGCATATGAAATAGCATTCACGTCAGGAATCTATCATTAACCAACATTGAAAGCTTTGAAAACCATAACATATACGTCTATAGTCCACACTTTACGCCGATAGACGCGTAACGAACTCAGTTCGTACACCCACACTTCGTCTACGGCACAACAGCAACCTATTACATGAAATGGATTAGCTATTTCATTCGTTACTCTATTTGGATTCTTAGAACGGATTAGGGTTAGGATTCTTACCCAATATTTGAGTCGGAATCGCCGGAATAACGATTCGGTAGCAGTGGATAAGTACGTGTAAAGACAGGGTAGAATCCCAGGATGAATCTTCAACACACTCTCTCTTTCTTTCTCTTTACTCTCTTCTCTCCCCTATGGTTTTCCTCAAATTCGTATGGAAGGAAAGAGAGAGGGCTTAAGGTCCTTATATAGGCCTAAAACTGATGGAAATGGCCCCAGGGCCAAGGTATACTTAGGTTATAGCCAAAGGAGGCTTATTCCGATCCAACGGAGCACTTCTAGAGACCTTTTTTTTATGTGCGGTCGGACTTAAGCTCCCTGGCATTGGATCTAGGTCGAGTTAAGTTTTTGGTCCAATCGGATTTACAGATCGACAGTGGCGGACCAGTTTCAGTTCAAGGGTTACCTGTACTCGATCAAGGCGACAAGTGTACTGACATGTGTGGGAAATTTCTCCTGATCCGAGGGTGTATTTGGGTCAGATTCTGACAGTCTGAATCCTTATATTTAGCCCGCAAGCGACACGTCTCAAATTACTTAAATTCGGATTTCATTTCTAAATATATTCACGTTTCTCACACACTTCGCTTCGGGCTCAAGTTGTGCATTTCTGGACACAGTCAGGACTTGATTTCTGAGATGGTTGTCAAGCCCGGCAAGGCGGTCATAATCATTTAGTTTCGCGGTAATTAGATTTTCGATGTGCAGTCCAGGTCCGATACGGAGTTTCGTGATGCTCCCGAGAGCAACTGGGTAATGAGATTGATCCTAGATTATAGGGTAATGTAGCGTCGATGATTCCACAAGTTTTGGGTCTTGCAGTTCGTATCTAAAGTGGTTCAAGCGAATTTCTCAGCTAATCTAGTTTAACACTATGTTAATTTCGTATAATTTCTAAAGAATTTGGTCCTGAGTGATTTCTGCCTGAGGTGGTACTCAGGTCTCAGTACGGATTTTTCCGAGTTGTTACATTAGCCCATATTGATAAAAAGTTCACATCCAAAGTAGACTGGTTTGGTGGACGAATCACTTCAAATGTGAGGCCTACATGTTGGATAGTCCACGTCAAAGCTGGGCTCTACATGATGGGCGGTGGACATTAAAGTTAGGCCCCATATGATGGATGACCCATATTGAAGTGGCCCCACATGATGGACGGTCCACATCAAAGGTAGACCCCTAATGATGAATCACCCATATCCAAGGCGAGCCCTGCATGATGGAGGACCCATATTGAAAGTGGGCCCACATGATGGACAATTCAAATCAAAAGTGGGCTCCACATGATGGGCAATTAATAATGGTAAGCCGCACATGATGGATGATCCACATCAAGATGGGCCCCACATGATGGACGATCCTCATCAAGGTAGGCCCCACATGATGGAGGGTCCACATCAAAGGTTAGCCCTAATTATGAGTGGCCCATATCCAAGGTTGGCCTTGCATGATGGACGACCAACATCAGTGGTGGGGCCAAATGATGGACGGTCCACATCAAGGGTGGGCTCTACATGATGGGCGGTGGATATTGAAGGTGGGCCCCACATGATGGACAATATCATCGATGGTGGACCTCATTTGATGGATGACCAACATCAAAGGTGGGCCCTACATAATGAATGATGCACATTAAAGGTCGAGCCATAATTATGATGAATGACCCACATTCAAAGTGGGCCCCATATCATGGAAAACCCACATCAAAGGTGGGGCCCACACAATGAATGGTCCACATCAAAGATTGGCCCCACATGATGGCTGGTAGAAGTGAGGGGGACCAAACAAACTTCAGGGATAATTATTTATGATATTGGAAACTAAACATGCTTCTCTCCTTTTCTCCTTTGATAAGTATGTTGGTTACCAAACATACTTCCCGGTTGATTAAGTGCATAAGTAGCTTATCCAAAGTAATTTACGATCCAAACATCCACTTAATGTGCACCAGTTGCAGGACCAATCTCTGCCATGATCCTAACCATCCGATTGTTGTGTTTCCCTAAGCTAAAAGGAAAAAAAAAAAAGGATCAATGCCCATGATAAGAAAACAAATGTCAATGAAGGAGGAGATTTTTTCCCCCTTTTTTTTTTTTTTTTTTTTTTTTTTTTTTTTGGATATTTTAACAGCATGATGGCTCATACTTACATGCCCTTGAAATGGAGGCAGATTGCGAGTTGATGTCACCTAGTTCTATAAGCCCTGCTATGATGTATGCGTTATATCCATGCTGTCCATCTATTTTGGGAGATTATTTTAGGGTATGGCCCAAAAATGAGGCATCCCAAGTTTAGGTGGACCACACCATAGAAGCAGTAGGGACAATGGCAGCCACCATTAAAACCTGGCCTACCATGACGTTTATTTGCTAACCAACCTGTTCATAAGGTTACACAGACCTGGATAATAGAGAAAACGTAAATAACACGTTAGATCTAAAACTTCTGTGGCCCCAAAAAGTTTCAATGGTAGGCATTCAATCCCTATTGCTATTTGTGGTGTGGTCCACCAGAGCTTTGGACCTGCCTCATTTTTGGACCCATAACTAAAATGATATCACAAAATAATGGTCGGTGTTGGCACACCACCTTCCTATGAAACCATGCTCTGGTACTGTCAAATCAATAATATGCCTAAGCGGCCCTGCAACCTGTGAGCAGAGCCTATTGACTATTGTATTTGCCTCTTTGGTAGGAGGGGGGAAAAAAAAAAAAAACTCATATTTACAATCACTTTAATATGCCAATCGTAGGAGAACCTTTCAGAATATAAAAGGAAAAGGAAAACTTTTAAAACCAACGTCGGAGAAGGTTAGTCACAGTTTTTAAATACAAATTGCTTGGTTTTGAAATTTTTCAAAAAATTGGTAAGAGATTAGGATTGTTTAATTACTCTCATCTTATGGCTATGATCCATCTATTGTGGGTCCAACAGTTCAGTTTTATTTGAGTAATAGAGCATACTTTGGCTGAACTAAAAAAAATAATACATGAAGCATGTATTAGCTTGCATGCACCTGTTGTCGTGCCTCAGTGATGGACTCTCAGACTCTTGGAAGTTTCAACATGAGGTCATGGGTTTGAGCACCCCTGGTATTGGGTGCCTGTAAGCTATCAACCATCACACTTTCAAAAACATACAGCATGTATTATTTGTTAAGTAATTGCTGGGTGCCTGAATATCAACCCTCACTCTTTCGAGGGCATCCAAATTATCCCTTGCCTTTTAGAAGCTCGAGAAGATCGATCTTTTGACGTGCTTTGCGGGCTACACACTTCCCTAGTCCTCCCCCAACAAACGAAGTCCATACTCCGCGAGTGTAAAATGATTCATATGTGTGAACTTTGTAATTATATAAGTAGTACTAGAGTGCCAATGACGTAAACCGTCCATATATACCGTGGTACCCAACCTAAGATAAATCACAAAGCTTGACTTGCAGAGAGCTGATGTTTTAACTGACCGATGAGTTGTAATGGATGGCTAAAATGATAATTAGTCTGCGGCACAAATCCTACAAATAAATGTTAAATAGCGGTGGGTTTGGTCTCATTCAATGGTTCTGATTTTAGGACTATTTAACTATTAATAGTGGTCCCATGGGTAGATATGACCTATAGTTTTAGGTTTGCCACGTGTATAAATTTTAAGTTCATGCATGTGGACCATTAAAAACTTAAGGTATTAAGTAACTTTTGTCACAATCAAAACGAGTTTGATAACTCATTCAAAATTATGGTTGCACGAACAGAAATATTTTCAAATTTTAGCATGTGATCTATGATATTTGAGGGTGTCCACCATCATCAGGCGACGGTTCCGATTGACTACATGATCGACTACTGCAAACTGGCACTGGAAAATTGTATTGGAGCTACACGAATGATTAAACGGCTTGGATTTTCCGAACCATGTTCCACGTACCATGGGTCCCATCACCATATGCTAGGTGCCCATATTTTGTGGGAGCTCGCAGCATGTAACCTAATCGGCGGAGTAGGATGGTTCTCACGTGTGCACTCTGATATTTATGCTTACAGAACTCAATCAAACCGTCCAAGTAATTGGACCCACCCTGCATCTGTCCTAACCCAAAAATCAGTTTGATCAAGTGAACCTAGCATCCGATTAGCAGACAGTCGTTTGTCAAATTTAGAATATTGATATTTTTAGCTGTCCATCTGATGGCCATTAATCTGTCAGTTAGGATGCCCATTTATTATAGTCCTCGAACTGTTGTTAATGGAAAGTAGGGCCTATTCTCTGAACGGGTTCATTTGAGTGATGCATATAAACAATTTATAACTTCTAAGTGCACCGTGGACTCGGATTCGGCATGGTAGTGACACCGCAGTACCCACCTCGGTACTAGTCAGCGCTGGAAAAGCTATGTATGCATGTATTTTATCCACTCGGTCCACCCTTTTTTTTTTCTTTTTTTTTTTTAAAGCTAACGTTATGACATGAGCCCAAAAATAAGGAAGATCCAATTGGACAGTAAGTAACATAAGTAACAGTGGTTATTGACCGCTCACCAGTCAAAACTTCCTTAGGGCTACAAAAGTTTTGGATCAAGCTGATATTGGTATTTTTCCTGTACTCGTGTTTGTGTGACCTAATCAATAGATTTGATGGCAAATAAATATTATAGTAGACCCTAAGAAGTTTTTTCAATCACCAATATTTCTTATGGTGTGGCGTACCTCTGCCTTATTTTTGGGCTAGCTCGTGCCCTAATATAAGCTGACAGAATAGATGAACAAAGTGAATAAGACATACATCATGGTGGGGCTCACAGAAAGTTTCCAACCCTGACTAATACTAAGGTGGGTACTGACAGGCCTGCCAAGGCTCCTTTCATCATAGGCCGCTAAGGTTCCATTGAAAGGGAACCGTTACCAAGGAGACGCAAATATACAGTCACATTAGCCTGAATGATACAATACAACATGGTTGCACCATAGTAGGGTAAACTCATATGAGGGGTTGCTTCCACGTCTTTTTTGTAATTGCACAAATGAGGTGTAGTATGACTTAAGTATGATGATGTATTTAATCTGAAGTCATTATTAGCTAAATAAAGCTTAAAATTTATATCCGACTAAAAATTATAAAATCACTTTCAAAATTAGAAAATCGATCGGGAGATTTCCTAACTCGAGTGTTTCCCGCAGTTTAGTCTGTGACTATAGTTTCCAAGTAAAGGCTTTGGTGACAAAAAATGAATGAGCTAGGTACCATTTTACATCTACACAATGTGCGATCTCTACTTCATATAATTTTTTTTTTTTTTTTTAAAGAATGTAACAAAATTTCAATGTTATTATATTTGGTCGTGCTTCTTATAACTCATAAGAGTTGGGGCAGATAAAAAGTAAAAAAGAACTATTTGACCTTACTTTGCAAAGCGAAATGACTCCAAGTAGGCAAAAAATAGAGTAAAATACATGAGTATAAGTGAACATAATCTTAGCTTTACTTCGTGCAGCTAGAGAATCTTAGTAGGAAAAAGTAAATAAAAATATAGACCAAGCCTTACTTCTCAAAATCAACCGATTCAAAGTAGAAAAAGGTTAGAGAGGATAATAATAATAATAATAAACAGTGATATAGTATGTAATTGGTATGTGTAGGGTGGAATGTAAAATAAGTTTATTGAGATGTGGGAGGGAAACTGAGAGACCAGATACACTTTCTCTGCAAAAGGGAGAGTAAGATGTCCCATATTCCAAATTTACTTTTGGCTTTCATGGCTTCTTCAGTAGGCTTTTTTGTCTCGTAAGTTGGGCAATACCTCATAATTGATAAGAATATTCAGGACATCTTAACATCTCAGACAGGTTGTCTGGCCCCCTTAGGCTCTCTATGCGCTCTTCCCCCTAACTCTACATCTTTTGGAATTGTCTGAACCCCTCCCAAAGGCTCTGTGCAGAGTCCTTTATATAAATTGCAAGGCATCTTGTGCAAGGCCCGATGTTGAATTTTTTAAATATTTTTTAAAAGCCAATTTAGAGATTGTCATTGGTATTGGGTTGCGGCACCGAAAAGTGGTTTTGCAAATCGCTAACCTTTGTATGGGGGTGTTTGAATTTATTTTTTCTCCTATCGACACTTGTTGCTCCATGCACGAGACTTTTGAGGTCTTGAAAGGTGTAGGTGATCGATTGAGATTCGTTTTTTATTGTTTTCGATGGCAGTTGATCAAATTCGATTGTTACTTTCAGAAGATGTCAAGAATCAATTCCTTTTAATCTATTTAATTTTGGATGTTTGTATTGGGTGACCGTGGAAGCACATAGAAATGAATCTAAAAGGAGTAATCCAATCACACCAAGCAAGCACAAAGAGAACACAACGATTTAACGTGAAAAAACCTTTTCGGAAAAAAACCACGGCATAAAGCGATATATAATCACTATGAAAATCAGAAATTACAAGAGAAAAGAGCTTACTCGATCCGAACAACCTCGAATTAAACCCTTGCTACACCCTTGAAACCCTTCGGACGAATTTGAAACCCTAGAATTATCTCTCAATCTCATTTACACCAAAATATATATCCTTTGGAAGAATTCCAAACGAAATCAAAAACAAATCCCACAAATTCGTGAATTTGTGCAAATCTGTGCGAAACTGTTCGATGACATTGGCGCTTAACCTTTGATGTCATCGGAACTACCTCAATGTCATCGAAAATAACACCAAACTATCCATAGGCAAAACATAAAATTCTGAAAATCTTTGATTGCATTGAACCGGCTTCGATGACATCGAACTTAAACTTCGATGTCACCAAACACTCCTCAATGTCATTGGAAATGATACCAATATGTCCAACAACCAATTGAGGAAATCCAGAGATTCTCGATGGCATCGAGCAATTGTTCAATGACATTGAGACACCCTGTTTCTAAATAGATTTAAGACATCCAAAACAACAGTTCATTGGGCTTTATAAAAGTAATTTTATTATATTGGTACACAATTAGGATTCTTCGATGACTTGAATGTTTGGTCAATTTCTGATTAGCCAAGCTTCGGTTCTGCCGATCCGTTCTAATAAATATCCATAGGTCAAGTCTAGGTTCCATTCTGCCTTACTATTCAAACTTTGATGCTGCTCTGTATTGGTTGAATACATATTATCATGATAATCGAGCTGGTAGAGTTCTTGAGGGCTTAGTAATTGGCTGGGATTTGATGAATCAGATTTCGGATTGGTCGATCAAGATCGTATGCTGTTTCTTAAAGGCGTCAAGGATTCTTGCTTTTTAACCCACTTAGATTGTCAACAATTCCTAGGCCACCTAAGTACAATTTTATTGGAATGTTGCAAGAATACGTTGGAGTTTGAATAGATTGGCCAGAATTTGACCAAGTGAGATCTGAATCTGCAAATTTGATCTGTTAAGTGTTTCCATGACATGCCGAGGATGCTTCCCATTTGACACGTAAACCAGGATGAAATTCAAAGAGTAGTTTATTCTGGTTCTGAGTACGGTGTCTACAGCCACTAATTATAATATTAGTGGGTACATCTAAAAAGGACATTGATTGGATACTGCCCTACCTGTACCAAAGCTAGTATAAGCCTTACATGGGAGGATTTGATTGGATTATAGACCGTTCTCAGAGATGGAGCCAATTAAGCCATTGAATAACTTTCAAACATGCTTTGTGTGCTCGTCTGTCACAGCCCACTACATGACAACTGTACCGATTTCAGTATAGTAAGAGCCAACACCCAAATTCATGTCTGTCTTAAAATCACTTATAACCAAAGTGGTGTTTTATACTCCTTGCCTGTCATTGTCGTACCATATCACTTCCCATCAGACACCCAACAACGATCTGGACATTTCCCACTGTGACCCTTATATTCCATGGAACTTTGGTTTGGAAACGTCCAGTAAATCCCAAGGTCCAATTCATTATGTGGATCAGTGCATATGCAGGAGAGTCGTCCAAGGATAAGGTACGTATGTCGTGAAAATAACCTCATCAACCTAACCTTTGTTAGGGTGATAGTATACTGCATTGAGTAGATAACTTAACACAGTAACCCTACCAACCTCACCCATCTTTCATGTTCTTCTAAAGTAGAAATGACTAATCTTCTATTCCATAGCCCGCTTGCACGGACTATCTAGATGAATCCAAAGTAATAATTTGATCCGTGACTATATTGTCGTTTCCTTCCATCATCGAATTGCATGATGTCATTTTAATATTATTTTGAAAGCGGCTCTTTCATGTACTCTTTGGCACTTATGGGAAGCAAGGAACAATGGTATCTAACGGCATCTCATCCCATCTTTGGAGCCAACCGTCTGTCCAAATCAGATGGGATGTTGTGGAATATTGCAATCATGTCCAGTCAAAGAGTGACTTCTCTGATGAGTTATGGAAATCATACCACCTGTGAGGCTGGATGGTCGTCTGTCATACATCACCTAGCTGTTTATATCTTACATGAGAGCAACCGCACCTACAGGTTACAAAACTGAATTTTGATGGCTAGATGGTGCAAAGATGGAGGACGACCAAAAAACTGCCTCAGGGCTTGACAGCACTTTGCCAGATGGAAGACAGGAGATTTTATTGTTGTTATTTTTTTTCGGAAGCTAATGTGGTTGAAAACATTTCAGCTATGTCTACTGTAAGCAACTGCTCTGAGACGAGTATTATAAACATGCTTCAGAATTTATTTTTTATTGTCTTGTTGTCTTTTTATTATTATTATTTTCCATCTGTGTAAAATCTTTACTAACAAGAAAAGAAAGGAAGTTTTCATCATGTAACGCTGCTTGGAGGGACTCATCTAGTTGCAATGGCTATAATCTGCTTTAATGGTCGCAGTTTTACGGGCAGGACCCTGAAATGGTGCCTACATCGACGGTTCAAAGCCGTCGTATTTATTGACTATCGACAACCCACAACATCTAAATATGATGTCATAGTTCGTACTGACAAATTTAACGCTTTTTTCCTAATCAAATTTCCAGTGTTTTTACGCAATGACTCCTGTGATAGTTTATCATGTAATGCTACTTGAGGGTATAACATGTTGATAAAATCAATAAGCAATGTTTGCCTATCTTCACCCATCCTATTGATGGCATTCAAGTGGATGGTTAAAAGTAATATAGTAAGTGGTCCTGATTGTATGAAAAAAAAAAAAACAAGTCAATTTCTAATGCTTACTACCATATTTTTTGTTATAATTTGTACACATTAGATTCAATTATTTGAGTGGTTTGCATTTCCATATAATTATTGTGTATGATTGAAAATACCTAGAAAGGTGGCCAACTGTGAGGGCCATTAGGCATCCCCCAAAATCCTGAATTTTGGTTAGTGGGGAATTGAAATCCAGAATTTGTAAAAGTGGGGCTGTTGGGCTTCCTTGAAAATCCTAAATTTCAATTGTAATGTGGTTCAAAATTTAAAATTTTCATCCATTTTCAGTAACTCAGGAGAGACCCCTAGCTTGCAAAATCCAAAATTTTGGGGTCATCTCGAACTGTCATTTCTCATTTCTTAAGGTATTCACATTCTTGGCACCATTCAATGTTTTCACTTGTATTCAAGTCACGATAATGGAATGCTGCAAAAATCAAGCTCTTGTAATCATTATATGGGCTATATTATAGAAAAATTTGATTATTACTCGTAAAGAAACATGAGATCTAGTTTGAAATATGAAATTAATGGGGCCTACTTTTGTAGGCATTAAAAGCTTGGAATTATCTTATATTTACTTGCCAAAAGTTGTCTTCAATAAGAGCATGGAATAGTAATCATGAATTTAAAATCCTGAAATTTTAGTTTAGTTTGATAACATGAATTTTTAAAATCTTAGTATAGAAAGTATGTTTGAAAGCTCTTAGATTCTTGAAATTATTTTATAATATACTCACATAATAATGAATATGATGAATTAAACATTTTCAAATATTCTAAACATGACATACATGTGCAACAAAAGTTAATTATTGCATGCAAGAGTTTTAACATTAAGGTCATGGGCTCGAGTACCCATTACGGTGTGTGGGTATGAGGATGTGCATAAAAAAGTAGGATATGTATGATCTTTTGATTGTCTATGAAAGTGAGCGCCTACTAAATTTATATTTGAAATGAAATTTTATATGATTTTTAGGAGATTTTCAATTTTTTTATTATGTGACCCGCATAATGATTTCATAAACTTAATTTGTCTAGCATCCCATTGTTGTAATATGAATGCAAGTGTAAGTATTTAACAATATAAATGGATACGAATACTTTAAGAAAGGAAGAGATGATAATCATAGTGGTTGGACATGACCTTTTTGCAGGTTAGGAGTTTCTCTTAGAATTGAAAATTGATAAATAATAATAATAATAATAATAATAATAATAATAATAATAATAAAAAATAAATAAATAATAAAAAACTTCAATTTTGAATCATCCTGAAATTCAAAATTTTCATGAGGGCCCAAGTAACCCCACTTCTCCAAATTCTGAATTTCAATTTTCAGCTGTCCAAAATTCAGAATTTTGGGAAGTGCCAAACAACCCTTAATAGTACTCTTGAGTATAGAGTTTTTTTTTTTTTTAAAAAAAATTATAAATTCCTTCATCTTTTTCTTCTTATTCTTTCACTGTTGCCACCATTTTTCAAGCTTACCAAATAAATAACATACACTAAGTGGGTGTGATGGGCGTTTCACAGGCACTTTTAGAAACTACTGAGAAATTGTACTAGTAGCGTTCAAGTAATTCAAACTAAACTATATAAATCATAGCTCCCCGTTTTGATAATCTGAACTGCTATTTGATAATCTGAATACTAGACCGTTAAAGATGAAAATTTTAGTTGGTTTGATACGAGTCCATGATTAACTCGTCTACATGTTTCGAGTGCCTGCGTATCAAGTGTCATACCCTGCCAGAGCACCGATTTAAAAAAACATAGACGAAGAAGAGAATCTCTCGCTGCGGGAAAATACGAAGTAGCCTCGGCCAATCTCGTGAAACGATGGTTGGGGAGCTGATCCACTGCTCTTAGAGGCACGACAGTTAGGTACCTCCAGATCGTGCATCATACACGTGGCACACGTGTATAATAATCTGAACCATACATCTATCAGTGCTCCACCTTTTATTAATCTACGGTTAAAAACTGCTTGGTTGGGCTATCCCAAACATCTAGTAGATGGACGCTTTCTCAGTAACTTAGAGCCATTGCCGACATTTCAGATTCTCTCTTTATGCCAATGATCAAAGGGTTAGGATTTTCCAAACAACGTCAATTTTTGTTCATGGTCCAGTCACTATTTTACATATCAAATGAACGGTTCCGATATAGTCCATCCATACCATATGAGACGGATGAGGACGATCCTCTTACCGCTCGAGGCCTCTCTCGTGCAGACCGTCTATATAAATAATCCTTCACTCTTTCTTCTTCCTCTCTGTTTCTCTTCTTCGAAGTTCTCTCTTTCTTTCAAATTCAGATTTCTTCAACAATGTCGGCCACCAAAGAAGAAGATCCCCGCATCCTTGGCATCGCTTCTTCCATTCGTGTAGTTCCTAACTTCCCCAAGCCAGGTTTTTTCTTCTCTCAAAGCTGTCTATGCAACGACCATTCCCTTCCTTTCTCACATACAACAGCTACTCGAATGAAATCAGAACATCGATTAAAAGCTCTAAATCTTTCTATTCACATTCTCCTCCCCCATAAAATCGAATTTTTTGAGCGCTCTTTTTTTTTTTTTTTTTTTTTTTTTTTTTTTTTTGTACTTTTTAAATCGTATGAAGTAGATCGAGTTCCATTTCCCCCGAATTTTTCCTTTTTAATGCAGCGAGATATTTTTTTTTTCTTTGTGATTTCTTCTCGTGTGGTATAGGCGTTAGTATTAGTTGATGGTTTTTGTTATATATGTTCTTTCGGTGGTGTTTGCAGGGATTATGTTTCAAGACATCACGACGCTGCTTCTTGATCCCAAGGCATTCAACAACACGATCGATTTGTTCGTCGAAAGGTATAAGGGGAAGAATATCTCGGTCGTTGCAGGTAAGAGAAAAGAACATCCGCTTTCTTCTTCGTATATTCTACTTTAGATTATTGTTGGGTTACTCTGTTTTTTTTTTTTTTTTTGTTTTTTTTTTTTTATAATTTGAGTTGATGCATTTGATGCTTGCGGTTCTGTGTTTTGAATGCTTGTCTTTTATTTGTGGTGAGTGGTCGGGTGGTGGAAGAAAAAACCAGTTTTTTTTTTAATTTTCTCTGACGATTTATATGATATTGGGCCAATGAATTTCTGTAGTTTAAATGGATTTTCAATTGAAATAAGTGGGGTCCCGTGGTTTGCTACTTCAGACCATCGGTCGATTGAGTCCCACCGTGGATGAAGCACGCACCAAAAATCTCCCACATTGGATGATCCCAGTGGCCAATATCATGACCCTTTCTAGTTGAATGTGGACTGCTGTTGTCTCTTCTTGACCGTCTATCTGTAGGAACGAAATCTAAAGGTTAAGATTGTCCTGTTGAGGAGATTTTGGATGCATTTCCATCCACGGTGGGACACAACTCACATGACAGTCCAATTGTATGGGTTGTCAATCATGGGCCCCACATGCCATAATTGAAAACCTGCTTAATACTGTACAAAGACGCCGAATGTTTCTTATCATTTTCTTTTTTAGCTGTTGCTTGCTTGTCTTGGAGAAAACAATGTTACTCAGTGATAAGTAACAACAACAGTTCCTTTTTCTTTTCACTGCTTCTATTGAAGTTGGTGGGTGTGTTCAAGAAGTAATGATGACATTTTGGCACTGCAATGGGCACAATGAGTGCAACATTCAAAATATCATTTGAATGTATCATGTCATGGAAAGAATTTGTTGCAATGTATTGGCGATATGATATGATATATGATGCAATACGTTCCAATATTTTGAACCTTGGGCCTGTATATGGTGTTACCCGTTATGACTACAATTAGGGAATACCATGATGTAAATTGTTTTTGTTAACTGTTGCCACCCCATGTGTAACTAAAACTGCTATCAAGCTCGGGAAGAGCCTTCTATAGATTGGATGTTTCTGTGGAAATGTTGTGGATAGTGTTTGAGTGTATTGGAAAACCATGGTTGGTGGGGCTTCTCAAGCTTATTGGTACCCCAGGTGTTGAGGCAGCAGGATTGACGGTTGAGGTAATAGCAGGGCTTTTATGCTCTGGAAGAGTGGATTTTTTTCCACATATACACTCAGAAATTGTACACATGGGATTGAATCAAACCACCACCCAAATTGTGGCCTCATTTCGGATGTGTCAATTAACCAAAGATTAGAATGATGTTCTAACTGGCTGATTGGTTGTCATCTAATGGACAAGTAATATTGGAACATTCAACATTCTGAATTTAACAAACATATATCCATTAATCGGAGTTTAGGTTCATTCAGTCAATCTGATTTGAGGATTGATTTTAGGTTCCAGGATCTTGACATTTTAATTTGAGTTGCTTGTTGTACATGGATGATTTTGACTGCATGCATCGGAACCATCACACTCAGCCAGAGTATCAACTAACTCTCAAACAGGAAGGTCTCATTCTTGTTTCAACAATGACTTGTGTTAGAGCATTATAATGGCCATTGGAACGGCAAACACCCCAAACTTAGCCTCACAGCAGATGAACCTTATGTTAAACTTGATTTGCATGGCTTGTAAGTTTAGTTTCATTAGTTCAGTTTTAGTAAATGCTGCTTACAATATGCATTACTTCTCCCCCTTTAATCTGCTCCTGTAAAGTATACTTCAGTTTGCTCTGCAGCAATTTTAGAAGTGTGAAAGATGCTTTTTTTTTTTTTCTTTTTCTTTTTCTTTTAATTGGCTTTGTGGAAAACTAGTGGTTGCAGAAACGGCCTAACTTGCATAATAGTTATCAAGCTTGTCAGTTAGTCTGTGTGGAATTTCAAAGTCCGCTTTCCTTAATTATATCATCATCTCCTTTTTTAGGTGCCTCATTTACAATATATATATATATATATAGTTATTTTTTTGGCATGCTTGATTGTGTGAAGTCGTTGTAGTTAAAAAGCATGGTCCCGCCTGGTATTAATCCCCATAATCAACTGTTTGCAAAATTCCATTTCGAGATAATGCACAGTAATTAGGCTAAAAATGGTGTATCGTTGGCTGCTTGCTATTTTGGGTAGCCAACTACTTGGGCATGTTCTTTCTACAGTTGTGTGAGTGGTGCCAATGTGAGCCTATGTCATGAATGGTTCCAAGAGCCTAGGGAAAAGAGGAAGGTTGATGTTTGGTGGGAAGCCCATTGCAAAACCTCTGCCAATGTACCATTTCAAAGCCAACCTCAAATAGCTGGGAGAAATGTTAAGATGGTGATGAATTTTTTTAATTGATGTTCATTTGAAATTAGCTTTCTTTGGATATTGAAACTATCCATGTGCCACCTTATAATCTCATTTTATAATGTCTTGCTTGTTTTATTGTTGCCATTTTTACATAACATGCTTCTTTACCTTGGTCTTGGATTTTATTTTTTATTTTTTGCCATTTATTCCCTTAATCTTGTCCTTGACTTCAATATCAATATATCTGCTAATATTTCCTTGTAATTAACAAACCTTCTTTACATATGTTGATAATACTTGACTAGTTTATCCCCTTTTTATTTCAAGGGTTCCATTAAGTTGCCATTACTCAGCTAGTTTCTAAGAGTATATTGTTGATTTGTTTGTTATTGTTATAAAAAAAACATTTTCATGTACATTTTAGAATTTCAGAAGGTAGCTCTGCTTATTCTGATTGTCAATTTACTTATTATGTGAGTCGGGTTGGAGCTGCAGGAATTGAGGCTAGAGGCTTTATATTTGGGCCTCCCATTGCATTAGCTATTGGTGCAAAATTTGTTCCATTGAGGAAACCAAGAAAGTTGCCAGGTAACATCGTTGTTGTGAACAAAGTTGTTCTCAGTTTCCAATTCCATTTGATATTTTTCTAGAAGGGTCAACCAAAATTGATTAGCATTGTGATGTGTGATAGGATATCTAAGCCTGTTTTGGAATGAGTTTCCTTTGATTGTATGAATACTCATAATTTTGATTGCATGGCGGTAGGATTTAATATTAACACTTGGTAGATGTATTTGATTTGTTTATATGTTAAATTCAAGTTTTCACATCATCTTCCATTAGCTATTCCCCAGTATTTATGAGGTATCTTTTACCTTATGCGATAGTTGGCCATGCTCTTTTTTAAGGATGTGGTGAGATCAGGGGATGACTTGTCAGCTACCGTTTTCCTGTAGGAGAATCTACAGTTAGCATTTGATAAAATTTCAGAGTGCTTTAAGGGCCTGTTTGGATTGTGGAAAAAGAAAAGAAATGAATAGAAAATCATGGGTTCTCCATTATTTGGACCTTTTGCGTTGTTTGGATAGCAAAAGAAATAGTGAGATTGGAAATTAAATCATTAACCTTTTCCATTGTCAAATTCTCATGCATAAGATTCGAGGTGAAAATTGTGAGCTGAACATGAGCTTTCCACTTGCAATGCAAACAAGACACCTAAAAATGGATTCTATGGGAATCCATATTGCAATAGTCTTCATGGAATCAGTCATTGGAGAACATTACATTTTTATTTTCTTTTCCCACAATCCAAACAGGCACTAAAGGATCTAAATGTGCTTTTTTTTTTTTTTTTTTTTAAAAGAATGCTTTTATTGCATTCTTTGTTGATTCTTTGTTGATATTTGCACTCAAAATTCTAACTTTCATTTTGTGTGCTTTTATTTATTTTTATTTATTTTTTCTCTTGTAAAAATCCTTAGAAAGAACTCATTTTCTATGTTAGTTTTTGGTTATGTTAATGGAGTTACCATTTTCTGAAAAGAAAAGAAAAAAAAAAAAAGGAATCATTTTACTTTTTAGAATCTTTAAGTCTTGGCGCTATTCATGTCTCTTGGTTCAAAGAAACTCGTTGATTGTAATCAACCTATGTAATTGATTTTTAGATAGCACTTGATTGTAAACAACCTTTGTATACACTATTACATCGCGACTGTGGGAGTTTTATGCTCTCATTGCCGGCCCCAGCCCAGACAAAGATCAGGTTGGCAGCCGGCATCAAACTTATGCCATAACTTCCAACATGAATTCCAACATTGATAGAGTGGAATGGCTAGAAAGGTGTCATGTGGCCAACCACAATTAGTTGGGATAAGGCGTAGATGATGATGATGCCTCTTAGTTCAAAGAACGGTTCTGAAGCAATGTCTTTTGATCTTAATTTTCTTTGCTCTTCATCTGCAAACTCTCAGGTGAAGTTATTTCAGAAGAATATGTCCTCGAATATGGAACAGATTGTCTTGAAATGCATATAGGTGCAGTTCAACATGGGGAACGTGCTTTGGTAGTTGATGATTTGATAGCTACTGGAGGTACTCTTTGTGCTGCATTGAAATTACTTGGTAAGTCTCTGGGAATTTTTACGTACTGTGTGTGGCAATCAAAATCTGAAAGAATTATTCTGATCTTTCAACATATTCTATGATCTCAGTTTAAAAACTCAATTGATGGTAAAACCTCACAAGTTTGTCTGGCTCCATCAATTGAGATCGGGTCCACTTATGTTTAACGCAGTGCTTGGAAAAGCGCTTTTGAGTTTTATTATTATTACTACTAATTGAATAGGTTCTTTTTATATTTTTCAACTGAGTGTTTTTCCATGGAAAAAAAAAAAAAAAAAGAAAGAGAGAGAAAAACTTGGACTGAACTGACCAGCACTCTTTGCAGTTGTGTTTTTTTCTCAAGTCTTTAAAGATCAATTTTTTAATAGTACCCTCAGAAGATTTGTGGCATTTAAACTGAAGATTTGACTGTAATATTGCACACATGCTTTTTTGCTTTCCTATGGAAACACTCCATCTGCAAACTCTATCTGCTTGATGAGTGTCATATTTGCAGCCCATACACATTTGTAGCCTCCACAGTATTGAGTTTTGAAAAAACATTTATAGTAAGTGTGGTAGCCAGACAGCTGTATCATCTGCTTTGATCATGTTGTATCTTGGTCCTGTAGCTCCTACTTGCTTACTTCACCCATGACATATCCTGGCACGGTAGCTCCTAATCCAGGATGTCAGTTGAACGTGTTAAACACCATCATTTATCTGCTTGGTTTTATCTAATGGAAGTTTACAAGAGCTATTAGGTCAGCTGCATAATTCAACAGCTAGAAGAAAATCAATGACTTTGCATTCTTCTACTTGAATTGAACATTCCATGCAATTGCATTTTGAACGATTACAGCAACTTCCTGTCCCTTTCATGCAATGGACTAACATGTCCTCGTCATTTTTAGTTTTCAATCTATTAAGTTCATCAAGCATTAGATGGTTTGTTTTACCTTAACAGCTGCTCATTGTCTACTTCAAGTCTAGTTGCTATTAGATGGTTTAATTCTTTGGAACTTGTGCTTTAGTATGGGACTTTTGTTTGTAGTTTATTCAAACTTGCATTATTCTTTGCCTTAAAAAAGGTGGATCACTTATTATGTCATTTTTGCTCACATTTACCATGAAACTGCACTGATGTGATGTATATAACTTGCTCCTAGAGCGTGTTGGTGCTGAAGTTGTTGAATGCGCCTGTGTAATCGAAGTACCTGAACTTAAGGTGTGTAGATTGGCTTCTTGCACCTTTTAATTGCAAGTGTTCCATTTTTTTCCCTTTTATTGCGTATGTTTTTCTATTTAGCTTAGAAGCTTACTTTATGATTTTTTCTTTCTCACTTTATTTTAGAGAAATTTATGATGCCAGCTATCTGTAAATAGACTTGTTAGCTTGTATTGCTTTAGGTATTGTAATTGTGAAATCTTTGAAGAATTAGCTGTCCCCCATACACAATGTTACACATGCGTATCTGTGTTTTGATCTGTAAATTTTGACTTTTATGTTTCTTTCAAGAAATAAAATAAAATAAAAGAAAAGAAAAGAAAAGAAAAAAAAAAAAAAGGAAAAATAAATCTTTCTCATTTGTGTTGCTTCAATTCCATTGTGTTTTTATTTTGATAATACATAAATGTGGAGTCAGTTTAGTCCATACTCCATTGTGTTTAATATCATGAGTGAAGTACCATGAGAAGCATATTATTTTGAATAAATGTTAGGAGAGTTAAAGTATAAATGATTATTATGAGAAGCATATTATTTTGAATAAATGTTAGGAGAGTTAAAGTATAAATGATTAAAGTTACCTGTTACCATATCAAAACATCATAAAGCAATGGTGGTGACAAAGATGATAATATTATGAAGAATGCATCACTTCATTACTGCATATAATTAATAATGAAAGAAACTTCTAAGGGCTTGTTTGGTAGATGCCTAAACCCAAGCTCCAAAAAAAATTGGTTGCTCATACTAAAAAAAATATTCTAATAGACGATGTTTGGTAGCCACATTAAATCCAAACTTCATTTTTAATTAGTTTTAAAACACCTTTAAACTTGTATGAGAAAGTAGCACAATGGTCGTTTTTACTTTAAAAAATTTATTTTCAAAGCAACCCATCTGACTTTTGGTTTCTGGATGCCGAATGGTAGAATTTCCTTTGTCCCATGTGTGTGGTCTTTGATTTATCTTTGGTTTTTTTTTTTTTTTTTTTTTTTCTTTCTGGATCTGGTGGTGTGCTGGTTTTTATGGGGTTTTGTTTTCTCATCAGGTTTTGATTGGACTTTTTATGGGGCTTGGCTGGTTTTCTAATGGGTCTGGATTAGATCTTTTAGTGGGTCTTGATTGGGAGTTGTTATGGGTTTCAATTGGATTTTTTTAAGGTTTTCTAGTTGTATGGAAAAAAAACTGTACGTGATATGGAGATGTGCTGATTTTTAAAATCAATGGCCAAACAACATTGTAAGAAATATAGATCAAGTAGACAATGCCATCCAATCAACAATTGCCCATAAAATTAGATTTCTATGACTAAGTTTTCAAAATCTGATTTCTATAAAAATTTGCTTAAAAAAAAATAATAATAATAATAGGTGGCTACCAAAAAGTGCCTAAGAGTTGAGTATCTTAGCGCACCCCCCCCCCCCCCCCCCCCTCCTTGAAAACTTGTATCTGTTCCGTAACATTGAAAAAAAAAACTGAAAAACCTGTATTTGCCCTGTACAAGAACATTATAGGGCTGTTATGGGCATTACAGGGGATGTAATGGACGGTTAACGATGGTTACGGGGGGGTTTTTTTTTTCATAACGGCCATTATGCCCCCGTAACGTGTAACGGTTGCCACCGTTACCTTTATGTAACGGCCTTTACGGCACATCATGGCTAGAAAGTGAAAGAAAGAAAACTAGAAAAGAAGACACGGTTAACGATGGTTAGGGGGGGTTTTTTTTTCATAACGGCCATTACGCCCCCGTAACGTGTAACGGTTGCCACCGTTACCTTTATGTAACGACCTTTACGGCACATCATGGCTAGAAAGTGAAAGAAAGAAAACTAGAAAAGAAGACACGTCTAGAGAAGTTTGGTAAGTGATCAGAGAGATCCACATGAATGAGACTTCCACCATAATAAATATTCTAATTGGGCTACAGATTGATCGGGGTGCCTGTTAGCCTGCTTTGCAAGCCGGCCTATGAGCATCGGCACCCAGCATGTGTCGTTCAAGGCAGCTGGTATATGATGGCTCGCCTGTGTCAATATGTTAGCAGCACTGATGCCATCACGCTCTCGTTAACCATGCAAGGTCTTAGAGGCAATTTGACCAATTGTCAGCTATGATCTCTGTATGCTGCCTCTTGCAAAAGTTAAAAATAATAATAATAATAATAAATATAAATAAAAGAGAGTCATGGATGTGATGCATTAAAAGCACCAAACAGCCATTAAAGCTCACCCTTGTGGTTCAACATTGCTTGACCCAGTTCATCGACCCTGTCAGCCAGCAACATTGATAATCAGGGATGGTTTACCAATGTACCATCTTGGGCGATAAATGTGCTCTAATAATCTGTTATCTTGCTTACCATGATGGTCGAAAATATGCCAGCTGGTAGGCAAACTGCTCACCTTAAGCGTGATTTGTGCTTCATGCGGGCATGATATTTATTATTGCCTGGATGTGGTAATCCCTAACCATGATTGCAGACTCAGCTCATATATAATACATAACATACCTAGGAGATTCAGCTCATCTTTTGTCCTTCCACTTTCTATACCATAACACTAGGCATGCATATGATGATCTGAAACATACGAGTTGATTGATAAAAAAATCAGCAACGGGACAATTTTTAGCTACTTAAAAAATGGTATACAAATTTATATTTATCTGATCACTGGGGTCTATATGATTTGTTTACATCATTGGGATTGTCTGATCATTATGTTGTTAGTTTATGTTCCGTCTATGGAGCCTTGTGATGATTGAACGGTTCGGATCATCATACATGTGTGCCATATGTAAAATGTAAGCCCGGAGGATGAAAATTTCATCCTCAGAGGGAGGGAGATTCCAAAACTGTCAAGAAATCCTCGTAAAACTCAACACGCAAACACTGTCACATTTACTCGATAGTGGAGGAGACATTATTTTCTATTCTCCATTTCATAAAATCATAAGACGTTGACAAAAAAAGAAAAGAAAAAGAGACTACATAATTAGGAATACTTCAAAAGAAAAATAAAAGTAGATTTTAATAGCCCCAGTGAACAAAGAGAGGTAATAAATTAACTTTTTTTCCCCCAGTGGTTATGTTGATGCATGTCTTTTGCATTTCCCCATTAACCTTGTAACTATCCTTTCATCTTTTACTGTGTAGCGTTTGGATTGCATGCTGTCGATAAATGGAATTCTAGGGTAGAAGGTAATTGTTGCATGTGGTGTGAGGTGCAGGGTCGTGAGAGGTTAAATGGTAAATCATTGTATATACTTGTGGAATCTGGATGACGGCATCAGCATTGTTCTCTCTTCCTTTAGGCTGTAGACAGTTCCGATGTGTACATTAGAGGGGCACTATTGGTAATTCCATCGTAGATAATTCGTTGCCTGGACATGGATTCTGTTTTTGTTTTTGTTTTTTCAATTTCTTCACTTTTTTTTGGTGGAGAGTAGTAATTTTTTGTTATCCATTGGTGGTTGATTATGTTTTTCTGATTAGCTACTGTATCATTCCTATCAAATTGTTTCATTTGGAGAAGATAGTTTGGATGGAGCAACACAGGTATTACATGGTGGGTTGTCTATTTTCTGTTGTAGCAGACCAAACTGTCTTCTGATCATGAGCTGATGCTGTAATTGACTAAAATGAGATTGTTGCAATTTCAGCCAATATGATATGTTTGGGACAAGATGAATTATGAAGTCCTGATGCATCAGAATGCAATCTGATGCAGCATTATGTATTTGTTAAAAAGAGCTACTCAACTCAATAGGATGAGGGTTTGAACTAATGAAAAGCTTGATTGCAGTCAAGTTTTCTTAAGACCTGGTTTACTCATGAGTTGATCTCCAAGTTATGAGCTTTATACCTGAGCACAAACCCTTGATTTTATATCAAGGGGTCTGAAAAACCCTTTTTCTTGATTCCACCGCCAGACCCTCCAATCCTGACCTTACCAGCGAATTTTGAACAGTGGCTCACAAACAGACGGTTGAAAATTATGACAATGTTCCAAAAAGGCTAAAGATAGATTGCTAGGATCTTCCATTCTGGAATGTTTTGGGGCCATCTTCAATCTTCAGTGGGTCCGAAATGATCAAGTCTGGATCAATGAGAGTCACTTGTACAATTCAAAGAAGTCTTGGGCGTTTGGCCCAGTTCTTACATAGAAGCTGAGATCTTCCTCTGATACCCCCCATATTATAGGATATGTGACCCGAGACTTTGCAATGCTGGTGTTCAATTTTGACAAGTGAGGCCCATGCTTTTGTAATTGAGACCGTTGTTACGTCTGTCTCACCGCGGATGGGCCATTACCCAACAATCTCACAGATTGGAAGACATTGCCACCATTCTTTGGTGTTTTTTCCTCTCCTGTTTGCGGTTGAACGTGGACTGTTGATATATTTCCCTTCCTAACCGTCTGTCAGTAGCGCACAAATTGAAAACTTATGCTTGCTCTATCGGTAATACATTTTGGAGTGGTCCATCCCTGGTACGTAGCAATAGATCAGTGGTCTAGATTATGGAAGCATGCGTCCTGCTTGAAACGTGTATAACGTGCAATGCCTCAGGTCTCTTTTTTGGGTCGGATCAATTAAGACACAGGTTGCTGGTTACAGTTACAAATCAGTCAGGGAGGATGGAATGCCCGGAGGCCTTGCCTTGTGTTTGAAGGCTCTTCTTCCAAGCAGACACTCGTATCTGGGGTGGAGAAGATTCTAAGGCATGATGGTCACCAGGCTCATTAAGGTTTGTGGGGTAAGATCTGAGCCAGGGCTGTTTGCCAATGGTCAGATTTGTGGGTATGGTGTGAACTGGTGATTGCAGCACTCAGAGCCCTAAGGATAGCACAATCCCTAGGTACGGCTGTCGATCGACAGGGCCTGTGCCAAGCAAAATATTTTTTTCATTGGGGCGGTAGCCAGGCCTGGCCCGGTCAATTTAAAATCTGGGCACTGCCACCATGGGTGGCAATGGGTCAGCTGGAGCCTG
Source organism: Magnolia officinalis (assembly GCA_021015155.1). Classification (NCBI taxonomy): domain Eukaryota; kingdom Viridiplantae; phylum Streptophyta; class Magnoliopsida; order Magnoliales; family Magnoliaceae; genus Magnolia; species Magnolia officinalis. Next base: position 123,156,940 of record JAJHSJ010000001.1, read on the forward strand.
GCTTGTTTACTAAAAATGCGCCACGAATTCCGTTCAAATCTTGACCCACGGCTCATTATGTTATAGCCCATACGACTCATGTAAATTTCATCATAGCCCAAGCCAGATTCGAACTCACCCATTTAATTGTAAGCGGCTGGGATACAACCTGCCTCAGGTTTTAAGAAAAGTGTATACAAAGATAAAGGTATGTCCAACAGCCCAGTTCATGTATGCGTATGTAAATACAGACATGTGTCTGTACTTGTCTTCTATTATTTCATTTTGGGTCTCAGGTTGGTGGTGCAACTTGAGCTGGACCCATTTACTTAAACGGGTCACATTTTTCTAGCCTGAGCCTAATTTGCTACTTAAATGGGTCACATTTTTCTAAACAAGTATCAAAAGTGGGTCGGGGCAGTGGGTGGACCCCACAGCAATTACTTGATACCTCAAAAGCACCGGACACACACACACCCATGCACGCAGTAGTGGGATTTCACCACTGAGGTGAAATATCACATCAGTAGTGGGATTTCACCACCTATGGGTATTGAACCCAAGACCTCGTGTTGAAACTCTTCAGAGTCTACCACTGAGGTGAGGTAAGGACTCAGCAATTACTTGATACCTCATTACATGTGCGGTTCAAATTCCTTTGTGGTCCCATGTGGACCTATTGATTATCAAAATGGACCATTTGATAGGATGGTTCCACAGTGATGTAAAATGCCTTACTACCCCCATATCAACTGATCAATGTTTTATACATTGATATGGTACCATGTTTTGCACCGTTGGATATAGAAATATCATGGGGAAATATCACATCTATTGTGTAATGCATTACAATTTGAATAAAATATTAGGGAATTTTTCAGTAACCCTGTGAAAAATAGTAACATCAAAATTGTGAGCCCTCCTGAAGATGGAACCCATAATCCTCTGATTACAACCGTTTTCTAAAGCACATGGCTTACCTTGAGATTCAGGGACAAATCGGGTTGGTTTGTTAGGTTTTTCTAGCTTTTCTCCCGTCCTTCTCTGGCCTACCTTGATGGTACAACATTTTCAAAATGCCTGTAGCTCAACTGCCTTGCACATGGCATGTCTTGGACATGGACGTGGACCGCCCAAATGGCAGACCTCATGTGGATAGAATATAAACCGAAAATCATGTCGCCTTCGATTGATCCTAACCATCCAATGCGTGGGAATCAAATGGACAATTAAAGATGAAACAACGATCTTGAATAAAATCACAGAATATTAAGACAACGAATTCAGAAGTCTGAGGAAATTAAAGGAAGAGTCCGAGATTTGAAATTCATGTAGCTAATGTCCAAACACCACGAACACATTATAGTAATAAACTCGTAGAACTATAAATAATAATTATTATCTATGAGGTGCGCTCACATGGTATCAGTATCAATCCCTGGGGCCCATGCAACACGTGCATCATATGCACCCATCTCCGTTAGCTTTGCCCTTTGGCATTAGGCCATGGGACTGAAAATTCAGCCCTAGACTCAGATGGGCCACACTACATGGAACAATTAGGAGGGAACACCCAACCAATAAAACCTTTTAGAATGTTTGTGGGGCTATTGTTTGTGCACATGCCATCCAATCTTCTCGCTGGGAGAAGGGCATGAAAAACCATGGCATTTTATTACTCAAGGTGGGCCTACCATGTCAATTTAGATATATTAGGCATGATTTGACATTGATCTATATTATCTAGTGTGATGTATAGTACCCAGTTGGTAGTTTATAACTGTGTAGGTTCATGACACGGCATACGCCGGATGTAATCTGAAAGTAGATGAGATGTGTTTTTAAGCAACTGAAAGGGAAGTGGAGGAATTTAGGATGACCTACTTTTCACAACTACTTCCATAATGCATTAATAGAATTCAACAGAACATTAAGCCTTTGTGAAGATATGAAAGTCCAAGTTGTGGGCATATGATACTTTCATGGCTCAAAATCACACCTAAGGCCGTTTGCATGGCTCTTGAGTAGGGCGTGGCTCTGTCTTTGCATACAGAATCTACACGTTACAAGTGGAATACATGGATGCAAGTTTTTATTGTTCATCAGATGAGCTCTTCTATGAAGGGCCCATAAATGAGATCACACTGGTCAGCCCATCCTAACCATTTGATCATCCAATTTAATTTTAACTTAGAAGACAAATTATAAAAATAAAAAATAAATAAAAAGAAGCAAAAAACAACCGTCCACGTAAAGTGGATCATTGTAGTTTTCGAGATCATAGAGTATCCAAACTACGGCCTACCTGTTGAATGTCCGAGTCTTGTCCACAAGGGCCAGCTATTGAATGGTCCAAGAAGATATTCTCCCTGAGAAAAACTTTGATGCTATGACAGTCTGCAAAGTTTCATGCGCTGCACTTAGAAATGAGATAGGGAATTTAACAAAAATTAAAAAACTACTTAATTAATATGGAGTTTACAGTCCTTAACTTTTTTTTCCATAAGGTTTTCAAAAAGCTACTTAATTAATTAACTCATATAATTATCATTCCACTCCCTTTCATTAAATTTCTTAGCAAATTGCTTTGGTTCTTGGTGGGGCCCACCATTATATTTATGTAAATCCACTTTAACCACTAGGTGCATCATCTCATATTAGGTTAAAGGTCCAAAAATCACTCCCATCCTTGATTCAGATAGACCACATGATTGGAAACAACATAAGGACAAAGATTGCACTCCAAACTATTTCCTTGGTAAGGCCCACCTGAATCATAAATGGACTTGATTTTTAGGCCACAAGCCTGAATTTTACTGTGTCATTTCATGATTAGAATGGATTTCATGTAATTATCACAGTGAACTATGTAAAAATTAACAGTGGACGTCTCTCCTAACTATTTTCTTTGGTGTGGCGCACTTAAACAACGAGTGAGTCTAATTTTTTGTCTTTGGACCTAAGCTTAGATCATGCATTTAATGTGCTGAGTGGGTGTCCCATACACATCATGTTAGGCCCACCAAATACCATGTTCCCATGTTCCTCTACAACTTTACATAGATTACTGAAAAGAACAAAACGTGAACACAGGGATGTGACTTTTGATTTGATGGGCTCGAAGTGATGGTTAATGTAACATGCACCATTAGATATTTCATCTCAGATTTGGCTCAGACAAACAATCAACACGACCTATGACACGGGTGGCCAAATTAAAGGAGAGAGAATCCTCTACCCTTAATTTTTAAGGGATCCATTTGGATAATTATATGAAATCAACTCTAACCACCACAGGGAATTGATACTAAGACCTCAATGTTGAGAAGAGGACTTCTTGGCTCAGTCTACCACTTGAGTTACGGATTGTTCTCAATTATATGGTACACTTAAATCACAAGTGGAGCTGACTTTTGGGCCCTTGGCCTTACATGACACTTAAATTTTACATAAATATTATGGTGGGGCCCACCTGGGTCACCAATCCATTTGTTGGCATGCCATGAGTGAATTAGTTTTTTTTCTAATAAATTAGACCCTTGAAATCAAGGGGCATACTATATCTAGGCACAAAATAACATCTAAAACGAGCGAAAAATAAAAACATGCACCAATCTAATGTGCTAAGGGCTTGTTTGGGCAGTGGTATTAAGGCGGATTAGATGGGATTGTATTACTAATCCCACTTTGGAATTCTGGATGTCATGTTAGGAAGGTGTGTGAGATGAGATCAAAAGTAGCTTTATATGCTTTGAAATATGAGCCTGGTATTAGAAAGGATTACGAGAATGTCTCTCAAAATTCAATATTACTTTCCAAATTCATCTGAAATTCAAAACATAGTATGTCCATCTCTCTCTACACTACCTGAATCCAGCAAATAAGTGTGGGATTCACATTAGCAAGTTATGAGAATCCCACCATGATGTATGGGATATATCTAAACCATCAATCCATTTTCCGATATCATTTTAGGGCGTGGGCCCAAAAATTAGGCAGATCCAAAGCTTAAATGGATCACACCATAAAAAGTAATGGGGATTGAATGCATACCATTGAAAACTTCTTAGGGGCCACAAAAGTTTTGAATCAATATGATATTTGTGTTTTACCTTCATCCTGTTCTCTGTGACCTCATGAACAAGTTGGATAGCAAATAAGCATCAAGATGGCCCTAGGAAGGCTTCAATGGTGGGCGTCATTGTCCCTACTGCTTACTGGTGTGGTGCACATAAGCTCCGGATCTTCCTCATTTTTTGGCCCATGCCATAAAATGATCTCACAAAAAGGATGGGCGGTACAGATATAACACATACATTATGGTGGGGACCACAAAACTTGTTGAGGTCAACACACTTAGAAGGTCTAGTCAGTGGCTTGTGATAGTTCCAAATAACGTATCCACAAACGTAATTTGAATTTAAATCTTATAATTTACTTTTTTTTTAATACTTACATACCAAACTTGGGATTAGAAAATATGGGATAAACCAAATCCACCGGCAATACCATACATTTGCATTTATTGCAACTTTTACAATTCTCCACCTTACTCCCACCTAATACAGCTTCCCAAACAGGCCCTAAGATGGTCCGATCAATGTCCTGTGTCTCCCACCTATCCATAGCAGATCCAATGATTTGGATTGTTTGATTTGAGAGGGGAGTCTTCGTCGTGTATAATTTCTAAGTGCATGAGTATGAACCATCGGCCTCCGCCGGATTCCCTGAACCACTGGACGGGAGGTGGGACATCCAAATGAATCACCCACGTGAGAAATGCTTATGTATTTGCTCGCGTTAGATCTGCTGGATGCTTCTCAATATACATTCTGAAATGGAATGCCTCCAAAAGATGCCGTCCATTCATACGGTATGGATCCATTTGATCCTTCTATGGAATTATATAAATGTTTAGCAATCCATAGTAACATTTATAAAATGGACGGTTATGAAAAATGATAAATTCTCTACGTAAGATTTTGAATTATTGGATTCGTTTGTCAGCACGAATTTCTGTGGAGCATTTTCTTATTGAGTCCCAACTGATGAATGGCTCGGATCTAATACACATGTTCCATGTGCTCCACAAAAGCACCCGTACATCTCACGCGCGAGCTGAATACTGATGTACACTTTTTGGTAGAGCCTCTCGCCTGACTCTCGCGTAGGTAGACAGGGCGCGTGCCTACCGCTTAAGTATCGGAAATTAATTTAAATTCATCAGATCCCCACCGTCCACCAGGTACTAAATATCTTATTTAGCCTTGGTCAAAAATTTATGATGATATAACACTCTTGTGGGCCACACCATATGGAACAGTATAAAATTATACCTAAAACTTCTAAATTCATGTGACATGGCTGGACCTGATATTTGGAATAGGGCCATTTTCTGTAAATGATTTCATCCTGATGAATCACGTCAGATTACTGGATTGGATGGAGTATATACATGAAAGGTGGCCCTACACCAAACTAATGTTATGCGTGCCCATCGCAACAATTTCCTATGGTGTGGCCTACCTGAAATTTCATTCATCACGATTTTTGGGGTCTAGGACGAACATGAGGCAGCGTAATTGATGGATGGGCTGGATCACGTGGCGGTAGCACACCCTCGATGCGATCGGGTTACTCAGGGTTCCAACAAAAAGTTAGAGGCCCACCGTAACGTCCGTATCAAACCATGCGTGCAAAATACTGTACATCAGCTGTAACAGCTCATGCTACAACGTCATTCCAAAAATCAAATGTTCCAAAACTCCAGTGAACTCAGATTGGGGGGTGACCCCAGCACCACCCAGCTAACCGGTGGAAAAGCATTGTAAGCCCCACCATAATGTATGTATTTTATCCAAACAGTACATCTATTTTTCGAGCTCATTTTGGGAGCATAAACCGCAAAAAATGAAGCAGATCCAAAGTAGAAGTAGACCACATCATATGAAACAATGGAGATTGAATACTTACTAATGAAATGTTTTTAGGGCCCACTGCCATTCAACCTGTTCATAAAGTCATATAACCCTTGACATGGAAAATGATAAATATCAGCTTGATTCAAAACTTTAGTAACTCTAATTTTTCACCGACAAATGTTTAATCCCCATTGCTCCGGCAGGGTGGTCCACTTAAGCTCCGTATCTACCTTGTTTTTTTCTGGTGCCTTGAGATGAGCTGGCAAAATGAATGGATGCCATGGTAAAACACATACATCATGGTTGGGGCCAGAGAGCTTTTTCGAGCCATTGGGTCAGTGCCCAATATATTGAGGGCCTGTTTCTTTTTCTGGCTTATTTGTAAATATATTGTAAATGGGTCATTGTTACTTTTCTCACCTGAAAATGGAAATAGCTTGTGAATTCAAAGTCCACTGAGCCTATTTGTTCCGTTTGCTCACAATGATAAATAGCCGATATTACTATTTTTCGTTGTTTAGTTAATTTTTACAAGTATTTTTGCACACTAAAGAAATTGTTTACTCTGCACTTCAAACTATATGGAGACCGAGTGAAAGAAGATTTCCTGCTGTAGTCTTTCATGAGAAATTCCTATGCTATGATGCTAGGTTAGGCCCACCTATTCAAATGTTTAAAAATTCAGACCATTGCTCCATTTTGTGAGCTCATTTTATGGAATGTTAGGTGGGCTGCACAAGAGGAAGCATAGGAGATTCATAGAATATTTGGAAATTTTGAATGGCCACCCAATCTCATTTGTTAGTGATTTTAAATCTGACTATTGGGTCTCACTTGTATTCTAACACAGGAGCACCATATCCATCCGCCCATTACAGAGCATGCATGTATGCTCCTCATCACACATCTATCAATCCTAAAATGAGGTCTTATAATCGCTGGACAAGCACCACATCTATCAATAACATAGCGTGCATGCGTGTGCCTCATGGCACAACCATCTGTCCTAAAATAAGCTCTTATAACAGATGGACGGCAACACATCCATCAATTATAGAGCATGCATACATGTGCCTCATCTCACATCCATCTATTCCAGGACATGCATGCATATGCTTCATCTCACATCCATCCACCAATAAAGCATGCATGAATGTGCCTCATCTCATATCAATCCGTTTCAAAGCATGCATGAATGTGCCTCATCTCATATCAGTCTATTACAAAGCTTGCATGCATGTGCCTTATCTTACATCCATCTATTCCAAAGCATGCATGCGTGTGGAACTCCCACGTAGACCTACGTTTTTGTTCAACTTTTGAATATCCATTCGTTACCAACTGACAATTGAATAAAAGATGACATTATTGATGGAGATGTTTCCTTCCATGGTTAATTTGGCCCAAGTACAAGGATATAATAAACATATAAGTATTGGTAAAGACTTGAGAATCGATTGACAAGAATAAAGGAATAATGATGTTGTAAGCAGTGTTTTAAATAGTGGTAACGTGATGCGTGGCGCTCAATTTTTTATAGTGTGTATCGTAAATACATAGATATTTCTATTTTTTTATTTAAAAATAAGACAAATATACTAAATAGTGAAAAAAAAATAAAAAATGCCTAGAAGATAAATTCATTTTATCAATTATAAGTATATTAAAAAAAGTTATTATTTATCATTTATCAAAAGTCAATCCACATATATAAGTGAAATCAAATAATTATTACATCAACAACTTTATAATTTAACTACTTTAATTAATAATGTTTAATTGAAACCACAAGTCACAATTATGAAAAGAAATAAAGATCTCATAGGTTAAAAGTATCATGTATAATACAAGTGTTACATTCCTCAACGTTAGAAATAAAGAAAACATAAAAAAAATAATAAATAAAATAAAATAGTAAAAAAATACATTTTAACTTATGCTACAGACACTACGCGCTATGTAGCTGTAGCGTACGTTATGATCTCTGTAGCATATGTTACAAGGAATTTATGTTATTTGGGATGCTACATAAAGCTACAGCCACAATACGCTACATATTGTACAATACCGCTACATTACGGATGCTATTTGAAACACTGATAGTAAGAATTAGAGAAGTATCCTTAATAAAGGTGGTTAGGTGATTCTCAAGAAAAGAGAATGGACTTTACGATGAAAAAGCTGGCACCAAATTCTATTCAAATCTTGGCGGACAGGTAAGATAGAGGGTAGTTGAGCAGTTGATAATAAAGCACAAATAAACATGCCGAAATGATCATAATAACCTAATCCAGTTAATTTATACTCGAGCTCGGAAAGCAAACGCCTTATAAATTTTTTGGGCTCACCAAAGTATTGAAAGGGACCGGTTAGTATTGAAAGAGATCGGTATTGGGGTATCCTTCGTAAGCGTGAGAACCGGCCTGGCGAAGGTTTCAACCGTTGACATCGCCATCACGACCGTTTCCCGTGCGTGGCCTCCTTGAGTTTTGAATCTGACTGAATCTTCACTGTGAACTGGCGCAACTGATGGATGGACCGGATGTTTATCAAACAGACAAAACGGTGGGCCCACATACCTTTTGGTGCGCAGGCTCTCTACCTTTGTACACGTGATGTCATTTTGAAATGATACCCCTACCAGTAGTAATACAAACGTAACAAAGATGCCCTTTATTATTAGATGATTCCAACCCTTGGATCAGTTACGTACCGAAATAAACGGTGGAGGGAGACATATACTGACCGGAATATCATTCATAATCGAACAGGTAGAATCACCCGATCTAAGATCAACGGTTCGGATCACCAAACCATGGGCCACGTATTCAAAACGGACGCATCAGGACCTTATAGTTCCTCGCTTCAAAATTCACAGTGTCATCTCTAATCCCTGCCCTAGCTTCCTCCCCTCTCTTCATCGATCTCGATCGCCCGTCCAAACCTCCGAGGTGAGAGAGAGAGAGAGAGAGAGCGAGAGATCCATTTTTCTTCTTTTGTCGGAGTAGAAACAGATCAAAATCGTATTTTCTTCAGTTGAATTTCGTGATTTCAGGCATGAGCAGCGGAGATCTTCTCAGCATCCATCCTACAGAGCTCAAATTCCCATGTAAGCCCTTTTAACTTTTCCTCACATTCTCTCTTCTATCCATGATTTTGATTTTTTTTTTTTTTGGAATAAGATAAATGGGTTTCTTTGTTCTGCATTTCTATGTGCGTTTGATACAAATTAAGCTGTTATTCGATGCGATCCCCGATGTTTTTTTTTTTTTTTTGGTCTGAATCTTTTCTTTGGTTTGTACTCGGGAAGTTGAATTGAAGAAGCAGAGCTCATGTTCTCTGCAATTGACTAACAAGACAGATCAGCATGTCGCCTTCAAGGTAATTCGTTTTTTTTTTTTTTTTCGCGAAATTTTGATTTCACATTCAAGAAGTTCTACAATTCTCTGTTGAGATGCGGTTTCATCTATATACATGGATTCGTAGAAGTATGAAAATGCGGTTTTTTTTTTTTTTTTTTTTCTGGTAGTTATTGAGATTAAATGGTAGGGTTCATTGTACATTTAATTCACTACAGATCGCCTAAATTGGGGCTGCGTTCCCGATGGAATATAGCCCCAAATCAAACTGATTGGATAGATTTCGTTATGACTATGTTGTGGCTCCGGATCGCCATCACATGTTGGCCCTTGGGCCCACATGCGGAGATGGTCTGATGATTTGGAACCGTCCCTCTTCTTACTGCCATCATAAATGTGCTATGGTTCAATCATCATGCTTCAAGTATGAGACCTTTGATTTTTGGAGTTGAATGTGTGCCACTGGAAGGTTTCTTTTCAATGTTGCACCTCATCAGAATCAGCTGCTCAGATTACGTTTCTTATGTGTCTGGTGAAGTGTAGCATTCAGAATGTGGGGCTGTTCCGATTACCTGACCATCTCAACATGTGATCCTCAGTGGGGCAACATGTGCTAGTGATCCTGCGTCACAGCATTGGTGAAGTGAATTTGATAGGATAATCATGACCGTTTGTCATTGGCTTGCTGACCATTGTTTGTGTTTTTCAGGTTAAAACGACCAACCCAAAGAAATACTGTGTGCGTCCTAACACCGGTGTTGTTTTGCCTGGGGCCACATGCGATGTTACAGGTGCAACTCCAGTAGTTGGCTGTAAAGAACTGGATTATTTTGATTCTCTACCATCAATATTTGTGTTAGTTTCTTTTGATTTGCATATTGAGTTTGTTACTCGTCTTTTGCATCATTAGTTACGATGCAAGCCCAAAAGGATGCTCCTCCGGATCTGCAATGCAAAGACAAGTTCCTTCTTCAGAGTGTTGCTGCAAGTGACGCTGTGACTGTAAAGGACATAACCCCTGAAATGGTGGGATGAGTTCATCTGTCTATGCCTTTTCATGTTGGATTCTTGTTAGAGGTTTTTTGTTGCTTCATACTGATGCAAGGCGCATGTTCTTCAGTTCAATAAAGAGGATGGAAAGGTTGTTGAAGAGTTCAAATTGAGGGTGGTTTATATTCCTGCTAATCCCCCCTCGCCGGTCCCTGAGGAATCGGAAGAAGGATCTTCTCCCAGGGCCTCGTTGCTAGATTATGGAAATCCAAATGCTTCCTTGTCAGATGCTGTATGTATTCCTTCTTCTTCTCCTCTCCCCTCCCCCAAAGTCCTTGAAAATCCATTCTATCAAGGTTTAAAGTATTGTTTGATGTGTAGCCTGATATGTACCGGTATTGCTCATCAGTGATAGAATTGTATCAGCCTGTATTGGCCTGAAACAGCCCCATACAGGGTGATATAGGGCTGTGTCGGTTGTGAACAATATGATGCAAGATACACCGATGTAAAACCCTGCATTGTATGGGTCGTACTATTTTGGGATTTGAAATTCTCTAGAAAGTTGTTTGGAGTATGGAGAGTAGAGATATTATACTTATTTTAATGGTTAAAATTTCAGGCATCAAGATCTTCTGAGGAACACAAAGAGAATCCAGAGGTAAACCTGTATTTCTTTCAATTACGAGGTTTGCATTAAAAAAATAATAATTATACCTTGGCAGTATAAGAACTTATTGCTGGTGATAGAACATATGTTCCACTTTCTTTTGGTTAAATCTTCGGCCTGCCAATCAAACTGGTTAACGCAGTTTCATGAACTGTCAAGGATTGTTTGCTGTATCAGTTGGACTAGCTGTTTCATCCAAATTTTATGTTTGTTAAATTGGTTTACCTTGCCTTTTTTAATCCACATAGTTGTTGGTTTGATTCTGATCGATATGTCGAGCTACAGCCAACCATCATGCTAAAAGTTCTAGAATTTGCTATCATCAGTATGAATGATGATTGGTGCCAAACATTATAGGAACAACTCGAGTCCAAATAAATACTAAAAAGACCTTATGGGAAGCTTAAGTAGGAAATCTGAAACCATTCCATGTGATTTAGCGTCTCTAACTTTTTGAACAGTGCCATCTCTAATTTCTAATATCCAATTTATTTTCTGTCCTTTCGATGTCTTTGAGAACATGAGTGGTAGCGACCACAAACTCAGCAGGTTTATGAAAAAAAAAACATACCAGAGTATCAAAGGTTGAATACTCAGATAATGGATCCCCTTCCCCAAGTCCTCGTCCAAATCTGCTGCAATTTTTGACCTCAGGAATTATTGGTTACTTAGAATCTATGTCAAATCATGCCAATTGGGTAAAAGTTCAACTTGTGATATGGCTAATTGTTTTAACATGGTTATACTTATATGAGTTGTGATCTCTTGTGTACCTATATCTTGCGAATTCGGATTTTGATGGTTTGCCAAAACTGATCCTTGCAATAGTTGAAGTTGCCATTTTCTTGTAAATAATCACCATGTTCCTCCCCACTCAACAAGCTATCTTGGTAGGATGCCTCTCCTTTTCTATGGCCTATTAATATGTATCCTCATGGTTCTACAAAGTATATTTTCGTGTCTGTTTCTGCACCATATATCCCACTAAATAAGCTGATATGGTACAACATACCTGTTGTCATCTGTTAAACGCCATCTTAAGTTTCTTGGTCGTGGATTATTCGCATTGCTGCCATCAGATTTCAACTTCAACCATCTAGTAATAGAAGGTCGCTCTGCATCTTGAGGCCATGGTTCTTTTGTAAGGAAGCCTGTCTCAGTAAACAATATTCCCACTGGGCAGTTACAGGTAGACTTGAAGGTCTCAGCAAGTCACAAATTTTTAAGTTTTTCTACAACGCAGGCTAAAGAACTCCAAAATATGATATGAAACTATTTGAATTACGGCCTGTTTGTTTCACCATTTACCATGGTAAATGCAGGCAAATGGGTTATAATTATTTACAGGGAGAAATTCATGTTAGCTGGGGTTTTGACATTGACAGTTTCATGAAAATCGAGGTGGAGAAGAACGAAATACGTAAAATCAATGGGGCCCACTGTGATCTATGTGTCTGATCCAGACCGTCCATCGTTTTATCAGCTCACACTTACCGTTGAAAACTTCTTGGGGGCCACAAAAGTTTTGGATCAAGTTGATATTTGTGTTTATGGTTCATCCATGTCTTTCTAACCTTATGAACAGGTTGGATGACATACACACATCATTGTGGGCCTTGCACAAATTTCTGCTTTTAACGGTGGACGTTATTATCCTACTATTTCCTGCGGTGTGGTCCACTTGAACTTACAATCTGCCTTATTTTCGGGTTCATGCCCTAAAATGAGCTGGTAAAATGGATGGACGAAATGGATCGAACATATACACCACAATGAGACCCACAAATTTTATGTAGCTAATTGCTGCAATGCAATCCTGTTTCCCAAGGCATATTTACCTCGTGAATTCCATCTCTCTCCAAACAGAGATTAAAAGTAATCATTATCCATTTACTAGTAATTACTGTGGTAAATGGTTAAACAAACAAGCCCTTTATGAACTTGTACGTGGCTGCGGTGGCCATCTCTTTCTTAAAATGTTCTCGTCTGTAAGTGCCATGATTATCTCTATTTTAGTGATAATTGCTGGTGAGGATCTTCGTCGGCTGTCAATGACAGAAAGATGCTTCCTTTGGCTCTGTTTGGTTCTGCTGTATCGAAATATGGTTTTGCATCCATCAATTATATGCAGGGGGATCAGTTGGAAGTAAAGCTAAAGCTGCTCATGACTGAAGAACCTCTAGAACCTTCCTTTGCAATATTAAGCATTGTCAAATATGGTCTGCAGCTTAAAATCTCCACCTTGGCCATGTTCTCGATAACTCCTTTACATCCCCTAATGCAGCTTGCATTATCATCATCACATTTAAGCCTTATTCCAACTAATTGAGGTCAGCTACATGAATCCTATCCCACCATTTTACTCCATCACGGACCATATTTTCAGTTAAACCATAGGCCCTCTAAGTCTGTTCTTACTACCTCTACCAAAGTTTGTTCCAACTTCCTTTAATGTAGCTTGCATCAGGGCTAAAATTTCCGTAGCCCTTATTTTTTTGAACATGCTGTGGTCAAAGCCTTCAAAGGCCTATATTTTTAATGCATCACATGAGGTCCACATCTTTGATGTTCCCGGATCGTACCAACTACAATCTATGGGCCTCATATACCTCACCTCAATTGTGAAGCATCTAGACTGTTACAGGTAGATATGGGGATCTAGACTGTCACGCCTTGAAATCTGAGTACTGAGTGTGCACCCTCAGACCCAAGTTACGGACTGCAACTTGTACACTAAGTGTACTTCACTTGAATACATTTATACAGAGACATTAATCTAACGTTATCAATATGGATTTTAGGTTCAATCCAATATCATTTATATATATCACATACCATACATCAAAATTTAACATCCATTCAATTCAACTACCTTAAATTTAACTAAGGACATTCCCATTCAGGGTCTTAATCAAATTATAAATGTCAAATAATTAATTCAATCACTAATAAAATCATGTCCAAAACATTTATCCTAAGAACATCAAATGCAAACAATAAGGATAATCATGGCTAGTCCAAAGCAACTACGTCTTCTGCTATCAAGTAGGGCCATGTGTCCCGTGGTTCCTTTTCTGGCTCGGCTACGTCTTCCTGTTCTTGAGCCACTAGCTCACCCTCAATCATATTTGTATGGTTTTACATTAATACAGGGTAAGTTGGCCAGGCCTAGTGAGAAGTCCCGATATGGTTCTTCGCATCAAATTAGAATAGACTAACAACAATCATATACAAATAAGTTAAAAAAGAAATGCAAAAGTTATGTAATGCGTGAATGCGTGAATGCATAAAGTGGGAATTCGTCCACTTGCTTGAGTTGGAAACCTATCAACCCGCATTTACCACTTGGTAGGCATGGGTAATGCCCACATCTACTCCTCGAGTAGGCTTCTACTAGTACAGTGGGCATTTGGTAACGATTTAACAAGTATACTATACAGGGAGGTCCCCTAGGAATTCAACACGTGTTGTGCATGCAAATGATTGATGCACAAGCATATCAAGTAGTCGTGGATGATATATCATATGATCATTCCCATTCTCAAATTTAAATCATTATAATTTTCATGCTAATTGATAACATCATCACAACCATCAATTCATAGTTATATCCATTCAGCAAATTAGATCACTAGTTGCAAATATACGGAAAATCAAATCATAAGTTCACCAACACAGTAAATTGATCATTGGCTATACTAGCATATTTGAACAAATCACATAATTAATAATACAACAATCAAAATTATACATTCAATCAAATCCAATAAAAGATCATTATAATAAGATTAAAGTATACATACAATACATCATCAATAAATCTATTTTAACTTAATGGAGGGGAAACACATCAGGATCACTCACCTTAGTGTGGTAGAGGTGATTTCGTAAAACAAATGGTTTGATTTGAATTAGAATTCCCTAAAATCATGTAAATGAAATTATTTTCTGATCTCACTAGTTCACATGGTGGGGCCCACCTTTGATTGATCTAAATCTATTTAAATAATTTTACAACAAGATATCTCATTTAAATGAATTCATGAATTAAGAAACAATATTACAAAAATTAAGGTGCTGTTGGAATTTGGCCCATGGAATTTCTGCAAATTTGGGTTGAAATTTTGGGGATTTATCTACTTTGATAATTTAAGGTTCAAATCACGTTTGAAGATGGATCAGGGCTAACCATTGATCATCACTTGAATAATTTTAAGTGATAACCAATGATGATCTTGATCGGACCATCCATACATTAATTTATTATAATTCCTAATGATTACATTGATTGGTCAATGCGGCCCACTAGATGGTCAGATCAATCATTAAATATGGATGTCTTCATCATCCGATGTCCGGATTTTGATCGTTGGTGCAGATCGAGTTAGATCTCAACCATCCAATGGTTCCACACAATAATCAACACATGATTCATTGTCTATCATTACCTCAGATCGATTATAAATTGGGAAAGATATAATTCTCTGCGCAAGCTATAACTTTGGTGCAGAGAATCCTATGACCTAATCTAAGATACGCGATTAAATCCTTGCCGTATAGTGGATTCCTAAGAATAAAATTAATTAAAACCCTAAATTCTAGACCGATCAGAGCATTGGATGGGCCGCATCAATCTGAGGTAATGGCGGACAACGAATCATGTGTAGAACCATTGGATGGTTGAGATCTAACTCGATCTAGACCGATTATCAAAATCCGGACATCAGATGACAATGACATCCAGATTTGATGATTGATCTGACCATCTGGTCGGCCACATTGACCAATCAATGTGATCGATAGGAATTGTAATAAATTAATGCATGGATGGTCGGATCAAGATCATCATTGGTTGTATCTTGAAATTGATCAAGTGACGATCAATGGTTGGCCCTGATTCATTTATCAAACGCCATTTGAATATTAAATTATTAGAGTAAATAAATCCTCAAAATTTCGTGTAAATCATTACAAACTGCGCAAAAATTCGGAATTTCAAGGCTAAACTAGAATTTCTCGAGAAGTCAGGGGGTTTTGCGTAAAATTCTAGAATGTTACAGAATGCTGCCTAAACCTTCAGAAAAATCCAAATTACAGATTGTTGCTAAAAACAATCCGAATCTGCAGAAATTCCGGTGGCCAAATTCCAACAACTTAATTTTTACAATATTGTTTCTTAATTCTTGTTGTAAGATTATTTAAATGGATTTAGATCGTTCAAAGGTGGGCCCCACCATGTGAACTAGTGAGATCAGAAAATAAGTTCATTTACGTAATTTTATGGAATTTTAATTCAAATCAAACTATTTGTTCTACGGAATCATCTCTACCGCACTAAGGTGAGTAATCTTGATGTGTTTTCCCTCCATTAAGTTAAAATAGATTCATTGATGATGTGTTGTATGTATGCTTTAACCTTGTTATTATGATCTCTTATTGGATTTGATTGAACGCATAATTTTGATTGTTGTATTATTAATGATGTGATTTGTTCAATATGCTAGTATAGCAAATGATCTGATTTACTGTGTTGGTGAACTTATGATTTGATTTTTTCTATAATTGCATCTAGTGATCTGATTTGACGAATGGATATAACTATGAATTGATTGTTGTGATGATGTTATCAGTTAGCATGAAAACTACAATGATTCAAATTTGAGAATGTGAATGATCATATGATATATCATTCACGACTACTTGATATGCTTGTGCATCTATCATTTGCATGCACAACACGTGCTGAATTCCTGGAGGACCTCTTTGGATGGTATACCTGGTAGAATCGTTACAAAAAACCCACTATATTAGTGGAAGCCTACTCGAGGAGTAGATGCAGGCCTTGCCCATGCCTACTAAGTGGTATAAGCCTGTCAAGGGGCAGATGCGGGTTGACGGGTTTCCAACTGAGGCAAATGGATGAATTCCCACTTGATGCATTCATGCATTCACGCATTACATAACGTTTGCATTTCTTTATAAACTTATATTGTATATGATTATTGTTACTCTATTCTAAATTTATGTGAAGAACCATATTTGGACTTCTCATTAGGCCTGACCAGCTTACCCTGTATTGATGTAAAACCGTACAAATATGACTGAGGGTGAGCTAATGGCTCAAGAACAGGAAGACGTAGTCGAGCTAGAAAAGGACCCACGAGATACGTGGCCCTACTCGACAACGGAAGACGTTGCCGCTTTGGACCAGCTATGATTATCCTTATTGTCTGCATTTGATGTTCGTGGGATATTTTTTTGGTTCTTTAGAATGTGTTAGACATGATTTTATCAGTGGTTGAATTAATTATTTGACATTTATAATTTGATAAGACTCCGAATGAGAATGTCCTTAGTTAAATTTAAAGTAGTTGAATTAAATGAGTGTTGGATTTTGATGTATGGTATGTGATATTGGATGGAACTTGGAATCCATATTGATAATGTCAAATTAATGCCTTTGTGTAAATGTATTCAAGTGATTAAGTACACTTAGTGTACAAGTTGCGGTTTGTAACTCGGGTGTGAGGGTGCACACTCGGTACTCGAATTTCGGGGTGTAACATACCCAACGGATTTCATGATGAAGGTTATCATGAGGTGGCCCATGAATCCATGCACACCATTATGGCTATTACATTTTTTTTTTTGTTTTTTTTTTTTTAAATTAAAAAAATCTGAAAAACCTGTATCGACCCCATAAGGGACTGTTACGGCCTCTACAGGGGGCGTCCTGGGCTGCTATGGGGGTTGTAGCGGCCGTTACGGGTCATTTTTTCTGTAACGACCATTACGACTTGTCACGCCCCAAAATGTTGTACTCAAGTTGGATAGGCCCGACTTTGAATTCTAGGCAGTGATTTATAAAATAAGCAATTTATAAGCACAACTTCATGAATATCACACATTAACCAATCACATTCCATAAATACAACAATTATTTAAACGCAATTTCAAAAATCTCGACTCTCATATAAACTTCCATTGCACCTTTTTTTTTTTTTTTTTTTTTCACACAATAGATACAAATTGAGAGATAAACCTAACACTAGACAAACTTCTGGGTCTTTGCTTCCCTTCACTTCTTGACTAGATTGCATCCTGTTATTTGGTATCCACAACAGAGGGTGAGCTTATAAAGCTTAGCAAGATAATCTCATGCAATTTATCACGTAGGAAAAACATTGAAAATCAAGTAAAACAGAGATTTGTAGAAGCAAATACAAATATAAGATATGAGATTAGATTCAATCATTCAAGCTTGTAGATACATGCATGATTTATAGATTATGAAGAATTAACACATTTATATTATCACAATTAAACATTACAATTCCAAGGTTAATTTATTTCGGGTGGCCTCCTTTTTCTGATGCATCACCTCGCCTGGCAACGGGAACATTTTATACGTTGCTTACTCATCCAAAGGACACTCTTTGCTTGGCAATGGGAATCTTTTGCATACGCACTCACCCATCCAAAAGGCTCATTGGTGATAACATTTAATATCTTCTATCTAGTCTGACAATGGATACCTTTTGTATGTCGCTCACCCATTTAAAATGCACCCTTGGCATGGCAATGGGAACCTTTTGCACACATACTCACTTGTCCAAAGGGCTATATGGTAGAGATCCAATAAATTCAATACCTGATTAACATTTCTATTCAAACATCTTATCTAAGATTTTCCAACATCCCATCATACTTTCCAATGTATCACGTAATCCATGATATGCCATATATTCAACATAGTTTTGTATTGTAATGCCAATATGCTTTCCGGAGCACCAGTTCAACCATTCTACTTTTTTATCACGAATTTCCAGCAATGTATCTATGTACAAGGGAATAAAACATCAAATCTGGACGTTTAGAAAAATTACGTAAAAATTCCCGATTTGACCCATTTTGGGGTTGTAGTGTAGCTAATTGAATATCTAACATAATAGCATTGATGTCAAATAACATAAGCGATTGTAAGGTGCCTGTGCGCATATGCGATCACATAATCGCATGATGAAGGACACGTGACCTAGACTAAATATGATGCAAAGAAATTATAGATGGATTATAGAGCAATTCAAAGTATAAAATATACTAACCTACCACAAATTTAAGAAATCAAATAAACAATAAAATTCATATTTCAAGCTAAATCACAATTCCATAATAAACTAAACCATATAAAACATGAATTTCAAAGGATCAGTGGAAGGTAGAACTTCCAGTTTAGCATAGGCTTAGGCTTAATTTAAAGGGGCTAATTTGATCTCTCTAGGGTTAGGGTTTGGGTACGTAAGGTTAGGGATTTGAAAGGAATTGGAGTTTTAGGTTAGGGTTTAATGGATAGGAAGAAGAATTGAAGAAATTGAAGATGGGTTTGGGCTAATGGTGATGGGTTGGGTTTGGGGCAATGGGTTTAGGTTTAGAAGGAAAGAGTAAAGGGATTTAGGGTTTGGAGAAGAAAAGTGGAAGAAAAGAAGGATTTGAGAAGAAGATGAGAAAGATAAGAGAGATGCATTTTCAAAGAGAAACAAAGAGGATAGATTAGGCTTCACACCTTGGCATCACACCTTCAATCTCCATTCACAAGAGATTTTCTATCTCAAAGCAAGAGAGTTTTTTTTTTTTTTTTTTTTTTTATAATTATTTTTTAATATTCAAAACGTTCAATAATTGGCTAGGGCTAGACATCCAAGCCTTTTATAGTCTCAAAATGGACTTTTTACAAGAAGGCACTCTTAGATGAAAATCCTCACATAAGGATGCTCAGTGAAATAACATTTGTTCTTAACCCCCTAATGTCAACAAAATATCAAAATAAATCCAACATGAATAATCAACTAAATAAAAGAAATAAATCTAAAACATCCTAAAGTCTACAATCTATGTGATCTAAGATCACTATGATCCAACTGTTCGATCAAAGCATCCTCAAGATCCAATTGTTCGATAAAGCATCCTCAAGATCCAATTGTTCGATCGACATGTCCTCGCAATCCAACGGGGCAAACTTCTCAATAAGCAACCCACATGCATCTTCGTATTGTAGGGTCTTTGAAGATGTAAGATGCACGATCATGCACGTGGGGTCTTCAATGTGGTCCACCTAGGCTCATGTAGTGGTCACCAAGCCAAAGTGAAACTGGAATTGATCTCTTCCTCCTCCTCTGGTGTACTTTCTAAGGTGCTTGGATGTCCTCATCATCGCATATGCCATCGCACAACCCCCCAAGAATTTACATTTTTTCATCACATAAGTGATGACATAATCGCATATGCAATCGCATAAATCATCGCATATGCCATGGCATAAAACCGCATATGCCATTATGGCATATGTGATATATGCTCCGAAAATGGCATATGCGATCGCATATGACAACACTGCATAATAGAATAGGATCTCTAGTAGTCTTCCAAGCGAAATTTGGAGTTCTCTTGCCCGTTGTATCATGATCTGATTAGGATTAACAATTTATAGTTTTAGCCCTCATTTCGCAACTATATTACAAAAAGACCCCTCAGTTATAATTTTGACACAACCAGGCACCATAACTTAGAATCTTGAAATAACGAATGTAGAGATCTATTCAATCGGTTCTTCATTTGATTTCTCATACTTTTAAAATATATTGAAACATAAGCACATGGACTTCCAGAGAATTCACGAAGAAACCCTTCCATTTACATTTGTTCACAATCTAACATCGAGACTTCAATTCTTAGGCTTATGGGATATCGATCTTCAAACATTCATCCCATAGTTCTAGGTTTCGAGTTTTGCATGAGTTTCCATAATCTCAACACATTTAAAAACATGATTTCGACATTTCTATAAGAGTACAAGAAATAAAAGAGTATGAGATAACGATTTGTAAACACAAATATCTCCTTTATAACTTAAACAAATCGCCATTAGGAAAGAATAAAATCAATCAATAACACGAAAAATTGTACGAGACACCTCTGATTTGTAGAACTAAAGAATGAGTTTTATGAAAACTCTAGACTGGAACTTTGATGGGGACATCACGCGCACAAGCGCACGCGCGCCGCCCCCTACGCATGTACGCACGAAGGAGGGCCCCACCGTCGATCTGGATTGATGACGACGTTCAGGGAGGGCCCCCTAGCTAGAAGACGGAGTTTTGGTTCCTTGGAGTAGGCCCGATAATCAAGTAAAGCCCATCATGGGATCTCATGATCGGGGCCCACTAGTTGGATTGATCTTTTATTTTAGGTCTTGCTTATTGATATTATTTAGAACATCATGAACACTTTAGATTTCTTTGTTTGGTTTTTATTTTAGTTTAATTCATTGCCAAATAATAGGTTGTGCATATGGCGTGAGTTTCGGGGTATAGGGTTTTTCTATAAATAGGCACCCCTTGTAGCTCTTTTGATTGATGAAAGATTAATAAAAATTCTGCGTTTTCCTACTCTCTGAGTTGTGAAGCCTAATTGGGTGCGAAGCCCTCCATTCTTTGAAGGGCTAACTACCGTGGTACGAAGCCACATGTATCCTGATCCGCCCATCTTCTTCCATCCATATTTCTCCTCCTACAAGCATTTCATCTGCAAATCCATCAATATTTGCAGGTGTTTCTCCATCTACAGCAGATTTCTAGAATCTGGCCCTGCAGGAGGGCTGAAACTTCGGCGGAGCACAACACACAAACCGTGCATCAGATCGAGCTGAGATTTGGGGTTTTGGAGTCCATCTCTGGCCGACCAGGGCTAAGGTGGCCTTTTTCTGAATAGTGAACCCCACACACGTGCGACCGGGATCACACGCACGTGCGTCTGAACCATTGTTGTTGTCTACGCGTGCGGTACTTCTCTGGTTTGTCTTTCTCCTCTCTTTCACTCTGCTTTCACCCAAAATTCCTAAACCTAATCCTAAATTACTCAAATCTCCAATTTTATGCGCCTTTTCTTACCCTAGGGTTCTTTGAATTGGAATTGGTGAATCTCTTGGATTAGGGACTGATTACTATGCATGTGTAGCTGAATTCTATTTCCCTTTGAGTATCATTTGACTTATAATTTTTATTGTTTCAGCCCTAGCCTGTGTAGGCCTGGACCCGCATAGATTCCTCTTAATTGAATGTTTGGACTTTCATATGGGATATGGAATTTGTGTATTTGTTTATGAACTAATGTGATCTTAAGCCTGAATTCTTGCACATCATATTTGAATTTCATGTCCTGCATCAAATTTGGTATCAGAGCTTAGGGTTCTTATAGGGGAATGCATTACATGTTTAGGGTTTACTTGTTTATGTCCATTACGCATTAATTCTCATCATATATGGCTATTTAGAGGTCCATAAACCCTAACATAAGTTGCTGAAATTTTCTGTTATACCCTTGTTTGAATTATTTTAGAAATTAACTTAGCTTTCTATTTCTAGGTTTAGAAACTTTTCTTTTCTGTTTTTTAGAAACTAATTTTTTAGAAACTTTCTTAATCTGTTTTAGAAACTAATTTCCTTTCCTTTTTCGTTTTTAGAAACTAGTTTACTTTCCTCTTTCTTTTTTAGAAACTAACTTACTTTCTATTTTTGGAGACTTTTCTAATTTGTTTTTTTAGAAACTTTCCTAATTTGTTTTTTAGAAACTTTCCTTTTTTTTTTTTTTTTTTTTTTTTTTTTTTTTCCGTTTTTAGAAACTAGGTTGCTTTTTTAGAAACTTTCCTAATTTGTTTTTTTTAGAAACTTTCCTAATTTGTTTTTTAGAAACTTTCCTTTTTCGTTTTTAGAAAATAGGTTACTTTTTTAGAAACTTTCCTAATTTGTTTTCAGAAACTTTCCTTTTTCGTTTTTAGAAACTAGGTTGTTTCTTAAAAAAAAAAAAAAAAAAAAAAACGTTCTTATATTTTGACAACTATATTGCTGAATTTTGGCTTGCACCCTACACTAAACATGGAGCAATTGCTAGCGTCACTAAACAAACTGTCCCAGAAGATAGAGTTTTTGGGTAAGCGCTTGGAACAACATATAGACCAACGCTTTGATCAACTTGATGTGCGCATTACCCGACTAAAGACTATCGCCAGGACAAACCCCGCTATTGGGGTAGATGTCCAATCTCAGGCAGGTGGCCTGAAGGATATACCATGAATGGAGTTGGTCAAGGAATCAATTATGCGCGTGCACCTGTGCACCACCCCATGAGGGACATTAAGACCACTATTTTGAGGGGTACAACATGTGCGGCCTTGTGGTTGGAGAGTACACCAGATGTTAGTGTAGAGTTATCCACTGAGGTCATTTCGGTGGTGGATGAGTTTCCTGATGTTTGTCCTGATGATCTACCGGATGAGTCTGCCTCTAGGAGGGATATAGAGCACACCAGAACATGGGACACCGTAATACCTACAGCCGAGTTTACGTTGAATAGTTCTGTCGATAGGTCCACAGGTTTAAGTCCTCGTGAAGTCGTTACTGTATATAAACCTAGGAAACCTACTGATCTTGTCCTTATGTCACTGTCCCATAGGTCGTCAGAGTCTGCAGAGTCTTTTGCGCATCACATCATTCATGGCATTAAGAAATCAGGCAGAAGATCATGACTAGTAATGAACATTGCACATTTTCTGCAGACCATCATAAACGTTTCAAAGAATCCAATATTGGGGACTCTGTGATGGTTCGCATCAGGCCTGAGCAATATCCTCCGGGGGCCGTTCGTAAGTTACACACACGTAGCGCTGGACCCGTCAAAATTATAAAACGAAACGGTCTCAATATGTATAAGGTAGATTTTCCACCTTCCACAAGAATTAGTTCCACATTCAATGTGTAGGATCTAGTTACTTTTTAGGGGACCATTGATACTTTATCCGACCCTTCGTCCACCCATCCTGATTCTCCAGATTTATTCTTTGATCCATGGCCCCCTCCCGACCTATCTTCCCAGCCTTTACCTCCCATACCTACCCTTCCCGATCCATTTTCCCAGCTTCTCTCCCATATCTACCTGTCCTGACCCATTTTCCCAGCCTCTACCTTCCATACCTACCCTTCCCGACCCATTTTTTCAGTCTCTACTCCCATACTTACTCTTCCTGCCCTTTTTTCCCAGCGTCTGCCTCCCATATCTAGCCTTCATACACCCAAAGAGGAAGTAGAGGATATCCTGAATCATCAGATAGTTTCAATGTTAGACGGTGGGTTTCAGAAGTATCTGGTTAAATGGAAGTCACGCTCAGCTTCAGACAGTACGTGGCTCACTGAGGAGGAGCTTAAGAGACCTGATCCTGATATCTTGGAGCGGTTCAGGAGTTTTATTTCGCTAGTGGCAAAATTTTCGCAGCCGGGGAGAATTGATGGGGACATTACACGCGCATGCGCGCTGCCCCCTACTCATGTACGCACGAAGGAGGGCCCCATCATCGATGATGACGTCCAAGGAGGGCCCCCTAGCTAGAAGATGGAGTTTTGGTTCCTTGGAGTGGGCTCGATAATCAAGTAAAGTCCATCATGAGATTTCATGATCGGGGCCCACTAGTCGGATTGATCCCATATTTTAGGTCTTGCTTATTAATATTATTTAGAACATTATGAACGCTTTAGATTTCTTTGTTTGATTTTTATTTTAGTTTACTTCATCGCCAAGTAATAGGTTGCGCACATGGCGTGAGTTTTGGGGTATAGGGTTTTTTTATAAATAGGCTTAGGGTTGATGAAAGATTAAGAAAAATTCTGCGTTTTCCTACTCTTTGAGTTGTGAAGCCTAATTGGGTGCGAAGCCCTCCATTCTTCAAAGGGCTAACTACCGTGGTTCGAAGCCACATCTATCCCGATCTGCCCCCATCTTCTTCCATCCATATTTTTCCTCCTACAAGCATTTCATCTGCAAATTCATCAATATTTGCAGGCGTTTCTTCATCTACAACAAATTTCTAGAATCTGGCCTTACAGGAGGGTTGAAACTTTAGCGGAGCACCACGCACAAACCGTGCATCGGATCGAGCTGAGATTTGAGGGTTTTGGAGTCCATCCCTGGCCGACCAGGGCCAAGGTGGCTTTTTTCTGAATAGTGGGCCTCACACACGTGCGGCCGGGATCACAAGCACATGCGTCTGGGCCATTGTTGTTGTCCACGCGTGCGGTACTTCTCTAATTTGTCTTTCTCCTCCCTTTCACTCCGCTTTCACCCAAAATTCCTAAACCTAACCCTAAATTACTCAAATCTCCAATTTTATGCACCTTTTCTTACCCTAGGGTTCTTTGAATTGGAATTGGTGAATCTCTTGGATTAGGGACTGATTACTATGCATGTATGGCTGAATTCTATTTCCCTTTGAGTATCATTTGTCTTATAATTTTTATTGTTTCAGCCCTACCCTGTGTAGGCCTGGACCTGCATAGATTCCCCTTAATTGAATGTTTGGACTTTCATGTGGGATGTGGAATTTGTGTATTTGTTTATGAACTAATGTGATCTTAAGCCTGAATTCTTGGACATCATATTTGAATTTCATGTCTTGCATCAAACTTCCCCTCCATCTTTACATTCTCTCATTCTCCTTCTGTCTCTCTCTAAGATTTTCTGGAGTCCATGGCTAGTCCACGGTCGATACCACCGGTTCCAGCATTGTTGGACCAATTCCAAGCAATATTTTCGACCCTCACATCACAACATTCACAACAAACTGCTGTTACCAGCCCTTAAAAGAATTTCAAAGTGATACCCCCTCACATTACCACCTCTCAAAACCCACTCACAACCCCTTTTAAAAGGAATGTGCCACTTCCCCTACACCCCCACTATGTCACATTACTCACCCAAGAGGGATACACCTCTCACACCCTAAACTCCTGGTCGCTCATGCTACCCTTCTCTTTCTCCTAATGCGACGTAATCAACACCCCTTCTTGCTCCCTGCTCCTAGGACACTTACACAAGCAATGTGATTCTGCTTCTTATGGCTACGCATGTGCGTCTAGAGTGTTGGAAATGATGTGTATGGTCGCGATCAACAGATGGCTTGAATAAATGGACGACTGGGTTGTTTTGGACGAATGACAAGATGGCTGGATGGTTTGGATCAGATGAATGGATATTAGGTTTGATGGTGGCTGGATCTAGAGGATGAATGGTTGAGGGGTGTCATGGCTTGAATTGAATGGTACGGATCAAAGTTTGGATTGTTCCAGATTGGTAGACCACTGCTCCCATAATTGTGGCTGGGTCATTCATCCCTTCGCAATTCAAAGTAGACTTAAACAAGGAGTCTTCATCCCTACGTTGAAAGTTTCCAGCTGACTGGTTCTACCTCGGTTCATCTTACGCTGCTGCTTGCTATGGAATTTCTAGACATGTGTGGGGTTTTATAGGTTTTAGGATATCATTCACTAGATGTTCAATCAGGTGGTCCATATGATGGACGGTTTACATCTTGGGTTAGGCTGTCCAAAATGGTCGTCTTTCATGGATTTGATATTAATGATCTTGAATTCCCAAGGTTGACGGATGGACATACCTACTACTAGATAGGTGGTGGCCAAAGTGTATTGTTTTCTATTTTTTTGGCCAAAGCGTGTACTTCGTTTGGTGACTTGATGACGGTTGATTTTGGACGGCCAGATGTGTGCACGTGAAAGCCCCTCTCTTTCCCATCAGATTTACGTTCATACCCCACATGTGGAGGCTCCTGACATCACTTCCCTCTTACCTCGTTTGTACAAACCTCGCGTGGGCCCCTTACATTTTCTATATACACAAGAGGGTCTCTCTGCCCCTACTTCACTAGACACCTCCAACACACCTCTTTAGAAAAAAAAAAGAAAAGAAATCATCACTCTCCATGAGACCTCGGGACTCTCATGACCTCAACACCTCTATTATCACACGGCTCCTCACAACTATTTGCACTCTGTTAGACACATGATGTGTGTGCATGTGGGGATGGACTCCACATGTGCACCCACCATATCATGTCTCTCACTCTAGGACATCTTTTTTTTTTTTTTTTCATACACACCCCCACCACACAGACTCACACCCACACCCACATCACATGGGCTCTCGATCCCATGATCTCAATTTTGAAACAGTCACCTACCACTAAGCCATAGAGCCAGACCCACTCTAGGATATCAACGTTACCTCACCTCTCTCTACCCTTGATCTTCCTAAGTCACTTACATGTGTGGAGCATGGTGATGGTCCTGATGGATGGTTGGATCTTAATGAATGGCTTGTACATGTTTGGCTCGTCATGCCTATCCCAGGATATTGCCGATCCCATCCCTCCTAATACCGTGGGATCTGCCTGGCCAAACAGGCCCTAAGGGGCTACAATCGACATCTAGAATGTGGAGGACCAACAAGAAGCAAAGGAAAACATGTTGTGTGTTTCAAGACCGTATTATGCATCAGCTACCCGTTAGGCGTATAGGTCTCCACCATCAACTGCCACCGAAGTCAAAGAAGACGTGCTACAAACGAGGATATTCGCAGAGGATTGTTGGGTTTTTTTTTTTTTTCCCAACAATCTCTTTCTTTCTTATTGATCTATTTGCTTCACTTTTGGGATTTGCATTATTTGTGTAACAGCCTTTATGGCCCCGTCACGGCCATTACGGCACACTATGCTTATGATTACATTTCAGCCCCAACTAGTCCCATATCAAAGCCAGTGGGCACCACGGCTCAATTGTCTGTCTAGGACGCATCTAGAAACTTGCTACCCACCTTCTAGGTGTCAAGTGATGTCGAAATGATATGACGTTGATAAATTTTGAAAGTCTATTGAGTTAGCTTTCCTATGAGCCAAAGATTACCTAATTACGATACTGTTTGAGTGACAGTTGATTTTTATGGACACATGTTTGTCTGTGACATGATTTCTGTAGTATTGAACAATGACTGTTCCATGGTCGATCCCACCAGATTTGATGCAGGTGGGCCACATGTTGACGTAGGACATGTGTCTGCACGAGTCTCTAGGAGTTCACGTGACCCAGCACTCCATGTAAATTTGGAAGTACCAGTAGTCTAGCTACTCCTGTTTTTCAGCTCTGCTATCATGATTTTCTAGTATGTTAGGTGTGAGCTAAAATCTCAAGTGTTGTTAGATTTGAGAACTTATTTCTCATTGGTTGTTAAACGTTAGGATGATTCTCATTGGTTAGGTTAAACTCTGATTTGTTTCTATTGGTAGATGATGTCTTGGGTTCAAGGTATTCCATAATGGTAATGGTGGCCATAACAGCCACCGCTGTTACCATTATGATATGGGCTGCAACAGCTGTCATGACCCCTGTAACGGCTGTTACAGCTTTAAAAAAAATTATAATTCTATTTCGGCCCTGTAATGGACCGTTACAGCCACTACGTGCCATTTTTTTTCTGTAACGGCTGTTACGACCCCTAATGCGTAATGGTTTCCACTGTTACTGTTACATAATGGCCAGTACGTAACCGTTTTGAGATACCTTGGTTAGGTTGTAATTGGGATTTTCAAGTTACAAAAAAGGAGCACTCTCATTGAGAGACAAGACGCTTCTTAGCTTCTGAAATTGCAGCACTTGTGTGTTGAGTGAAAAAACTTGATTCACTGTTTGCAGCTAAGCTATTGCTGAGTGGTGCCATTTTATGGCTTGCTCTCACCTTCATTCTCTGTGATTGAGAGACGCATTCTCCTCTGTTGAAATGAGCTATTCACTGACAGCTCTAAAGAATCTACCATTTGGTCCATTTCAATGCATCATTATTTCTTTAATTGCTAAAACTTTTAATGAGGCCTACTTCCATGTCTTCATTTTGTGAGACTTGTGGGATGACTACGAGTCTCCAGCTAATAAGTTAAATTGTTGTAGATTGTAAGCAATATGTAACTTGTATTTTAATTGGTGTTCTAACTCCATTTGAACAGTGAATGGTATGAGAAAAGCATCCATAATTCCATATCCATCCACTTTTAGGCTTCATTGCTTGAGGACTATATGTAAATATGGAATTCCGTTTTGTACCAACTGTGGAGATCTAGGAGGTTTAAACTGAGTTCACCAACAATTGAAAGACTAAAGATGAAAAGGCAGAATGAGAAGCAATGATCTACGTAGTCCACAAAATCATATGCTCATCAACCTACTCAGCCTTTCAGTTTGTACTGGTGATATTAGAGATCTAGACCATGGTCTTCTGGGTCCCACTATGGAAGGACCATACGCCAAAAATCCCCTCAATAGGATGACCTAACCTTTCGATCTATGGTCATCAAATAGATGGTCAAGAAGAGAACTACAGCTTCAATTGAAAAAGGTCCCAATATTGGTGGCTATGGTTATCTAATCTGGCCATATTTCTGATCCATGCTTCATCTGCGCTGGGTCTCATCAGACCAACCCAGATCACTATACCATAGGCCCTGCCTGTAGAAGCTGATAATGCAAGTATATACTATCCATATCCTCTAGGAGGGAGTATCATGTAATTCCTCTCTAGTCAAAGCAGACACCTGACACGTCATCAGTGTAAGCTTTTACTACTGTTTACAAAGCAATTTTATTATATTGTCTTATCCATCTGCTCGCCTGTTGTATTTCTAATCTAACCAAGTTTATACCTTGTTGGTTTTTTATTGTGCTTTAGGTAGGATTTGAAAGTTGGAAGTGGTCTAAATTGCTGATTACACAATAATCATTCATAAAGAATTGATGTGTGGATGGACTTGGAAATTTTACTCAAATAAAAGATCCAAAAGAATTGTGGCACTATTCAATATTAGTGGTTGTTTATATAATATTCTACCCCTAATGGCTTATTAAACTTTTTGATGTTATACCATTAGATCTCTGTTCTCCACTAGCTTGCTGTTTGGATATCAATCTGCTAATGACTTCTTATTCATCAGGCACTCTCTATGATTTTCAAGTTGACTGAGGAGAAAACTTTTGCCATTCAACAAAATCAGAAACTGCGGCAAGAACTGGTATTGGTTTAAATTTCTTCTGCTTCTCAACTTCATTACCCTCATTAAAATAAGGGTCTGTTTAGGTGCCCTCATCTCATTTTAGTTAATCACATTTCATTTTAGTTAATTGTATTTCAAGGTGTTCCACATCCGTTATGATATGGCTGTAAAGGTCAATACGTATAGGTAATGGCTGTGACCATTATGCGGTATGGGGATGAAACGGGACAATTGTTTTTTGGGACCGTATCGGCCATTACGAGAGCCATAACGGCCGTCACAGGGCATAACAACCGTTACCCTCGTAATGGTCGAAAAATGGCCACCTTTTTTTTTTGTTTTGTTTTTTTTTTTTTTTTTTGTTTTCTCTCTATTTAAATCCCTTTTTCTTCTCATTTTTCCACTTTACACATTCCAAAAACTTTCTTAGATGATTCTGCAACAAATTTCGACCACTCTCACTATAGTTTTTAGAATTAAAACCATAAATTGAAGTGATTTGGGCGAATAGAAGCTCTGAGGGTAAATTTTTTTTAAAAAAAAAAAGAAAAGAAAAAGTGGTATTTACACATTTTTTTTCTTCTCTGATTTCTAGTTCTAAGGCTTGATTGTGATGTGTAAATATGAGAAGCACATAACCATGTTCATAAATTCACTAGACAACCAGTTACAACACTTACCGATGGGTGGACTGTTACACTACCATAAACATGTTCAAAATAAAAAATGAATACATATTTGGAATTTTATATTATTTTGGATTTTCTAAATATTTTTTCAGAATTGTTTGGTCAAAAAAAAAAAAAAAAACCAACCGTTATGAGGGTCGTAATGGTTGTTATGCCCCCATATAGGCCATTACGGCCAACACCCGTATCGGTAACGGTGGTGACCATTACGGCCACCATTACTGATACGGAATACCTTGTCGTATTTATAGATAAGAGATCATGATTGTGGGTTATCATGGTTTTCTTTAATCTTCCAAATAGGAATATGATCTCCAATACATAATTACGATTAACTAAAATGAGTTGAACTCATTTTTAATTGGTGCCCATACAAGCCTTTAAGGAATTCTATTTTTTTTCCTATTGGTCCCAGGGCTAAGGCTGTCAAGTCCCAGCTACTTTAATTTTCTTTGTGGTGTTCTATTGTTAATTAAATTTCAGGCAACTTTTCTCATTGCCCACTCAAATATTTCTCCTGCCTCAATTTTCCTCATGAATTCTAGCGTTATTCACTGGAGGTTTGCTAAGCCCACACGTATGCACTATGCATAGCATATGCTTGCCACCATGTGTGACAGAGTGGCAAACAGGTGCAATATATCTGAGCAGTCCAATATATCCATGCCCCCAAGTCTGCATCTAGATTTTCTCAACCAAAATTCAGGTTGGTCCACTCATTAGTTGCGTCATGATATTAGAAACAGGCAGTCGACGTAGAAACTTCAAGCATGTTGCAGCCATACATTTGTTTCATAAACTGTGCCCACCTGATTAATGGTCCAACGTGATTTATTAGCCAGGACATCAGCATAATGGGACCCTCATGATGCATGGATGGGATCTGTACCTATGTGCCTTGCTAGCACAAGTGGTGGCATATACTTGGGCTGCCCCAACATGCTTGTGGACTCACCTGAAGCTCTACTCACTGCATTATTTGCTTGATGCTTTCTGCTTTCTATTAATTGTGCATGCATCTATTACTATGTCTTGATTCTTTTATATTCACAACTTCCGGCATGATTTTCTATGCTTGATTGCCTGTATCATCATAGGGTTCTAATTGTCATTTTCATCATCATAGCTTGGTCCCTGTTATTTGGGGTCGGCTTAATTTTCTAGATTGCTTGGCAAAAAAATTCGATGACCATCTGCCTACCAGACACCAACCCTCCTTTACCCTGGTTGGAATTGGCTGGCTAATCCCTACCTGGTGGAGTTGCATAGTGTAGCGTCATTATAATTAGTTTCCATTCTGTGGAATCAGGAGCTGAATAAAGCATTCTTCTACAAGATTCAACTAGATATAAAGGCATTTGATGATTGTGTTATCTTACTATAATTTTCCAGTCTTTTAGAAAATTCTCCTTGGAAGCTGGACACACTATTAGTAATGGTCTACAAGAAATGCACTCATTGCGATATTGTTCTCACATATAGATATAGATGCAGATTGGGAGATCAAAATGAGGGAAAATCTAGTTCGGGCTGGGTAATCTTGGGAGAAGACAGTTCAAATGCCAAAGCAGAAAATCAAGTAATGGTGATTGTATTGGTTAGGACAATCTTAAGGGCATGTTTGGATTGGGGATAAACTAGAGGAAGGCAAGGAATGGAAAAAGTGTGACATAAGCAGATGGTAAACTGAAATCAGCGCTAGGGGAATGAAACCTTTTACACTTGTTTTGCTATAGAGAAGTTCTGGAAAATGCTTTTCCTTCGCATTTTCTAGTGTTTGAGTTGCAATCCTTGCAAAGGGAAAGCCCTTATGGAAATTCTCAACAACAACATAAAAAAGGCCCTTAATGAGTTTTTGAAAAAAATAGTTTTATTCCCTTGCTGAGGAAAAGAAATCGATAACTTTCACTTTTTATGTTTCTCAAACAGATGATGTGACTTTGCTTTCTTAATCCCATTACAATACTGCACTTCATTTGTCAACTCATCCATGTGGGGTGCAAACTCCCCCTCCATTTCCCTCCTCTGCTTGCTTGCCCTTAGGGAGGCATGTGTATTAGTTGTTCTGGGGTGGTATTTGGGAGAATTGGTAACCTACAGGTAATGAGACCACGGCTTGTTGCACCATATATACCATCTTCCTTGCCAAAATGCCAAGGAAATTAGAATCATGAAAATGATAGGTCCACTGAAGATCACCCTTCTCTAATATCAGACTGATCTACTCACAATGTGGGCCACACCTGTCTGTTTAGTCAGACCGTTGGTTGTCTACTGATTCCAGTGGTGTGGTCCACCTGGTGATCAGACCTGCCTGATTTGTTGGAAAGTAATCTTCATGGTCAGGCCTGCTGTTTTAATGGTATTGGTTGCCTACACAAGTGGCATGTTGGGCACCAGAAGCTGTGGTACCCTGCCTGCAGGTGATCAGATCTCAGTATTGGTCCACCATGTTGGCATGCTAGTGTTGTCAAATTTGAGCTTCTGCCATGGACAGTTCCAGCACTCAGTAAATAATAAAATGCTGATCTGTGGGGAGCCAGTCGTACAACTTTAAGCAATTTACCATTTAAGCGCTGACCCCTAATCGCTGGGCTGACCGCTAATTACTGGGAGAAAGGCAAGACGACGAGGACGCTGTATAACATTTTCACGTCCTTTTTAATTTCCTGGAATGATCTTATTCTTATTTGACATCAGCAAAGAATGACATTCCCACAAGCTTGAACTGCTGTTTGATAACACTCATATACACTTGTGAATTGGAAATCTCTTATCTGATTTTCTCATATTTCCTTGAATTGTGTATTTATATTTTTCTTGTGCAGGAGCTGCTAAGGAAAGAGGCCAGCAAAAGCCAAGGTGGCAGCTCATTCATGTTTGTGGTTCTGATTGGTCTCCTGGGCATCCTGGTTGGCTACTTTATTAAGATGTAAATGGAGAGAGAATTAATTGATGCAAGTGGTCCACATTACAACTTCCAAAAAAAACTCTCTTCTTATTAGTTGAGAAAAAATGTTAATTAATTTTTATGTATGTTTCTTTGTGATTATGGATCTGACCGTCATAAGAAAATGATTATTTCATCAGAATGAATCTAATCTAATTTGTGTTGCTCTCCGTAGGGGTGGTGGGCTCCATCAGTTCCACCAATAGGAGCTATCAGCACTCCATATGTATGATTTACCTGAGGTTTGCTAATTCAATTACACGGCACCTAATGAAAAAGCCCAGATCTCACACACCTAATGTGACACGTGCCTGTGTTGAATATCTTCTGGCATAAAGAACCTGATGTTGACTCAGCATACAGCTAGAAAGAAAATTTTAACCGTCAATTTAGTTTGAATATTGTGGCCCACCTGTAGAGCAAGTTTGTCTATCTTTGTCAGGCAGAACTAAGCATTATTTCCAAAGCCTCCATCTCGCACGCCTTTTTTTTTTTTTTTTTTCTCTCATATTTGCATGTATGCTGTAAAAGGGAGTGTGCGGCCCCATATGAGTGGGAATTAGCAAATCTCTTTTGTTTAAATATCTGTATTTGGTCTAATTTTCTAATAAGAACTGTATGAAAATTTTTATTCTTGAAACACTTGATATCACATAAAACGTTTCCAAAACGAGCAAGCTCATAAACAGTTAAAAGTTTCAATGGTCATGCAAACACACCCCCAACAAAAAAAAATTTCTTATAATAATTATATATATTTTAAAAGAAAATCATAAGAGTCTTTATCTTCAATGTCTCGCAAAACTCTCAAAAGAAAGGGAATTATATGATACTTGTCTTTGCACATCATACGCCGGTTTCCAAAACTCCAATGGGCCATGCCGACCATATCTCCGAATTGAATATTCCAAAGATGGGTATTCCGGTCCGTATTAACTAACCATGGGCTCCATTCCACTCTACTTGTCGGAACTGACGACCGGTGTATATCATATGATCCAAGATCTATCAAGTGGGGACGAGGAAACCGTTCTCCCCATGATAGTGGGCCCCACCAGAAAATCCAGCAGTAGTCGCTACCCACACCACCACAGCAAGCACCACTGCACCCACCATCCTCCCAGCCTTACCAACCCAAAACCTCCTCTTCTTCTCCTCTCTCTCAAGAGAAACTACCGCTGTTGGCTGCAATTCCGCCTCTGACGCTGCTGCTGTTTCCTCGAATTCCTGACAAGAAAAGGTTTCTGGGTCTTCTTCTTCTTCTTCTTCCTCTGCGCTGGTTTCCTTGAATTCCTCAAAAGTAAAGGCTTCTGGGTATTCTTTCTCCTCTTCTCGTCGAACTGCGACGTCCCGCCATCTTCGTCAAGGCATGAGTACGTGCATGAACACGTAGAAAGGGCATCAAGACCGTCTGAGGACGAGGTTGGGAGATGGACCTGGTTGAGGAAGACGGACTCGAGCGCGGTTAGCCGTTGATCTATGTGGTGCAAGTGGTGGGGCTTCTGAGGGTGTGACTTCATCTCTATCGAAAGGAATCTCTTTAGGAATATGAATTTATTTTGGATGTCTTCGTAACAGAGAAAGTGGTTGCATGGTAAGCTCTTCTCTGTTGTGTCATCTTTGAAAAACTTGCTGAGATCCGATTCCAGTTCTTCTAGCTTTTTCTGCAGGATTGCATATCTTTTCGCCATTCTCTCTCCCTCTCTGAGAAGGCGGTTATAGATTTAGAAAGGACTGCTGCTTTTCATCGTAGCATTCCGAACGAAGAGTCGCGTCGCGAATTTCCAATGACTTTTGTAGGAATCCCATGCGACGAGAAGTTCTGTGGGGCCCACCGTGATGTTTGTCTAACATCCACTCCATCCATCATTTGTGCCAGATCATGTTGGGACGCGAGCCGAAAAATCACACCGATAAATTTCTCAATTCGGCTACACTACAGGGAACAGTAGGGATGGGGGTGCTGCCATTGGAACTTTCGTGGGCCCACTATGATGTTTATATGCCATCCAGACCGTTCATAAGGTTATTCTCAAAGGACAAGTGAAAAACTAAATACATCATGATCCATAATTTTAGTGGGCCCCAAGAAGGTTTCAATGGTAGGCATCCACATCCGCACTTTTCGCTGTGGTATGGCCCACTTAATTTTTGGATCGGCCTTACTTTTGTGTTCTTGAGTATTAACATGAACTGATGCATGATGGACGGAGTAGATGTCACATACAAGTCACGATGAGCCCCATAGAGCTTTTTGTTGCACGGGCTCCCCACAAATTGTTGATCCCAGCGTGCCTGGCCTCAGTTGGGGGCCCACAGGACGAGATAGTCCCTATTATTTGAACCGTCCATGTTATCTTTACTTCGACTAATAAGCTAAAACCCCAAACTACCCATCAGTGATGATCCTGACTTAGATTTCTGGAGATGATTGTGAACCATTAAAATTCTTCTCAACGTTCCCAATTCATCTATCATAATAACTGTCAGAGTTATTCGATCAGTGTAATGTTTTTAACCGTGTCCTGCAAAGGATGTAAACCAGAACATTGAGGGTCCCGATAATGAAAGCGCTTCAGGCATGTGTGCTAGGGCTGCAACTGAAAGTCGGGCGAGTTGGGTTTAGGCTTGGTGCTCAACCCAAGCCCAACCCAAGGTTCCTATACCTCAACCCTAACCCAACCCAACCCAACTCAACCCAACCTCGGGTTGAGAATTCTCAACCCATGCCCAACCCAAGCGGGCTCGGTGGGGTTGGCTGGGTAGATATATGCTAATATTTTCATTATTACATTAGTCTATTATATTTTTAATATGGGTCTTATATTTTGTACCTATAATTTTATTGATTATATATGTATTTATTTATCATAAAAAAAGTTTATTTTTTCTAAACAAGTAAGCTAATATATAAGACAATTACTCCTTTAAAAGTCGTATTGTGTATCAAGCAATCTATTTGAATGAGAGAAATCCGGCATATCTTCTTAGCTTGAGTAATCGAAAATGACGTGGGGCAGTGAAATCCAATGGCATTAGTATTTCATGTGCCTTCGATACATACGATCCGCACTCAATTATAATTAATTTCTAAGGAACTTATATATTGATCGGGTTCAGGTTGGGGCAACCCGAGCCCAACCCAAGTTTTATCGGGTTGGTGTTTGCATGGCCCACGCTCGAGACCAAACCTGATACATCCTGCCCAAGTCCAACCCAATGTCGGGTCAGTTAGGCTGAACCCGCCCAACTTTCAGCCCTAATGTGTGCTGAGATCTTGAGTCGCAATAGAGGCAATTAGTACTCCATACGTTACGCACACAGACATGTATACATGGGTGTGGGCCACATTTTAGATGTATCATCACATCATAGAAGTTTACCGAAGATGGTCGCAGCTGTTTGATTGTGATGCATGGGCAACTCAAGGAAAAATCTCAGCCCAAGCTTTTGGTATTCAGTCCATTATTTTTAATCTAAAAACATTTATGATGCATGAATTTGGGACCATGTTACATGCGCAAAATAGGAAAAAATTTAAAAATATAAGTATGTCTTTAAAATGTGTTTTCACGTGGCTTAGAAATTTATATTTTGTATTAGAAAGATTTAACATGCATTTGGGAACCCAAGGTTGTTATGAAAAATAGAATTCAATCTTTGAATTATTATTTTTTTTTTCCTGCAAAATTTTCAAAGAGAGTGTTGAGTGAATCTTCTTTGGTTGTGGGTGAGTCCAACCCACCGATTGGGTGATTCCCAGTTCATCGGCAACTTGCCTGTTCATCAGCCACTTGTAGTTATAGTTTTTTTTAGCTTGAACAGGTCTGCTTCTTATTACTTTTTAGACGCTTCTAATTGTCTAATTATTTTTATAATTTTTTTTTTGTTAATTCACAGTCAAATTTACTTTCATCCCACAAAATTTTATCCTATTCAAAGTTCTATAAAAAATTATTAAAATTCTTTAAGTACCATTTAACTGAAATTGGTGATTTTTTAGGCAGTTCCAAAACGTAAAAGAATCAACCATATTTGAGTTTAGGTTTTTCTTTTTATTTATTTAATCTTAGAACTAGACCCGTCAAACCTTATTTTGGCTTTTGAATTACTTTAATCAAAATTGTATTTAAGAAAATACACATTTATAAAGTTGGTGCATTTAAGTTGTCCATTGCTATCTATTGGGACCACATCCGGCTGCATTAGGAGCTATCTAATGGACAACTACATGGAACTTAGTCAATGGTCCAAATTCATCAAACAAAATATCTATCGGTACCAGGTCGGGATTGTCTAATCAATATTACCAGGGGCTATGTTGGGCTCCCTTATTTCGGTGGTTTAATTCTCGAGCTACATATATACCACTTAATACAATTTCGCGCGCTTGCGCATGGAGCATCACACTGCCAGAGTATCAAATGAGTCCTAGTTTTGTGCCGAGTTCATTTATGAGTCGTCTCATGGGCCACCCGTAGAGATGATCGGATGATTGGAACCGTCCATTTCGTTGGGCAATACTTTGAATAAGCATTGTTCCTATGGTCACACTGTAAGGATGGGCCATATATACCAGGAACTTGGACGTTCTGATTATACGAACCGACCATTTATGGAGCATGTATAATATATGCACCGCACCGGGCTATACGGTGTGATTGACCCACACATGTTGTATCACAGATGCATATATATTCGCCGTATTTTCGTCGAATATAACTTTGAAAATATCCAATTTCAGCAATGCTTCGCCCTTCCCAGAGAAGCTTTGATACTCTGGTGGAGTGTGATGGATGATACTCCGGCACTTACAAATTGTATACATGGTCGAAGTGAAAAATATCCAATGGTCTTATTTCAACAAGTGTCCTGAATCAGAGGTCAAGATTGTTCAACCAATCGGATTTTTGGATAATAACTTTAGGAATAGTGGGTTCCACAATCTGAGCTATTATATATGTTCTGTTTCTGAGTGCCTGCGTATCAACCTTACGCAGCCAGAGTATCAAATTTGGGCCTGGTAGGCCTCTGGAGCCCAGGTCTATCCAGGGCCCCTATATGTGTCTTGATCCATGCCTGCCCCAGTTCAGTTTCACTGGGCCAGCGTCCTTTCTGGAAGTTATTGGGCCTCAAAACTCAATCCTGGGCATGGTTTGATGACTCATCTGATCCAACTTAGCCAAGTCGACTCAGTTCAAGTCGGTAGCATGAATAATCAACCTGGGCCAAACTGGTTGTGACCAAACAAGTTTGAATGAGTCATTGAGTGAAAAAGCCATGGTCCTAAGTCCTCTGTGGGCCTGTAACTTAGGCCAAAATCCAGCCGGTTTCAAGGTGGGCCAGGATCTGGTATGGGCCACCTTTGCTACTAGTCGCTACTGAACTCATGGCCACTGGCCCAAGTTTGCCTCCCATTACGTTTTGTTGAGACTGAGTACATGGATAGACTTTTCGGGGCCTTATAATTCATTGGGCTGAGTCTGGGCTTGATTCTTTGTGAAAGCTGATAACTGGGATCATTTGTTGGCCTGGATATGCCTTGTCTCAAACGGGCCCATTTGAAACCTTCCTTACATTTAACGAACAATCTTGGGTAATTCTCACTCACCCTACCATATTAGTGATGTGTTACTGGTGAAAACTCGACTGTCCATCTGGATGGACCCTAATACAAAACTGCACCAATTGGTCAATCATGGTTAACCACGTTTCTTCTTTTACTGTTCTATTTGAAGACCATGATCAGACATCCAGGGATTTCCCACCAGATGGACGATCTAGATTACCACCCTGGTTGGGTTATCAACCATCATGATACAATGCGCACATATAATGGGAAATGGGCTGGGCTTAAAAACGTACGTATCCAACCCATGAGATAAGCACCTGAGCTAGGCCCATCCCATGAAATAAGGACCTGAGTCTAGAGATCTGATGTAGGGCCAGATCAGCCCCAGAGCGAAGTCATTGCTCCTTACTACTTGGGCGTTTTGGTAGTTGCAGACCAGGTCCATCTTAGTTAATGTCAAGCTTAAAACTCAGGCAGGGCACCGGACATTGGGCTTGAGACTCAGCCCAAAGAAGGCTGGGCCTGGGCATGGATGGTCCAGTTTCCACCCCTTAGGACACCTCATTTGTACCATAAAATCTATGGTTTGCAAAAGCCCAGTCGGCAACTGTAGGGCCCCAGGTGGCCTAGGCCCCCAAACTTGCTCCAGCGCGAAGGTCCAAGCCATTTCCTTGATTGGGCTAGGTTCGGGCCAATGATAAATGATCCGGTTTCACCCCGACAAATCAGACCAGACCATCGGCCTCAAGGCTGTT
Source organism: Magnolia officinalis (assembly GCA_021015155.1). Taxonomy (NCBI): domain Eukaryota; kingdom Viridiplantae; phylum Streptophyta; class Magnoliopsida; order Magnoliales; family Magnoliaceae; genus Magnolia; species Magnolia officinalis. The sequence goes on from JAJHSJ010000001.1 coordinate 123,196,759, forward strand.
TATTCCTTTATTATTAGTATATATATATTTTAAATTTTAAAATTTTTTTTTTCTACTTTGATATCATGTCAAACAATCAGCTATTCTAAACGTTAGTGTATATCAATGTATATCAAGGAAATTTAACACATTCTTTCACACTTTAGGCTAGCTGCACCACTCTCATGCCACGGTATGTCATCCACCATGCGAATGGCATATATTCATGCCAAATCCAGACCATCCAAATTATGGGGTTCTAGTCCAACGTGGATGGAGCATGGCCGAGAAATTACACTGATTCTACAACCTTAACCATCCACTTGGTGACCATCAAAAGGATGGTTAAAAATAAACAGCTCTCCAAATCTAATGCACAAAATCAGGCAGTTAAGATCATCTAAACAGTGAGATATTTTGGCCAGGTTCCATCTACAGTAGGCTTCACAATTTGGACGGTCCAAAATTAGTGTGCATCTATGCCACGTGTAGCTCGCTTTGTCACAAAACCTTGTTAAAAAAATCTTTCTAGTTACCAGCAAAATCCATTTAAACGTTGGGACCTGACGTTTTTTAGAACTTCGTAGAGAGTCCGTCCTAGTTAGGGAAAACCATTTAAAAAAAAAAAAAAAAAAAAAACCCCTTTAAAACCTACCATAAAAAACAAAACCCTTCAAAGCTTGGGACCCACAAGGTTAAAAACGTCTCAGAAGAATACAAGTCAACGTAATCCAGTGGCAATGATGGGGCCACCTTGAAATTTCGTTGCTTTTGCTACCATAAAAACCAACAAGCATTGTATCCATCTGTTGCATGGGAAGTTGAGATATTTCCCAGTCTCATCAGTATTTTTTTTGGTTTTAATTTTTTAAGTGGCTAGAAATGTCGGGTATGTAATCAGGACAACTCCAATGACCAATCAAGAGCAATACAGCCTTACCAAATCATCTATGGCTTTTCAAGGAATTACATGTTCCTCCACCCGACGATGTGCTTCGGTGTGTGAAATGTAGAGTCGGTGGAGTGCCAGACGTCTCCTAGCTAACAGGATACGTTCTCCACTCATGTACCACGTCTCCTTGTGGAGACGTACTTCCCGCGGCTACGTAATGAAGTACAAAAAGCGAATTTCGATGTCTCCTGTCTATGCACCTGCATTCTCACGAATGTGTGGTGTAAGTCCATGTAAGGAAATAAAGGAAGGATATAGATGAAGAGAAATAGTCTAATTCTATAATATTTATTTTTTTTGTAAATTTATTCCGTAGGTGGGAGAGATGTAAGTTTTATATTTTCATTTCTTTTGTTTATAGTGAAGAAGAAAATTCTGTATTGCTGTTCCATGGAATAGGCACATTGTCGAACCACATAAATTCTTATGTCTTCTTTCTTTTGTTTTGATTTAACCCTTTCGACTTTTGTTTAACACTTTTCTTTTGTGTTTTGGCTTTGCCTACATTAATCATATGCGGGTATTTTTCCGTAACAATTCGTATTAGAGCTAAATGTTGAAAAACCTTTTAACATAAAATTGGTATTCATGTTTGTTTTTACAGTTGTGTTTCAAATGACTGGATCGAGTTTTAGCAGATTCGAGGTGCTGAAGTTTGACATATCCAATTACGCGTTGTGGAAACTAAAGATGAACGTGATCTTGGTAAACGAAGGATGTGCAATTGCAATTTAAGGAAAGGAATAGAATTGCCCGAAGAGATGAAAGACAAGATATTTAAAGCGAAAAATCAATTACCCATAGCGGGCTTTCTTCTTGCACTAGATGATTCGGTCTTATTTAATGTGTTCAATCAAACCACCACAAAAGGTTTGTGGGACATTGCGAAACCTATATGAAGAGAAATTGATGTCGAACAAGATATTAATTTCTCCAATGACAATTGTACAACTTGAAGATGAATGAATGATCTTCTTTATAAGAACACTTTAAAGGGTTTAACACTCTGATTAATAGATTGGTGGCGGTCGATGTCAAGATTGACAATAAAGAAAAGGTCGCACTTCTGCTTTGTTTGATGCCATATTCATGGGATGGTTTAATTATGAATCGCATCAATGGTCCAGATCTCATTATGGAGAATCTGTTAGAGAAAGATCGACAGAGAAGGATATCAGTGGGAGAGATCAAATGAGATCTAAGTTAAAAGGGTACAAACATGTAAGTTTTGAAATTGTGAAAAAAATGGGCCACTAGCGTAAAAATTGTAGACTCAAGAAACCTAATCAGGAAAATCACAAACCTTATTAGCATAATCAAACATCAGATTCAAAGAGTTTCTAAAGAAATATAGTTGAGAAAGATAATTCATTTGAGAACGGGAAAGTGTTGTCTGTGGTGATTCTACGAGAGAATCTAAATCATCAATGGATCTTGGATTCGGGCGCTTCGTTGCATATGACTCCACACAGAAATTGTTTCTACACATATCAGTTATGTGATAGCGGCACAGTTTACATATGCAATGATAGCACGTGTAAAATTGTAGGGATGAGAGATGTCATAATTACAATGATTGATGGTATCACACATACAGTTTCTAGTGTGTGCCACGTGTAAAATTGTAAGGATTGGAGCCCGTACTTATAAAACTAAATAAACAAATAGTAAGAAAACAAAACAAAAAATAACTAATCGTGAGAAATGACACACTACATAAAAAACCCGTGAATCACACTCCAACTCATTTAATGCCTACTCAAATTTTCATCTGTCTTTAATTTAGGACTGCTCCAATTGTCATGTTCGTCTTGCAGAGATTGTCATTGGGTTTTACTTCTCTCCGATATACCTATTGGTTGGAAGATGCATTGTATTGACACATTGAAAATGTAAAAAAGTGAAGAGGAAGATCACGGTCTTCCTCTAGTGATTAAAACCTTGAATCCATAAGAAATTAAGATGAAAAATCTAGATATTTTATTGAATAATATGTACATGCATGATTTTCTCGATTACACCACTAATAAAGAAAACTCAAGCCTTAATTTGAAATTATCTAAAATAACAAAAAATCTACCTAAAGACTAAATTTGTCAAAAATAAAAACATCAAATAAAATTTATCGGAGCATTTCCGACATTATTACAAGTAATTTCTTAAAAAATAAGGGAATCCTAAAACTTTAAAAATAAGGAGATACGATAAAAAATCAAAATCAAAATTAATAAGAATAATAATTTTTTTTCTTGAAAATTTCAATTTTGAACAAGAAGCATGCGTTTTCTCACGAAACGAATGGATGCAACCCATAATGCGGGTCGGTTGACCTTGGATGTCCTATTACATGAAGATTGTTAGGTCATGTGTCTTGCAACAATACTTAGATCAAAAGTTATGACTAATTTATGATTCACATGACTTGAATGACAATTTCTTCATATTTGAAATTGATTTTTTTGAATAGAATGTACCTGGGCCTCAATTATGTCATGCCCTAGGTAAGATTAGACCCAAATTTGATAAACTACTTCCCTTTTTTTTTTTTTTTTGGGTCCGCCCATGCTAGGAATGTATCTATGACACGTCCTACATCAGTCCCAACCACTCGGAAAGAATTCGTCCTCGAGTTATTCAACGAACTTGGCAATTTTACTAAAAATCAAGAAATACGACAAAAATCAAAATTACTACAAATACTAATTTTTTTCTTCTAAAAATCACAGTTTTGAACATAAAGCATTCATTTTCCTACGAAACAGACATACACGACCTACTTAGGTTGACCTTGGATGGCCCACTACATCAAGATCGATAAGTGGTGCATACTGTAACGATACCCGAATCGAAAGTTATTGTCGATTTACAGTTTACACTTTGAATGACAATTTTTTCATATTCGAAATGAATTTCTTCGAACCAAATGTGCTTTGGGCTCAGTTACATTATGCCCTACGTAGGACTGGGCTCAGATCTAATGGACCACTTATACTTCTGTTTAGCCTTCTTTAGGTCAAGCCATGCTAGGAATGTATATATGCTCCGTCATACGTGCATTGTACCCATTCCTTCATTCCTTCCTTATTCTCTCCATTTTCCTTGACCCGAACTATTTGGGGTTAGCTACACAAATTTTGTCCTACCATTTCACTTAGGGGGCGTTTGAAATCTCTAAAAATGAGAGCTTATTTGCTTATTAAAAATAAAAATAAATCTTTTAGACTGTTTGGTAAAACTCTAATTAGGGAGCTTATTTGTTTAAAAAGTAGTAAATAAGATCCGGGTTTATAAGTTAGGGAGGGATTACTTTTTGAAAAAGAGCTTATTTGGCTTAAGCTATAAACATTTTGGGCTAATTTTCGAACAAGTTTGTCTTTAAACTTTTTAAGTAATTTCCAACTTGCCCTTGTCTCTTTTTTCTTTTTACAAGCTTTCCAAGGTAGGCCCACATGATGAACCACCCATATTGAAGGTGGGGCTTCGCATGATGAATGGTCCACATGAAAGGTGGGCCCATATAATGCACGATCACATCAAAGGTGAGCCCCACATGATGGATGGCCTGCATCAAAGTGTGGCCCCACATGATGGATGGTCCACCTCAAAGATGGGACCCACATGATGGATGGTGAACATTGAAAGTGGGACCACATGATGGAAGGTTAACATTAAAGGTGGGCCCACATTATAAATGACCCATGTTGAAGGTTGGGCCCCACATGATGGATGGTCCACAACAAAGGTGGGATCTACATGATGGATGGTGAACATCAAAGGTGGGTGGGTCCCACATGGTAGATGGCTCGGATCAAAATGTGGCCCGACCCTACATGATGGACTATCCATATCAAGTGGGCCCCACATGATAGATGGTCCACAACAAAGGTGGGACCCACATGATTTATGGTGGACATCAAAGGTGGGCCCCTCATGATGAACAACCCATATTGAACATAGGGCACCAGTTGATGTATAACCCACATGATGGATGACCCACATCAAAGTGTGGTCCCTCGTAATGGACGGTCCATATTAAGTGGGCCCCTCCTAATGGACAATCTACATCCAAGGTCTCGCATATATGATGCACGACTCATATACAAAGTGGGCCACATGATGGATGATCCGCATAGAAGGTGCGCCCCACATGATGAATAGTGAATATAAAAAATGGGCCCCACATGATGGACAATCCACTTTGAAGGTAGGGCCCACATTATGTACACATCAAATGTAGACTCCATGTGATGGGTGAGGGGTAATGGACATTAAGGGGCCCCACATAAAAGGACAATTATCATCGATGGTGGGTTCCACATGATGGATGACCTACATCAAGGTGGGTCCCTAATAATGAATGGTCCACATTTAAGACGGGCCTTGCATGATTGATGGTTTAGCTTTAAAGGTTTGGCTCATATGATGGATGGTCAACATTAAAGTTGGGCTCTATATGATGGACAATCCACATCCAATATTCGACATAATGTATGGTTCAAATGTCTTAAAACATGGAGATTATATGTAGCCAATCAGTCTTTTGCCAAACATGCGTATTTCAAAACAATTGCTTTTCTGATTTTGAAAAAGTAATTTTACTAAACTAGCTTATTTATAATAAGAGCCAGAACGAAAAGAGTTTATTAGAGTAGATATTATTGAAATATTAGAGTAGAGATGCCAAACAAGCCTTCTATCAATGACTTGAATTCTTATATGGATAGGATTCATGATAAAAGTTGGGGTGAGAGTTTGATACTAGCTGCCAAGCTGACGCAACCCTCCTCTTTTGTTTGAGCTTAGAACTAATAATGAGAACACAAAACTCCATATATTGACATCTAAGAACCTTACCGACATGCTTACAGCCAAAGATATTATGCTTTTTCGGCACTTGGGCTTAAAAAAATTCATCAAAATAAAGAAGAAAAAGACACGGAAAGAGAGGAATTATACGGAAGAAGTCAACACTTAAAAACCGCGTTTGCATCAGTCGCCATAGGAGCGTGGAATCTCCAGACATGGTGGTGATTTATCATGGAGGTGACCATTATAAAATCAATGCCCAAAATCTCTTAAAAAATATTCTAGAAAGATTACGGATCGCCAACAGGCTATGACACAATAGCACTAACGTGGCGCATCCTTACTGTGGAAACGGGACTCATTATCATGAAGATTGGCACAAAAGTCAGGCTGGTGCACTCATCAGCTGGGCTGCATCCTGGTTTAAATTTTAAAAAAGATAACTTCACTCAAACTCATCTGAGTAGACTCGACTTGACCAGATTTCACCAGCAGTGAAAAACTTGAGTTGAAAATACTCAGAAAAACTCGATAAAACTCTGATAAAAAACAACTGGACTTCTCGCAACTTGAAATTATTTATATATTATTCATACTTTCTGAATATTATATAAAATTGAAAAAACGCAGAAAAATTCTCAACTCTGAGTGGGTTTGAGTGAAGTCACGTTTTCTTGTTTTTGAACTATATACCACACCCTTGGAATTGATCGACAACCGCAGTCTGTCTCAACATTTAGGTGTGGCCCATCTAATCAGTGGATCAGCCTTTTTTTTTTTGATGAGTGATCTCCATGATGTGGCCTACCTTTTTGTATGGTGCGGATGTCCTACATAGGTGACATGTTGGCAGGAAAGATATTCCTACGTTGCTTGTCACGATACATGGCCTGTACAGGCGACTGGTTATCCTTCATAGAAAACAGCCATCGATCCCACAGGTTTGTAATTTTAGTGAATAAAGAAACAACAACGGTGTGAAAGGAAGGAAGCATGTTACTACTTAAAGACAATGTTCGACATCAGATTTTGGCCACATCCCATTACTTCAAAAAGACTTCTTTAAGTTGATAATACGTTTTGGATGCCCGTGACATTTCTACCAACCAGCCAAATGAGGTGGGCCACTAAGAGAACATGATAATGATGTATATATTATTACTCCAATTTTATACTCATAATACAGAGGAATGATCATATACACCCCCCGCAAGCTAAGCTTTCCATGCTTTGTTTTTTCTTGCCAACGCGTCATCTTGTCAGGACATTCTAGGGCGCGGCTTGGGTGGATCCACGGATCTACGGAGGTGGGCGGATCCCTGTGGGGCCCACCTTGATGTATAGGCCTCATATCTACGCTTTCTATCCGTTTTGCAGCTCATTTTAGGTCATGGTACAAGAAATGAAGCAGATCCAAATATCAGATGGACCACACCACATGAAATAGTGATGATTGATCATTAAAACTTCTTGTGGGCTACACAAGTTTTGAATCAAGCTGATATTTGTGTGGTCCCTTCATCCAGGACTTATCGACCTTATCAACACGTTGGATGTGAAATAAACATCCCAGTGGCCCCCAAGAAGTTTTCAATGGCGGGTATTCAATCACCATTATTTCCTGCTGTGTGTTTACACTCGACAGTGTGATCCACCTAAGATTTGTATCAGCTTCATTTTTGGAATCATATCCTAAAATGAGATTCGAAAACGGATGGATGGAGTGGATGTAAATCTCATACTTCACGGTGGGCCTCATAGTCAGGAATCCACTGACAACCGGACATTCTAACCATGCAAAAGATGGGAACTGTCCTGAAGATCACCTAACGCAATAATCAGGTCGATCCACACATCAGGTGGGCCACACCTGTACATTGAGCCAGTCAATGGATTGGCCTGATTTTTCAGGACGGGACCCACATTTACAAAGATTGATGTCCTACCAAATAGGTGACACATTGGCTGAAAAATATGGTACTGAATATGGTAACCTCAGCATGCTGGTGGCTGTATGTGGATCATTCCTCCGTGAGAACTGATCATCTTACACACGTGCCCACACCATTATTTTCCAAACGGTGCTTTTCTAGCCACAAGATCCATTAAAATAGTTATTTTTTTCGTCTCCCCTCCCGTGTACCACAAATAGTAGTACAGGTGCCTGTGCCTGTAGGTGATCAGTTAAGACATAACAAGCATCCTTATTACATGAGAATTATAAAAGTGAAAATTCCATAGGAATGTGATAATCGAAATCTAAAATATCTCAAATCCAAATTTACATGCATGGCGATAGCTACAATCCATTTGAGAGATGTATGGCTTAAAATCAGCAACTGAAGTCAATGAAGTCATCCGGAAGAGAATCTTTTCTTTCCTTTCGGGTGCCCTACAGTCTTTTGGTAAATGATCACGCAGGGGCCTCACAGCTTGTGTAGTCTCATCATCCTTTCTTCCAACATGCCACCTGATAACTTCATTGACTTCAGTTGCTGATTTTAAGCCATACATCTCTCCAATGGATTGTAGCTATCGCCATGCATGTAAATTTGGATTTGAGATATTTTAGATTTCGATTATCACATTCCTATGGAATTTTCATTTTCAATTGGAGAGATGTATGGCTTAAAATCAGCAACTGAAGTCAATGAAGTTATCAGGAAGAGAATCTTTTCTTTCCTTTCGGGTGCCCTACAGTCTTTTGGTAAATGATCACGCAGGGGCCTCACAGCTTGTGTAGTCTCATCATCTTTTCTTCCAACATGCCACCTGCTTAGCACATTTTTATTGTCTAAAGGTAGGTCCTGGAATAAAGATTCCCTCTCTTGAAAATGGATGTAGATTACATGGTGAGATTTGACAGGGCATATATCTCTATAAAAAATGACTTCCATTCAAAGCATGTTTGAAAATTGTTACGTACTGTAGACACCCCACCTAGGCTAGCAACTTGATAAGACATAGATGATCCTTAGGAACAGAACCTAAACTTCAACTGCAGTCATTCCCTAAGCCTAACCCAAACCCATAACTGAGCCTAAGCTATTATATTACCATAAACCCTAACTCGAGCCATCATCCAATCCAAAGTGTGCCAAAAAAATCGATCCATTTCTCAAAACATTTCCAGCCATTTTGAGCTAAACATCTGAAAACAAGCCTTAGGCCGATCTCATGGCCTGAAATAGGCCCACCAGCCCAAACCACAGAAGCAACCACGTCCGAGCGGTAGTGTGACTATTACCGCCCTAATCGACGGTGTCTCCTCTGAGCACACGGTTGTCTCTCCTCCAAAACTTGGGGATAACTCTCCTACAGAATGATCCCCAAGTTTTCACCATATTTACCATCCCAGCAAACCCAAAGAGCCTATAAAAGCATGCCATACGACACTCCTCTCCCCTCAACCAATCACAAACTACCACATCAGCATTTATCCTCCATAAACCCTAGAATTACCAAAATGCCATCCCAAAAGGTTATAAATAGCCTTCACCTCTCTTCATTTCACACAACCAACACCCAAGAAAAATCCAAGAGACCCAACCAACACCCAAGAAAAATCCAAGAGACACACCAATACCAAGAGGAGAGTAAGAGTGAGAGAAAGAAGAGAGTGAGAGAGAGAGGGAACACTTGATGAGTTTCTAAGCTCCATCTTTTAGCCTCCCCCTAGCCTCCTCCAAGCCATCATCAGCTCTTATAATCCTACTTGGGTCAATCCTCTCCAACCATAGTGCATCTAACATCCTAAATACTTCAAGAGTAAACCAAAGATCATACTATCATCATTAGCATTCATCACATCATTACTTCCCTTCTTAATCCTCCTGCTTCTCTAAGTTACCATTGAATGTATGCTCTGTGACTTGTCAGAATACTGGATCCTGTCACATCGAAAACTCATGGTAGCCTAGTTCTCTTTTAATACTATTTTAATATTAACACATTTGTTTAAAAAAGCCCTTTTACACATTCCTTGGAGGTATGCTTTGTGGTTTGCCGGATCTTGCTACATCAAAAATCCAAGTTTGCCTAGTCATATTTCAATCATATCATCCTGTCCCTTAAGTCTATTTTACCACATGAAGTAGAGACCGTACATTCGTACGGGCAGAGAGGGTGTCTCACACCTTCCCTCTTTGTAACCGAGGCCCCTTACTCAGAATTCTGAATCGTAGATCAGGAGTCAACTTAAAGCGAGAGAGTCTTCGGATTCTCTGGCTTTACATATTCTGCAGGTTCTAGTCGACTGCGGGATTTTGAATTAAGTGGCTAGTGGCGACTCCAAGACTATCACATCAACAATTCAAGTCAACTCGATCGCCCCCCGTCATTCACCAAATCGCCAAAACAAGCGTGGGCGCCGATTTCCCAGCGTTCACAGAATGGCACTTCGCTGACTGTGCTAGAACACACTAGCTGAGACACGACTCGAAAACGTGTGGTACTCCAATCTTAAGGGATATTCTTCAAACATTTGCATCCATAAAAAAAAAAATCAATCTTTGACTTACACGCTTGAGCATCAATCCTAGATATGACTACCCGATCTCACGCAACAATGGCTAGCTAAGAAGAAGAGCCAGCAGCTTTGTCAGCTCTCGAAGTATTGCACCGCACCGACACCTCTAGCAAATCCTACAGATTCACCAGCTACTGCGACCATGAATGAGATGGCTTAAAACATCAAGGTAATGCAAGAACTACTACTTCAACTGGTACCAGGAATCGTACCGAGCATGCAGGTACCATAGCCTAGTGCTTAAAATAGTTCAATCCCACAACTTCCTCTCTCTTTCTCCCTTCCTTCACCAGCAAATCCCATTTTATCTTTTTCTGCTGAATTAGCACAAGATCACCAACATTCTCCCACAAATGGGAACAACCTTCCCACACATATTCCAACATATCTTGCAGTACATTTTTCAGCACATCTCCTCGAAAACGGGAATCCCAATCAGATCACAACACAACCTCCCCCTAAAGGGAGTCACAGACAAGAATTTGCAGATGCCCACGAAGGGGGCCAATTTTGAGTCTAACATACTCCCTCTAATGGGAGTCACAATCAGGATTTGACAGATACCCCAAGCAGAAGCCATTTCCAAACATCACACCCTCTCTCAAAAGGGAGTGGAGTTCAATTCTAACTACCTCCCACAACTGGGAGTCTATATTCTTTTCAACAACCCCCCATCCATGGAAATCATAGGGTCGATGAAATAGACCCTTATGATTAAGAAGCAACCCAAGCTAGCAAGGGGTAAGATACCCTCAAGCAAACCGATCAGAAATCGAGGAGCTACGAGAACAGCTCCAGTTGATGTAAAATCAGTTGCAAAGGCAGCAAGGAGTGAATCATTCATCCACCAAATTTAGGGATTTATGTCCCTTTCCAGATGCTAGGGTACCTCAAAACTTTGAGGTACCGAAGTTCAAGAGATATGATGGTAGTGGGTGCCCTACAACACACTTGAAAGCCTTTTGTGGGGAGCTCAATGCGATGATAGGGAATGACGGAGCATTGATACGGCTCTTCCAGAAATCCCTTAAGGGTAATGCTTCGTATTAGTATACGTCACTCGACAACCATCAGATTAGGACTTGGGAAAGACTTTCCCAAGCCTTCATTGATTGATTCTCTTACAATCTGAACATGGCTTCGAGAAGAGCAGATTTGGCTGCCTTGAGACAAAAAGCTGATGAATCATTGTCCGCATATGTGGGATGTTGGTGGGCCATGGCCGCTAGGATGAGAAACCCCATCGATGATGAGGAACATATTTCCATAATAGTCCATTTAGCAAATTCGAATATCTTCGAATACCTAATCTCATACCCATACGTGAACTTCTCTCAGCTTATCCGCGCTGGAGAGCAGGTAGAGGCTGGGATAAGAGCCAGAACCAACTTCCCATGGCCACATCAGGCGCCCTCAATCAAGAGAAACAAAATTAAGGGGAAACCCATTGGATATGGGAATGGGAACGACAATGCTCCCGTGCACGTACCACAGAAGTGAACAATATCGTGGCAGCCACCCAAGGCAATCAATATGCTCCACAACAAGAGCAATATCAAAACAGATAATACCATCCACAACAGACTCAATAGGGATACCAGGTACAACCACCTCAACAACAACAACAACAACCTAAGGGGAATATAGAGTACTCATACCAGAACAAACAAGTAATGTTGGTTAGGAAATTCACTCCATTGGCACAAACATACATTCAGATCATGACAATGTTGGAGCAAAAATAACTTCTCACTCGGTCTCCACCAAATCCTTTACCACCCAGTTACAATGTAAATGAGTATTATGCATATCACCAATCTCGAGGTCATCCAATGGACCGCTGCTTCGCTTTGAAACATGCGGTCCAAGATTTGATCGAGAGCTAGAATATCAGAATCACCCCGCAGGCCAATGCCACGAGTCAGGCCAACATTCTCCAAAATCCCTGGCCATCACATCAAGCAGGGCGCAACTCATTGGACACTTCTACCATCAACAACATCGAGGAAGGATGTCCTTCGTACTCTTTTCCTCATCAATCCATACATGCGATCATGCCCGACACAGCAAATCGGTCATGGGGGTACCGACAGACACCCCGCCTGTACCATAGATACTTTTGGAAGCAGCACCAGCAGTGAAGCCTCTCATCCTCCAAGGGGCACCCCCAACACCAAATCCCACATCTCCAAGCTTAAACAGGTCAAACTCTGAACCTCTCATCTTACAGGGAGGATCCCCAGATCTTTCTCCGCTAGTTTTGCAAGGGGCACCTCTTGCCCAGGAATAATCTCCCGGCTTCTTTCTCTTATCCCATTAGTTGGCATACGCCCAAATGATCCCTCCCCTACAAAACACACCTTAAAGAAGGGAAGAGAGTCCTATCCTAGAACGGTCGAAACCCCAGGAAAATAGTCACTCGATAGAAGAACAGGCAGTTTCGACTTAGAAAATTCACGGCATAATACTTCAAAACTAAAAAGGGGGGCAAAGCTTCTCAAGCGTATTAGATATTTCAAGATTTGATCGAAGAAGCTTGAAGCTTAGAAATGATCATTACAAGGGTGTCTGACTTTTATATGAACCAGTTGACTGCGAATCTCAAAAGAAATTTAGGGGATACTATTGAAGAAGAAAGAAAAGTGAATGGGTAAGGAATACCTGATATAAGAAACATGACCAAACATACGGCCAAGAAAATAAAGAAAGAATTTGCATAGCCCAAGATTGTGGATGTATTCACTCGAAGAAGATGATGTACTTCCTATGCTGAACATCGAATGGAAAATTGTTTCAGCTTGAAGAACAAGTTACAGAAGACGATTGATAAAGGCGAAATTGTTAAGGTGTACGACATAAAAGAAGAAATAAGACTACACAGGCCTGATTAGTTCAAGATTGGGGGCAATGCTAATCTTGGGCAAAAAGTATGAGGTGATGCGACGTCAGTATATTTGATAAAGGTCGCAATATCGTGATTTTGATTACGAAGATTCCCAAAGCAATGCTTCCTAATCAAAAGGGGGCTAGACAGGTGAGTAAAAAACTGTGAAATGTATTCCTCACCATAGAATGTATTTCTTTTGTGTATATGAGTAAAATGTAGGCTTTTAAGCATATCAAGTCATCGTCAAATGCGAAGCACGATGACAAAGCGCAATGATGAAATGATTAAATCATTATCATATTGCGAATATCATAATCGACCTTTAAAAAAAAGAGAAGTTTTTAATATATTTCAAAAAATTATCAATGTTCCATGAAGCTAAAATTATAATGTCTTGAGATACTAATTCCGATTAATTTGGCAGGAAAGACTATCAATTGAAAGCTTGGGTTATGCAGATCATGAATAAAGGAAACAATCAAAAAAGTTGTTGCGGCAGGAGCAACATTAAAGAACAACTCCTAAGACACAGTTCAAAGAAAGAGTCGCCAAAGTTGATCAAAGAGACCGTTGCAACAGCAGCAACATTGAAAGATAGTTCTTTGATCAAGATACTCAGGGACGAAGTCATCACAGTTGTTATAGTGGCAAGTTTCGATGAAAAGAGAATTTTATCCTCTCTAGTGAAGCATCCGCTCGATGCTGCTGGCAGTGATCATCCAAATCTTCCATTCAAGCGTGATCATCCAAATCTTCCATTTAACTGCGATCATTCAAGTCTTCCGTTCAAGCGCGATCATTCAAGTCTTCCGTTCAAATGTGATCATTCAAATCTTTCGTTCGAATGTGATCATTCAAATCTTCCGTTCGAATGTGATCATTTAAGTCTTTCGTTCAAGCGAGATCATTCGATCTTCTAGGCAAGTATGATCATCCAGTCATCCTTCAGTTGCAGTTCATTCAGTTCTTTGGTCGGAAGAAGATCGATCTTCCATTTGATTTCATGAATCAATCAAAGAAGGATCGAGGGGGCATCTGTTGAGGTACAAAAATATTTCATTGTAGTGGTCAGAGAATTTCATGGTGCGGATCTTTTCCAGGGTTATGCACTCCGTATTTTGGTAAAAATCAGTATCCAGGGGTATTTTGGTAAAAATCAGTATCCGGGGATATTTTGGGCATTTTGGTAAAAATCAACATCCGGGAGTATTTTGGTAAAAATCAGTAAGTTGGGGTATTTTGGTAAAAGGGTGTGAGTTGAGGTATTTCGGTAAAAGGTAGTGAGTGAGGGTATTTCAGTAAAAAGGAGTGGATGGGTATTGCCTTGTATGGAGGAAGAAGTGGTTGTACACCACCATTTAAAGGAGAGCTTTGTGGACACCATTGTTTAAGAGAGGAGGTTGGACATTATGTGAAGGAAGAAGTGGTGGTGATCACCACTATTTAAGAGAGAGAGATGCCTATAAATACCCCTCCCCATGCTTCATTTTGGGGGTTGTTGGTTGGAAGGCAAGAAAGAAGGGGGACAAGAAGGAAGGAAGACAAGAGAGAGAGGAAAAAGAGGAGGTTTGCGCACACCCGCGCAATGGAGAAAGAAGGGGAGAGGAGTTTGTGTGACCCCGCGCAATGGAAATGGGAGGAATCCCATGCGCCACTTTGAGTGGAGGCGTGTCCAAGAGAAAGGCTTTTGCGCGGCCTCGCGCAATGGGAGTTGGAAAGAGAGCAAGGATCTTTGCGCCACTTTACGTGGAAGTTTGTCTTAACAAAGGGCTTTTGCGTGACCTCGCACAAATGAAATTGGAAGGAGGTGTGCGCCACCTTTGGTGGAGAGAATGCGTAACTTAAAGAGTTTTATGCTCTCTTGTCCTAAGTGGATGAGTTCCAACGCCACTTTCTATGGGACTTTGTCTAAATACAAAGTCCATGCACCACTATTTGTGGAGGTGTTGCGTGGATGCGCGCAACTGAAGGAGAGAATGACTCTCACATCACTTCCCATGGAGCTTTGTCCTAAGGTTTGGCTTCTAACTCCACTTCCCATGGAGCATTGTCCTAAGACTTGGCTTCCAATGCCACTTCCCATGGAGAGATGTCTTAAGGCTTGGCTTCCAACGCCACTTCCCATGGAGGGTTGTCTTGAAGACAGGCTTATGTTGTCCTGAAGCCTCCTTGGTGTGCCTGCCACTTCATGTGGAACTTGTCTTAATGCATGACCTTTGTCCCAAAGTAAACCTCATGCACTTCATATTCCCTATCTAAGCCTGTATACTTCTACCTTCAGACAGATGGCCTCCATACCTTCAGAAGTTGAGTATCAAGGAATTCACAGAGAAGGGAAAGAAAGTAGAGTATGATCGTCGCTCCACATTTCAAGGGATCGTCACTCCACATTTTAAGGGATGATCGTCGCTCCACATTTCAAGGGATGATCGTCGCTCCACATTTCGAGGGTTTCAAGGAAGAATGAACGGAAGGATGATTAGAATTGATCTCAACGGTCAGATCAAGGAAGAATGAATAGAAGGATGATCAGAACTGATCTCAACGGTCAGATTAAGGAAGAATGAACAAAAGAATGATCGAACTAATCTCCACAGCCAGATCAAGGGTTTCAAGCTGCACAACCTTCCGCCTTGGCGATGAACATCAAAAGCGTCAAAATGCTGCCGAAATCTCCATCAGACTGTCTTCTCTTTCATTCATTGCTTTGATTGATTGTACTCTGTTTTCAGAATCAAGGGAATCCGAGGATGTAAATGAACTCAGAATAAATGCGATCATTGTTCTCTTATCGAATTCTTTGTTATCATTGAATAAATCCCCCAAATCAAACGCATTTATTTTCTTGTCGAAACAAATCCCCCTAAAATGGCCACCTAACCTTTAGAACGTACCAACCCTTAATCTGTAGCCATTAATGGACCTTCCAAGACAAATGGATGGTGTTGATTGGCTCAAACCATCACGTGGACCCCACGTCTAATCAGTGCGTGTGCACATGCCGTGCACAAGACCAAAGCATCGGGTTAAAGAAGCTTTGACCCAATAAAAGTCCAAAAAGTTTCAAAATCTTCAGCCGTTCTCCTGCCCGTCTCGAGTTCAAACAAAATCGTCCATCTAATGATGCAAGCGACCCTCCATCCAATCCCATCATTAAAATCCAAACTGTCCATTCTCTAGATAGGGTCCCACCGACCCTAACCATGGTTAGATCCACGATCGGAAATCAACCGCACAGGCTCGGTCAGTGACCGATCAAACGTCGCATAGAGAAAGCGTTGACGTTGAGAGAAGATCCACGTCCGTTGCTTTGCTATCGGATCCACCCGTTGGATGTCATCGGAAACAAGCTATGTGCGCGATGGAGTCCTTGTCATGCCATTCAAATCCGGATACATCTCCGTCTACGTTCAGGAGCGGAAGGAATCTTTCCTTTTTAGGAAATCGATCATCTAAGTTGTTTCTCCCTCTTCTAGAAGCCTCCTACGAATGATCTGGGGTGTCTTGAAAATATCATAAGCACGATGATATTTTGGCGAGAACTTCGATGCAGCACGAGTTATTAACCGTTTACAAGAAGGTACGTTTAACGGTCCCTGTTTCTCCGTAGAATGGGACCCACGAGCCTTCTGGGTAGCATCTGGACCGTCTAAACGCATTAGAACGTCGGATTAGCCGACCCATTCGAAAATGCCATGATCAACCGACCATCTTCTCCAAAACGTCTATGGGACCCACTTTCTGTGCTAGCAACCCTTCCTCTGATCTGAAACGTCCATCGTGTGGCTCACCCTCTCTAATGTCCATCAGAGTTTAAATCTGAGGCCCATGCATAAGATCTGACACATGGGGAGATCTTGATGGCTAGCTGTTCTTGGCTATTACGTATTAGCCCACGCTAATCTCCGTGATTAGTCGTGGAAATTTCCAGAAGAAGAAAGGCTATAAATAGACTGTTTTTAGGGCGAATTTCAAGGCAAGTTAGGGAGAGAAAGAGAGAGTTCGTGAGAGAGAGCGGGGCGTCGCATTTCGTGCAACTGAGTCAAGTCTCAACCAAGCTTTGGGTCGAGCGGGTCGGGTCCTCTGCCTGTTCATCCGAATAGAAAGAAGATAGAAAGAGGGAAAGAAGAAGGGAGAGTGGGTCGACTGTTGGTGCTAGTTGCAGATTTCTGTTGCAACTCGACCCAGCCACACCAAATAATGAGTCGATTGGGACTGACTCGTCCATTACTGAGAGAGTGAGAAGGAGAGAGAGGGAGAAAGCTCCTTCGACTAGCTCGGTCCGAGGTTCGCTTCCACTTAGTTGCAGACCGCCGATTCTGCATCAACTCGGTTACGGACTCCGTGATTCTACAGCGACTCAGCCCTCTGGAAAACCAACCAAAATCGCTTTGGCCATCCGATAGTACGCCTTCCAGCCCACTACTTCTAGTACTAGATCATCGTTCCAACTCAGGAGCGGAATCCAGCAACATCCAATTGACCATTTCGAGCAGATTCAGTTCGATCCGAGCTGACTCAGTGGATTTATGAGCTGCAGAGGGATCCCTGTTATAATCCGTCGTTAGAGGAGAGCATACTTGGATCTCCCATCTCATTGTTGTTGGGAAATAACTCCTACCCAGGTATGTAACCAAAGCCACTGTCCAGTTACAGTTTATCTCGACTCAACTACGGGTCGACTCGTCCAGTTCCCCAACTGACTCAGACTGAAACTGACGCTAGGGTTATCTAAGGAGAGTTTGGGGAACATCAGACCCAGAAAACCAACAATCCTATTCCACAATTGGTAATTATCCCAAAATCCATTTCAATCAGCTTATTATTTGAAGGTTTCAGCTGAGTTGACTCGTCCAGTTTTCCAACTGAGTCAGCTCGGTCAAGACTCATAGGTGTATGGTAACAATCTATTCAGGTACTTCCAGCAATTGTCAACCTTGGAGGACATTCCTTCCTTCAACAAGTCCAATCAAGTGAGTAGAGTTGAGGCTTATATAACTGTTAGACTATATTTGAGTTAGGATTAGAAGTTTAAACTTATACTTGGATGTTAGGATCCTTACATTCACCTCAAAAGGACATCTCAAAACAAGAGGAACTTTCAATCTAGGTGAGGGATATCCCACATGGGTTCCTCATTTCATTGAATTCTAAGACAGTTTAAGCTTAAATGTATAATGACATTATAATTGTGTAAATAGTAGTTGTGTTTCTTTTAACCATGAATTGACATGGATAATCATGTGGGAATGCCTTAAATCGTGTTGCTTTAATCCATCTCATAAGAGTTGTATCACACTCATTATGCCACATTTGAAATTGCTTAAGTACATATATACTTCTACTAGTTGCATTAAAGTTAAGAATTCTTGTTTCCATTCCAATGATAAGTTTCTTTAATCCTCCTTATATGGGTTAGATTCGTTATAATTTGATTCTAATGAAGTTTTAGAATAACACCAATAGTAATTTAGTTATTTAGTTTCCCATATGGATGTGATGAACATGAGCTAGTACATTAAATTCCCTTACTCAAGCCCCACATTTGATAACTATGTAGTTGGAATTGAGCCTTTCATTCTCAATGATATTTTAGTAATTGCTTGATTTTGGGCATAGTCCTACTAGTAATAACAAGGGTCATGATATTTCATTTCATCCTATTTTACAAATTAGGTTATGTGTGGGATGTTATCTTTCATGAGAAATGTCGAATAAACTTTTTACTAATTTAGCATACTTGAAATATCACATTTCTGGGCCCTCATTTGGACTTAGAGAAAGTAAAGTATTGATGTTGAACATATGCTTGGATGTTTGATATCCTATTAAAATATTGCAAGTTTTGATAACGTTTATGAGAGAAATCTCGTTAATCCTATGGAGTGTACATGAGTATCATGGTGCATGACATCCACACATGACATATGAGCTTTTCCAAGTGCTCAATGTAAGTCACACTCTGTACGATTTACTGAAAGTTCTATCACTGCAGATAACTCACAGAACATGTGCATTTAGGTGACCTTGAGAGCTCTTTTTTTACATGAGGCTTTTCCGGGATTAGACACTCCTCGGGCGTACCTCGCATATTTTTTCAGGAGTCAGGATATCCTTAGGTGCACTCACCCGCATAGTCTTTTCCGGGTGGCTAGTTCTCCTTGGGCATACCTTTGAGTACTTTTTTGGGTGACTAGAACTCCTTGGGCGACCTTGTTGCATGGTTTTTTCGAGTGACTAGTTCTCCTTGGGCGTACCTTTGAGTACTTTTCTAGGTGACTAGTTCTCCTTGGGCGACCCTTTATTTTGACAACTGGATGTGCATCCCCAGATATGTGACTTGAGCATACATTCATACATCCATACATTTACATACAAGTTCATATTATCCTCGTTATGATTGAATATAATTGGTTTAAAATGTTTTGGAATGACATGATATGCATGAATCCTTGCGGGAAATTTTCACTGAGTTTTTACTCACTCAATCGTGCAGTTGCACCAAATAGATGTAGGGTTAATGACAGGTGGAGACCCCTATGATGGGACCTTAGGGATGACTGAGGAGGAGTTCAACGAGGAGGACCTTTATGCCGATGTAGTTGAGCCGTTAGAGCTCAATTGATATC
The DNA here is from genome assembly GCA_021015155.1 of Magnolia officinalis. Classification (NCBI taxonomy): domain Eukaryota; kingdom Viridiplantae; phylum Streptophyta; class Magnoliopsida; order Magnoliales; family Magnoliaceae; genus Magnolia; species Magnolia officinalis. The sequence goes on from JAJHSJ010000001.1 coordinate 123,216,540, forward strand.
TTAGGATTTACTTGCTTTTGTATTTTAGACTTTGTGTTTTGTTTGAATTGTAATTGTAATTCCCTACTGTGGGATTTCATTTTGCTATCCTTTAATTGGTTTGAATTCCCTTGTTATTTCTCATGATCTCCTTAGCTTACGCAGTAGTTACCTCTCTTTATGTCATGAGATTTGCTACTAATTAGATGTATGATAGTTCACTTCATAGTGTAACCCTCGGGTTCTCATACTCGAGCAATGGTCCTCGGGTTATGAGAACCGGGGTGTTACAAAAAATCTGAATCGAAATGAAACCCGAGGAGCTTTATCAGGAATGACCAATAAAGCCGAAGCTGCCTACGATGGAGCGGCTCAGCTTAAAATCATTCCTGCACAAATCTCCATTTGGGAACAGCTGTGTATGTCAAGGTCACACCGAGAAATGTAATTTGTAAAGACCTTGAACGATGCACACATCTTTCCGGACGTACCACTCGAAATTGTTACACACATGATAGGGTAGCTCCTCGCACTATAGGCGGTCACATTTACCGATGATGAGCTACACCAGAAGGCCGTAAACATGGGCGATCACTCAATATAGCTGTCCATTACAGGGATCTCAAGATCCTACTAGTCCTCATTGATAACGGATCAAGCTTGAATGTCTGCCTTATGAGGACTGCTGACCGTCTTGGGATCGAACCATCCTCCTTCAGACCCAGTAACATGAGCGTTAGAACTTTTGATAATTTCCAAAGGCAAGTAGAGGCAGAAATAGACATAGAAATACAAATCGGACCAGGTGTATCCATTGTCACTTTTCAGGTCCTTGATATCTCTACCTCATTTAACTTTTTGTTGGGACGACCCTGACTCCATGCCGTCGGGGCAATCCCATAAACTCTCCAGCAAAGGGTTAAATTTCCTTCCAGAAATAGAATCATCTTTGTACTGGCCGAACCCGAGATCATCCTACTGGTAGCAATCGCCACCCCAGAACCTGATATCCCGATAATCAATATTCAGCACGTGAAGGGTGACATATCGTATCACAGTTTCTAGTTTAAAATCGTGAATTCCATCACCAATCCATACTCACTTGCTTCCAAATATGTCATCCCTCCTACTGAACGTCAAATCTTTAACTATCGTACCGAATTCCACAGAAAAGGTCTGATAATAAGGCAAGCTGTGACAAATAAACAAAGACAGGGACTGGGGTATCAACCCTCGCCAGAGCATCAGGCTGCAAGGCCCAAAAAGATACAACCATTCAAATGCACACCCATCCGATTTTTCAAATCCGGGATGGTTTGCGGGGACACGATGTCTACCCTTGAAGAGTAATTCCAAGGGTTGAGGCTAACAGCCAGGAATCCATTTGGCCACCAATACGATGAGATAAGATCCTTAAGACCCCAAAAGAACATCCAATGTAAGGGGCAAAACCACCAGACCCATTAGATGAAACCAGGGGCATGAGAGCGGGATCACCTGCAAAAGACTAAGGGCAAGAGGTGCCCTCTATAGGACCAACAGACAAGGATGAGGATTCACCTATCCCCATCATCAGCCAGGGAGAGAACTTCCCACCAGCCACTCAGAATAGCAAGGGGCAAAAGCAGCCCATTCACTGGACCGAAAAAGGGAAGTGGCTTTTCCTTGACTGGACAGACATCAAGATCCCACAGGAATGTGGATCAGAGGAGATAGAAGAGCTCCAACTCGTAAGAGAAGAAATCGGGTTAGACACAGACTCTAAATCCAGTCCAGCAGATATCATGGTCATTGGGTCAGATGACTCGTCAATACATCCAGACCAGCCAACATGATCAAGAGGGGGAAGGAATCAAACTGGTCAGTTATTCCCCTAACAGTTGAATCGACCGGTAAGCCATCCAAGGGTACCGGTCTTAAAAAAAGACAATGTAAATAGCAATTGGCATCTCGAACCAGATTAGGATTAGTCATGGTTTGCAGCACCGTCTGTTTGGGATCCCTTGGAGCAAAAAAAAAAAAAAACTCCTAAAATTAAAAAACAATAGATCTTTTAGAAATCCGAAAAAAATCAGATATTTGTCAAAATCATAAAAAATCAGAAACTCTTCAAAAATAAAAAACAGTAGACAAACAACAATGTGCCAAATACACCACTCACAAGACCAGAGTTCAAGGTCGACTCATACGATTTCAATCTAGAGCTAGACTTTGAACTCATGGGTTTAGACGAAGCCCAAGATGAGGGAAATGATGATTCGACTCTCGAAGTAGAAGATTCCCTCAAAAGGTTCGAAACAAAAGCCAATGTCGTTGCGGATGATTTTGAAATTGTAAACTTGTGATCACCGGAACTCCCTAGAGAAGTGCGCATTAGTAGATCTTTGCCTCCGGAATACAAGTAGAGGATTATAAAATTCTTGAAGCCGAGATTATCCAACTTTGCTTTCTCTTACGAAGGCATGCCCGGACTCGACGAAGAGCTGGTAGTACATCACCTGCCAACAAAGCCTGAAATAAAGCCGGTCAAACAAAAGTTTGGAAGAATGAAGCCAAAATGGGCCCTGAAGGTCCGTGATGAAGTCATCAATCGATATAATATGGTATTCTTGGTAGTCTCCAACTACTCGGAATGACTCGCAAATATTGTACCAGTTCCAAAGAAAGATGGCAAAGTTAGGATGTGCATCGACTTCCGGGATCTAAACAAAGCAAGTCCCAAAGATGAGTTCCCACTGCCTCACATCAACACACTGGTAGATAATACAGCAAGACATAAATTCTTCTTATTCATGGATGGTTTCTCCGGCTACAATCAAATCAAGATGGCCATTGAAGACCACGAGAAGACATCCTTCATCACACCATGGGGAACTTTCTACTATCGAGTTATGCCATTCGGGTTGAAGAATGCGGGTGTTACATACCAGTGAGGTATGATTGCCTTATTCCACGACATGATAAACAAGGAGATGGAAGTCTATGTGGACGACATGATCGTTAAATCTCGCACAATCGAAGGACACTTTGAAGACCTCAAGAAGCTCTTCGATTGGTTGGAAAAGTTTAAGCTCCGCTTCATTCCACAAAAATGCGTCTTCGGTGTAACCGGCGGTAAATTGCTAGGCTTCATCGTCTGCGAAGAGATAACATTAGGGTGGACGAAACCAAGACAAAAGCGATCATCGAAATGCCGTCTCCAAAGACTGAGAAAGAAATTAGGGGCTTCCTTGGGTGAATACAATACATCAGTAGGTTCATCGCTCAACTCACACCCATTTGTGAGCCCATATTCAAGCTCCTAAGGAAAAACTCGCTAAAAGAGTGGAACGACGATTGTCAAGCGGCCTTCGACAAGATCAAGAGGTACCTGCTGAAACCTCCAGTGCTAATGCCACCTGCATCAATTAGACCATTGTTTCTATACATCTCTGTACAGCAGAAGCAATTGGGTGCGTCCTCGGCTAACACGACACTTCAGGAAGGAAGGAACAAGTGATCTACTACTAAAGTCGAAGGTTCACTAGCTTCGAATCCAATTATTCCAGCTTAGAGAAAACATGCCTCGCCATGGTCTAAGTAACACAACAGCTTCGACAATACATGATCGCCTATCCAATCATTCTGCTCGCTCACATGGATCCGTTAAAGTACTTATTCGAAAAGCCAGCATTAACGGGTAGGATCGCAAAATAGCAACTACTACTTTCTGAGTTAAACATCACCTATGTCACTCAGAAAGCAATCAAGTGGCAAGCACTGGCTGACCACTTAGCAGCGCACTCTCTGCCTGATTATCAACCATTGAAGACCTTCTTTCCTGATGAAGATATCCTCTTTATCGAGGGAGAAAAGAAAGAAGGGCAGGAGAGTGGACCCTCTTCTTCGACAGAGCCGCTTAGAATAGAGTATCGTGCCTACTCAAAAGGAAGTGGAGTAGGAGCGATACTCTATTCTCCCGACGATGTCCCGATCCCTATCTCTAGGCGGTTGGCATTTAATTGCACCAACAATGTGGCTGAATATGAAGTATGTATCGCCGGTCTAAGAGAAGTTATTATCCTCAATGTAAAAAGAATGCGAGTCTTCGGAGGCTCACAACTCATCATCAACCGGACAAACGGAGAATGAAGGACCAAATATGAAAAACTGATCCTTTGTCACGTCTATCTGGAAAATCAAACGAAGAATCCGATGAAGTCACATTCTCGTACATGCCCTGAGCCAGAAATCAGTTTATAGATGCCCTTGCCACCCTTACCTCAATGCTAGAGATTCCTAAGGGAATTTCTGAGTGGGAGCTTACCATAGAACTTCAAGAAGAACCCGCCTTCTGCCTATAAATTGATGAAGTTGAAACCTCCCCAAGCAACCAGCCATGGTATGCAGACATTAGAGAATATCTCGAGCACCAAAAATACGCTAAAGGAGCTTCATCAACCGATTATCGCACATCCAACGACTGACAGCTCAGTTCACGATCGCCGGGGGGTATCCTTTACAAGAGATCATTCAATCAAGTCCTCCTCCGCTGCGTGGATGAAACAAAAGCAGCCCAAATCATGTAAAAAATTCACGAAGGACTATGCGACCCGCACATGAATGGTCATATGATGGTAAAAAAGATCCTACGACTCGGTTATTATTGGCTAACGATGGAGACAGACTGCTGCAAACATGTCAGAAAATGCTTCAAATCTCAGGAGCATGTAAATCAAATCCATGCGCCTGCTTCTGAACCGTACAATCTGACAACACCATGACCTTTCTCTATATGGGGCCTTGACATCATCAGAAAATTCAACCTAAAAGCTTCAAACGAACACGAATAGATCCTGGTGACAGTAGATTACTTCACCAAATGGATAGAGACAACTTCCTACACCACCATCATAGCATCTCACGTGATAAAGTTTATGAAAAACAACATCATCAACCGATATGAGATTCCTCATGCCATTATTACAGACAACGGGTCATCGTTCGTCAATAAAAGGATGGGCTAGTTCCTCGAGAAGTTCAAAATCCAGTGCAATCGATCGAGTCCCTACCGCCCTCAGATGAATGGTGGGGTCGAAGTTACAAATAAAACAATCGTTTGAATACTGGAAAAGATGGTTAAGACGTATCGTGACTAGTCAGAAATGCTCTCATACGCACTTTGGGCTTATTGGACATCTGTATGGTCTGGTACAGGGCAACTCCTTTCGAACTCACGTACGAAATGAAAGTAGTACTACCAGTTGAAATCGAAATCCCATCTCTCCGAGTATTACTGGAACGTGAAATTGAGGAAGACGCGTGATAACAAGCAAGATATGATCAACTGCATCTAATAGATGAGAAGCGCATGCACGTGCTAAGCCACTCACAATGCTATTAAAGAAGGATTGCACGAGCTTACAACAAGAGGGTCCGAAAGAGGAGCTTCAAAGTTGGTGACATGGTTATGAAGCGCATTTTATCGCTGCACTTGTCGGACCCCAGAAAAGTTCAAACCTTTGTGGGATGGACCGCTGATCATTCAGGAAGTACTTCCAGGAGGCGCCCTTCGGCTTACCAACCTGAGAGGAGAAGATCTTCCAAAGCCCATCAACGCCGACAAGGTGAAAATCTATCATGGGTTACTATACCTAACTTCGTCAATGATTACAACCACAGAGCTGAGGTCAACAAAAGAGAAACAAAAAAAAACACCTATCATCTCTTCCCCATACAAGCCCAAAATAGAAAAAGAAACAAAAAATAAAAAAACATATAGCCCAAAAATAATAAAAAAGAAGAAGAGAGAAATGAAAATAGTTTTTAAAAAAAAGAAAGCAAAAAAATCATACAAAGCCATCCCACTTTTCTTAAAAAAATAGTCTGACCGAAATAAACGGCTTATGATTGTAATAAGAGACAAAGGTAGGAAGGTAGCCAATCGGCTGGCAATGAAGGAAATCTCCTCATCTCTCCGGGTACCGCCCCCCCCTCCCCCCCCCCCCCCCCCCAATAAAAAAAAGAAAAAAGAAAAAAAGTGATAACATGCCTAAGCAAGAAGGGTGAGTTGAAAACCCAAAAGCCGGCTCGAGTAAAAAACAGCGAGCATGTGGCGGATTTGGTGAAAACCTGAAAAGGCATCAGGGGTAAAAAGTGTACAGCTGCCAAGGGACAAACAAGAGTAAAAATCCGGGATGTGGTAAAAATTTGAAAGGATGCTACGGGCAAAAATGACGGAAAGCCGGTCATAGCGAAAACCTAAAAAGATGCTACGGGCAAAAAATGGCAAGAAACCAAAAAGAAAACAAAAAGTGCACGTACAAGAGAAGTCGAGGCAACAATCAAAGTGAAGAAGCACATGGAAGAGTTAAGTCCTGGATCAGAATTCAGTTAGACTCTACCCAAATCCAAAGGGCATGATCCTAGTATGAGCTATTCTCAGGGAACCGAGATCCCAAGTAAACAACTCAGAATTCTGAATTTAACGTGGGCTGAGCCCAATGTTCTGATCCCATCATCTAAAGCACAAATCCAAACACAAACAAACACTCACTAGCTGTGGCACAAACAAAAATATTTCCATTCCTTTCAAAGCTTTTTGTATAAACACTGTTTTTCTACAAAACTAATCAAAACAAAAATATACATAAAAGAAGGCATCCAGTAGAATCAGAGACCGCCTGGTAAGCCTCACTCTCCTCCCTCATACATCGACAACTGCGCTGCCTAAGTCTATCCACTTCTATGTGCAGGTAGAAAACCTCATCTCTCTCTCTAGCCGGTGAAACACAATCATGGTCTCATCATATCGCCGCTCCACCGCCAGACGACGAGTCATGTCCTCACAGGCATCCCGAAGCACGTAAAGCTCAGATAAGAGGTGGCCATATGTAGCTGACAAGAACGAAGGATCAATGAATGGCCTCTCTTCGAACGCTTCAAAGGAGTCGTCAACCCCCGAAGAGGACGAAGCAAAGTCTTTGAGGATGTCCCTATCGGCCTCATCATCAGCTAAATGCCAATCAGGAACCTGACGGTAGAGTGACTGCTCTGTTACCCACCGCTGATATGACACTGTCGCCAAAGGAGGAGCCCAAGATTCAAACTCCAATACAGTCGCATCCAGGCAACCTTGCCACGAAGACTGAACCTGCTGGCAAAGAGCCGACATGCGCAGAGGGAGAGGAGCATTCCCAAAACCTGAGAAAGAAAAGGCAGAGATGTCCTGCCAAAAGCTGAACTGCCGAAGGAATCGAATCGAATGGTAAGAATAATTGCCTCGGAAGCCCAGTAGGAGTAGAGGGGTGCGAACGACACTACAAATCAAAGACACCCAGTAGAGCCATGAGGCTTCCCAGCTGACCTCCCATCCTCGAAGCTTAGAGAACATGCAGCGATAAAGGGATTCAGTGGCCACAACACCAAGGGGGGAGCCTGTCCAAGAGCAAAGATAGGACATCGGTATGATGGGAATCAGGCCAAGAGAGGCGAGGTGTCATGAATAAATGCTCCCATAACCATACCTAAAAAAAAATGAAAAAAAATCATATGATAAAAAAGAAGAAAAGAATAGTAGAAGCGGAGGCAGAACGAGAAATACCTGGAGGAAAGACCAGCACCCCCTAAGGATGCGAGTCTTCCCAAGCGAACACTCGGACAAGCCCAGGAAAAGCTCCACCAACACCACCGGGACGATACTCCGACGAGAAAGGACGTGGCGAAAGGCGTAAAAAAGAACTGTTAGAGATGACCGCCGCCATCCTGAGAAGAGCAGCTTTGCTAGAACATAAAATATTAGTGCATTCAAGCACTGAAGCTGACTAGCAGATCCATCACCCTCACGAGCATCGAACACCGATCATACAAGAGCTCAAGGGTGAACTCGCCGGTACTACCGTCAACTGTGGGGAGAGCTGCTGAAAACCCGAATCAGGGCTCGAAATCCGAAGACTGCACCGGATGGGATGAAGGAAGATATGGCTCATGGGAGAAAGGAAGGCCAGTCAAACGGGACAGTTCCTCCAGAGAAGGACCTAACTCCAGGTCATTGAAGGAGAACAAGTTCAATGCCAGAACCCAATCGAAAGACGCAACACTCAGTAATCGCCAATCCAGGCGAACTCGGTGAAGATGCAGAACCTCTTCGAAGCCTAGAGAATGCAGTTTACGACTCTCAGAGGCGGTCAAACTAGCCATCCATACGCGCAATCTCTCCTAACAGGTGTTGTGTGGCTATAAGCGATAAGTACGAACTGACACACCTTCAATAATCTGGAAGCCTGGACCAGCTGGCAAGTATCAAAAATAGGCATCCCCTTGTCCAAGAAATCAATCTCGTGGTGACGAAAGAAGCTCGACACTCCCATAGCCTCGTGAAGCGTGTCCTGAAAAGTAGTAACAGGTGGACCAGAGTCACCCACAATCATCACATCTGGAGCTGTCAGAAAAGTACCTGCCCCAGGCATCACAACACCCGGGCCACTCCAGTATAAAAAACCATCAGGGCCACCACCCAAATCTCAACAACCACCCATGACAACCTCGTAATTCGCACCGAAAATCATGCCCAAACCATCAATGTGAGACCCATCATTCACCCCATCCAAACCATCCATCATGCCCAAACCATCAATGTGGGACCCACCATCCGCCCTATCCAAACCATCCATCATGCTCAAACCATCAATGTGGGGGCCACCATCCATCATAACCCCATGATCCACCTCATCCAAACCATCCATCTCAATCAAACCAACATCCTGCTACCATCAAAACCCATGCCATCAATCATGGTGAAATCCGTACCATCCACCATCATCATGATCCCATCCACACCACCCAATGGCATGTCCATACCCAAACCCCCAAAAGCTAACCCATCAACCAATGACCCACCAAATGTAGGCCCATCCAAACCATCAAGCCCTCATCCATACCCTAAACTCTCTCCAAGTACATAAATGGCATTCGCCTCTTCAAGTGGCCCTACCAAACTACCATTAACACCCACCAACCCATTATCAAATCCATTCATAAATGAGCTCCCACCCACCTTCTCATTATAAAAAGTGGAAAGAGGTGCATCATTTACCTCTATGAGTGAACCCATGCTCCCACTATTGTTGGACCCACCAATGCCCTCTCCATTTCTAGCCATTAAAAAAGATAGAGGGAAGAAGACAAGATAGAGAAGAGGACAAAAGAGGGGACAAAAGGAAGGAAGGGAGACAAAAGGGAAGATTCGTGTATCAGAACAGGGAGAGAATAACAGGACAATGACTTTAGATGAATAGAGAGAGACCGGCCCTGCTGGAAGAAAAGAGGAACATGGGCGGTAATCGGATTATCGCCCGCGGTAATCCGACTACCGCCCGCATGCGCCCTCTGTTGCAGCAGCCTGCTAAGGCCATAAAAACGGGCAAATGTCAACGGGCGGTAGTCCAACTACCACCTGAGCATGGATTTTACACCAGTCATGTGTGGGGTCCACCAAGGAAGTTAGGGGTAGCCAAAGCATCAACAATCAGATCAACAAAAGGGCTTGAAAAAGTAATACAAAAGGTAACACCAGATAAGCAAACTCTGATATATACGGAAGAATGTACACAAAAGATACATGAGTAGAAAAGGAAAATAAACACTACACATTAGGTACATAATCATCCGTATCCTTCGGAAGGACTTCAAGTCCCAAAAGGCCCCCTCCAGTAAAGCGCGCCGCCACCAGGAGCATAGGCATTACTCTGAATTGGGCCTATGCCGTACTACTTGCACCAAGAGCTATACTCTCTCGACGGATCAACAAAAGCACTGGCCTCATATCCCTCCAAAGCAGCTGTTAACTCACACTTGGGGACTACCCTCCAGTCCGCAGGTTCAGGAGGACTAAACGGTACAAGGGGATTGCCAGTCAGCTGCCATAAAAGTCTCTCTCAAGTACCATTTTATCACCCGAGGATCTTTCAAAATGCGACAACGACGAGAGGCCAGGAAAGCTTCCTAAGTCTCAGGAGTAAGAGCGGCGGTCGATCGAAAGTAACACCTAGTGCAAAATTGGTAAAAACAAAACCAGGGTTAGGATAAAAGTGCGAACAGGAAATGAAGGGTAAGGAAAGACAATTGCTTACATCATCGGGAACCAGGGCATCAACATTGGATCTTTAGTTGAGATCGAAAAACTGGCAGGTACAGACGTGGTTATCTTTGTACCACAATATCATGCGAGGAAAATGAGGGGTGCGGTCTATCAAAGTGGGCCCCAGGTGGGGAAAATGGTTGAAAAGACCTGGACAAAAGTCGATCATCAAAAGGTGCACAAAAATTGATCATCAAAAGGTACAGTGCGAGACAAAAGGGGTCGATATACACCTCGATGATTGGGTAAAAGCCAGTCGAAGACCTGCTGTTACAACGACTGGCCTTGTTCAACCCTTCATACAAATGGGCCAGAGGCATTGCATTCTAGTTATACGGCGTAGGAAAAGTGATATCTGTCACGAGCGTTAGTAGACGGGAGCTTACTAACTCGTTTCCATGACAGAAGATCATGACTCCCAAAGTGTACAAAATTAAGGCATGGGCTTTCATAATAGCCTCGACCTCAGTTTGCGGAATGCGCTGAGAGAAATTCACCGACAACTAAAGCAACTTAAATCGAGGCCCTGAGAAGTCCGAAGAATGAGGAATCACCCCTAAAAGACTCATCCAATCATCCTTAGTAGGAACAGGGAGGTCTTCCTCAAAGGGAATAGACCCCCTCGTATTGAAGACCAAGCTGAATGAAGATATCATAAGGGGTGATCCCCCATTCTCCAAAAGGAAGATAAAATGTGTGGGTCTCGGCATGCCACCTCTCGGTCAATATAGATAGAAGCGCCATATTCATCTTGCTCAGACGAACTCTGAACAAGCCAAAGAGAGGAGTACGCTCTAACACCTGAAAAAATATTAATGGCTAAGGATCCTTGAACCAATATAATCCGGCCAATGAGTGCGAACCCCGCGACCCCTCAAGATAGTAGGAGCGCCCCTCCTTCCCGAGCCACATCTGAAAGATGCTGACCCTCCCGGGGAACATAATAGGGATTGACTGACTGACGAGAAGGCCCAGCCCCACTCCTACCACTACGAGGCATGCTGCATAGTCAAACATTCACAAGTAAGTATCCACTCCTACCTCCATAAATAACTCAAACATTCTAGAAGAGGGACATATATCGTGAATAGGCTCCCGAAGGCCCATATCAAGGCCCATCCCAAGGCCCATCTCAAGGCCCACTGATTAAAGCCCATCTCAAAGCTCACATTCCAAGGCCTATTGCCCAAGGTCCAATACCTAAGGCCCACATTTCAAGGCCCACTGACCAAAGCCCATCTCAAGGCCCATCTCAAAGCCCACATTCCAAGGCCTATTGCCCAAGGTACAATACCTAAGGCCCACATTTCAAAGCCCATCTTAAGGCCCATTGACCAAAGCCCATCTCAAGGGCCATCTTAAAGCTCATATTTCAAGGCCCATTCCAAAGCCCATTGTCCAAAACTCACATTTTAAGGCCCATCTCGAGGCCCATTCCAAGGTCCACTCCAAGGCCCACATTTCAAGGCCCATGATCAAAGCCCACATTCCAAGGCCTATTGCCCAAGGTCCAATACCCAAGGCCCATACTCAAAGGTCCAACCCATTTCCAAGATCCATTGCCCAAGGCCCATTGTCCAAACCTTTTCTTTAGGCCCATGATCTAAACTCACATGCAAAATCTAAACCCACACATGGAACCAAAATTAAGCCAAAAGGTGTGGCCCACTCCAAAAGTGATGACCCACAATCAAAATCCACAAAGTTGGAAAAAATCCAAGTGAACCACGAATTATCAATCCGACCCATCAAAGGATCACCATTTCATGATGTGTAAGGTTTGAGCCTTCTTTAAATAAAAAAAGAAGAAGAAGAAGAAGAAGAAGAAGAAGAAGAAAATATATGAAAAACATAAAAAATATCCATGCACAAAATAAGAGTGAGGCACTCTTCTTATCACACCCCACTTAATTAAAAATTAAAAAAAAAGATCATTTCATGGCAAAAAGATGATTGTCCTGCAAAATCAAAGTGCTGGAATTCCAAGCAAAAATTCCAAAGTCCCACATTTTTGGTCTCTCCTGTCAAAAGAGGATCCAGGGCTATAAAAAAGATGCATCTCAAGAGCTCCATAGACATAGATACTGAAATCCATCAAAATTGAAAGATCATTGAGGGAGAGGTAACCACTTAGAAGAAGATTGAGGAGAAGAAGTAGAGAAGAAACAAGAAGGCAAAGAACAAGTACCAAGGGAAAGAAGGAACTTATAAGAGACAGCAATGGTGTCTCTGGAAGGAAAAATCGAGGAGAAGAAATAGGAGAGCAGAAGCCAATCCTTGACTATCGCTCTTTGCCCAACGCACGGCCCTGCGCGCCTGCCCCCTTTGATGGGATGTTAAAACCCCAAAAAGACCTTGGTCCAGCGGGCAAATAGAAGAAACAAAGGAGAATGGAGAGATTATCATGAGATAAAAAGGAAAATCTCGTGAGAAATTGTAAAATCTCGTGAGTAATTGGGAATCTTGAGATGAGAAAATGGAGAAAATTTCAGGAAAATACAAAAAAAGGAGGAGAAGAAAAGTCCAAAGAATACAAAAATAAACAAAATAAAAGCTAGGATTGTTAATCAGCTCTGTTAATTCACTAATAAGACTATCTGGACTTATTCGAAATATGCAATAAAAACCAAATGATGATGCCCTCCTGTGAGATCGAACAGATCTTTTCGAAAATCGAAAAAAAAAAAATCCCCAACGAGTATAGCGCTGAAGAGGATAGTTTTCAACAAATATATATTTTTTAAATAGCATTTGGCACGCAATATACTGAGAAATATCCTATATATTTCCCAGTGGCGTCCCGTGAAAATAATAAAATAAGATTCGATCCCTTCCGGTTTCCTCGGAGGATAATCAAATCCTTACGCGATATAATTATGATTGGCCTGATTTTCAATATTAGGATAGTCGTACGAATGGAATGCAATGATGATTTGATCTATTTCTGGTAAGAATAACCAAATTTAAAGTGGAAAAGATCCGTTGTAACCAATGTATCAAAATCAGAAGACTGTATGGAAAAAAGTTACCTGCACATACCTAGTCCGGGACACTTGGAAAGTCTGATCGAGTCTAAGTTCGCGTAGTGAGTTCCCCGTAAGGCTATAGAATGCGCAGGACAGCTAACCACTTTGACGATCAAATAGAACAAGTACTCCTAGGTTGATTACGTAGCAAAGGAAATAACAATATCTAAATAGTACGGGAATCCCTGTAAAGCCATAAAACGCGTAGGGGCCCCACTTTTCAGACTTACCCTACGATGCTATTATCAATTTGACTTGAAAGGGTTGTGATTCATGGCCCGTAATGCTGCAGAAAGCGCATGGATAATCACAACGTTTTCCTCAAACCCTCATGACATGTACGAGTCATCTCTTTTCCAAATAGTAAGCTGACTATGATACTGTGGCAGGTAATGGATTTGAACCACAATCTTTCTTGACCAGAAGGGTGGGGTGTCCACTCGCTTTGGCATTCGGTTGCTCGTAACCTCCGCTAAAGAGGGGCATCTGTATACATCCTACCCAGGATAACAACTTGATAAGACATAGATGACCCTTAGGAACTTAAATCTCAACCGCAACCATTCCCCAAGCCAAACCCAAACCCATAATCGAGCCTAAGCCATTACATTAGCATAAACCCTAACTCAAGCCATCGCCCAAGCCAGAGTGTGTCTAAAAAATTGATCCATTTCTCAAAACATTTCCAGCCATTTTGAGCTAAACATCTGAAAACAGGCCTCAGGCCAATATCATGGCCCGAAATAGGCCCACCAGCCCAAACCACAAAAGCTACCATGTCTGAGTGGTAGTCTGACTACCGCGGGTGGTAGTCCGACTACCGCCGGCGGTAATTGGATTACCGCCCTGTAGACACTGAAAAATCGGCGTCCACGTTGTCTACGTTGTTTCTGCAAAATGTTGGTGTTGTGGTGATGCTGGGGGTGATTAAGCTGACTTGTGATCGTTGGAGTCGCCACTAGCCGAATGATCTCAGAATCCCGCGGTCGGCTAGAACCACGGAATACGTAAGGTTGAAGAAATCCGAAGATTCTTCGACCTTAGATTGACTCCTAGTCTACGATCCGGGATTCCGGGTAAGGGACCTCGGTTACAAAGAGGGAAGGTGTTAGGCACCCTCTCTGCCCGTACAAATGTACAGTCTCGGCTTAGTGTGGTAAAATAATCTCAAGGGATGATGATGATGATGCCACGGTCATGATAGGACTAGTCACACGTGGATTTCTGATGTAGCAAGATCCGAGTATTTCGGCAGGCTACAGAGCATACGTCCGACAATGTGTCTAGAGAGTAGATGTGATGATGCTTATGCAAAGAGATAAGAAAAGTGGACTAGATCACTAGGAATTTCTGATGTGACAGGGTCCGATGTACGACAAGTCACAGAGCATACGTCCACTAGAGATCTAGAAAAGCATGGGGGTTGAGAAGGGAGTAGATGTCATGATGAATGCTTGTATGTAAATGGATCTTTGGCTTGACCCTTGATTAGACTAAGATGTTGATTGAACCATGATCATTCTATGCTAGGTTCAGGGGGTTTGGAAGGTTGGGGTAAGGCTGGGAGATGGTTGGAAAATTTGGGAGCTTGAAGGCTTGGGAGCTCCTTCCCTTCCTTCACTCTCCTCCCCACTCTCTCTCTCTCTCTCTCTTCCTCTCTTTTCCTCTCACTCCTTCTCTCTCACTCTCTCCCCCTCTTGGTGGCTCTCATCCATGGGTGAAAATGAAAGGGGAGGAGGCTATTTATAGCCCTTTCCAATGGTTGTTTGGTAAATAGGGGATAAGAGGAGGGCAAATGCTGATGTGGCATATGGTGATTGGTGGAGGGGAGAGAGATGCCACATGGCATGCTCCCATTGGCTAAAGGGGCTGGTAAAACGGTAAATAGTGAGGATGAGGGGGGTAAATGTATGAGAGAGTTGACTTTGGATGCTGGGACAGCTGTACTTGCTCCGGCCGCACGCGGAGGAATTCCGATTACCGCCGACGGTAGTCCGACAACCGCCGGCAGTAGTCCGACTACCGCCCGGACCTGGTTGAGTCCGGAACTCGTGTGACTGGCTCCGTGCGCATTTTCTGGGAGGAAGCGGTAATTTGACTACCGCCGGCGATAGTCAGATTACCACCTCGGTACGGTTTCCCTCGAAATTCATCTGATGAGCCCTTTTTTGGGTCCTTAGAGTGAAACAAAGTTCCTTTTGGATATTTGGCCCAAAATGGCTTGAAGTCGGCTCGATTGTTACCTGAAAATGATTCGAGAAATAGGTCGATTTTGGACATGGTCTAGATTGAATGATGATTCATGATAGCTCAGGTTAGGATTAGGGTTAGGTTTAGGATATGATCATGGTTCTCAGATTGTCTTAACAAAATCAAGATATTAGCCTGGGTGGGGTGTCTACAGATGCCCCTCTTTGAGCGAGGTTGCGAGCAACCGAAGGTCAAAGCAAGTGGACACCCCACCCTTTTGGTCAGAATGAAGGGTGGCAATTCAAATCTATTGCTTACCTTTGTATCATTGTCAGTCGACTATTTAAAAAAAGATGACTTGCACATATCACGAGGGTTGAGGAAAACGTTGTGATTGCCTCCTGCGCATTCGTCGCGGCTTTACGGATCACCAATCACAACCCTTTCACATCGGATTGTTTACAGCATTGGAGGGTAAGTCTGAAAAGTAAGGGCCTCTGCGCATTTGTCGCGGCTTTACGAGGATTCCCGTACTGTTAGGTCTGTCGTTCCTTTGCTATGTAATCACCCTAGAAGTGTTCGTTCCATTTGATCGTCAAAGTGGTTAGCTGCCCTGCGCGTTGGTACGGCCTTACGGGGAACTCACTATGCCGACTTAGACTCGATCAAATTTTACGAACATTCTGGACTAGGTATGTGCAGGTAATCTGTTTGCCATGCAATCTGCTGAGTCTGATACTTTGGTTACAATGGATTATCTTCACTTCGAGTTTAATTATTCTTTCCAGAGATAGATCCACTCATCTTACTAGCATTTGTACGACTGCCCAGTTATAGAGATCTGGCCAATCGTACATATATCATGTACAGACTCGATCGTCCTTCGGAGAAACCGGAAGAGATCGGATCTTATTTAACTGTTTGCACTGTCCGCAACTGGAGAATATGGAAGATTCCTCAGTGTACTGCGCGACGCGTGCATTTTTTTGAAAACTATCCCCTTTGAAGCTAGGCTCCTTGAGAATTTTATTTGAAACTATTTTTAGATTTTTTGAAAAATATCCGTTCGATTTTGCGGGTGGGCGTCGTCGTTCGGTTTTTATTTTTGCAAGTTAAGTAAACAGTCGCGTTGCCTCCACTAATGAGTTGGCGGGGCTAACGGTTTTTAAGTCAGATGGCCTCCACTAATAAATTAATGGGGCTAATGATTTTTTTTTTTTTTTTAAGTCAGATGGCCTCCACTAATGAATTAGTGGGGTAATATTTTTAGAAGAAGCAAACCTTTTGGGCCTATACTTACTGGGGATTTATTTTAGAGTTACTTGGTATTTTTTTGAGATTTTTGGAAAATTTGAAGGTTTTATGGAATTTTGAAAACTTTTGGGAAATTTTGGGGATTTTGGGGATTTTTGGAATTTTTAGGATTTTTTGGGATTTTTGGGGATTTTTTGGGATTTTTGGGATTTTTTGGGATTTTTTGGAATTTTTGGGATTTTTGGGGATTTTTGGGATTTTTGGGATTTTTGGGATTTTTGGGATTTTTTGGAATTTTTGGGATTTTGGGGATTTTTTGAGTTTTTTGGGATTTTTGGGATTTTTTGGAATTTTTGGGATTTTTTGGGATTTTTGGGATTTTTTGGGATTTTTTGGATTTTTTGGGATTTTTGGGATTTTTTGGGATTTTTGGGATTTTTGGGATTTTTTGGATTTTTTGGGATTTTTTGGATTTTTTGGAATTTTTGGGATTTTGGGGATTTTTTGAGTTTTTTGGGATTTTGGGGATTTTTGGAATTTTTGGAATTTTGGAGATCTTTTTTTTTTTTTTTTGAGACTAGCTGTGTAATCTTCCGTATTTGATATGAAATTTCAGTACTGTCTCCTTTAATCTTCTCATGGTTATTTTATCTTTATCGTCCAATTGAGCACGCAAGAGCACATTACTTGGTCTTACCTTCCGGAGTGGATCTGACCCGAATTACATTTTGAACTGGGCTGGGGCGGTAGTCGGACCACCGCCGGCGGTTGTCGGATTATCGCCGACGGTAATCGGAATTTCGCCGCGTGCGGCCGGAGCAGGGACAGCTGTCCCAGCATCCAAAGTCAACTCTCTCATACATTTACCCCCCTCATCCTCACTATTTACCGTTTTACCAGCCCCTTTAGCCAATGGGAGCATGCCATGTGGCATCTCTCTCCCCTCCACCAATCACCATATGCCACATCAGCATTTGCCCTCCTCTTATCCCCTATTTACCAAACAACCATTGGAAAGGGCTATAAATAGCCCCCTCCCCTTTCATTTTCACCCATGGATGAGAGCCACCAAGAGGGGGAGAGAGTGAGAGAGAAATAGTGAGAGGAAAAGAGAGGAAGAGAGAGAGAGAGAGAGAAGAGAGAGAGAGAGAGAGGAGAGAGAGAGAGAGAGAGAGAGGAGAGAGAGAGAGAGAGAGAGAGAGAGAGAGTGGGGAGGAGAGTGAAGGAAGGGAAGGAGCTCCCAAGCCTTCAAGCTCCCAAATTTTCCAACCATCTCCCAGCCTTACCCCAACCTTCCAAACCCCCTGAACCTAGCCTAGAATGATCATGGTTCAATCAACATCTTAGTCTAATCAAGGGTCAAGCCAAAGATCCATTTACATACAAGCATTCATCATGACATCTACTCCCTTCTCAACCCCCCTGCTTTTCTAAATCTCTAGTGGACGTATGCTCTGTGACTTGCCGTACATCGGACCCCGTCACATCAGAAACTCCTAGTGATCTAGTCCACTTTTCTTATCTCTTTGCATAAGCATCATCACATCTACTCTCTAGACACATTGTCGGACGTATGCTCTGTAGCCTGCCGAAATACTCGGATCTTGCTACATCAGAAATCCACGTGTGACTAGTCCCATCATGACCGTAGCATCATCATCATCATCCCTTGAGATTATTTTACCACACTAAGCCGAGACCGTACATTTGTACGGGCAGAGAGGGTGCCTAACACCTTCCCTCTTTGTAACCGAGGTCCCTTACCCGGAATCCCGGATCGTAGACCAGGAGTCAATATAAGGTCGGAGAATCTTCGGATTTCTTCAACCTTACGTATTCCATGGTTCTAGCCGACCGTGGGATTCTGAGATTATTCGGCTAGTGGCGACTCCAACGATCACAAGTCAGCTTAATCACCCCCAGCATCACCACAACACCAACATTTTGCAGCAACAACATAGACAACGTGGACACCGATTTTTCAGTGTCTACACGCCCTCTATCGACAGGTTCTCCTCTGAGCACACAGCTGTTTTCCCTCCAAAAGTCAACTCTCATACAAAATTACCCCTAAGTTTTCACCGTATTTACAATTCCACCAAACCCAAAGAGCCTATAAAAGCATGTCATATGACACTCCTCTCCCCTCAACCAATCACAAAATGCCACATCAGCATTTACCCTCCATAAATCCTATAATTACCAAAATGTCATCTCCAAAGGCTATAAATAGCCTTCACCTCTCTTCATTTCACACAACCCAACACTCAAGAAAAATTCAAGAGACATAACCAACACCCTAGAAAAATCTAAGAGACACACCAACACCAAGAGGAGAGTAAGAGTAAGAGAAAGCAAGAGAGTGAGAGACAGAGGGAACACTTGAGTTTCTAAGCCCCATCTTTTAGCCTCCTCAAAGCCATCCTCATCTCTTATAATCCTACTTGGATCAATCCTCTCCAACTATAGTGCATCCAACATCCTAACTACTTCAAGAGTAAGCCAAAGATTATATTATCATCATTAGCATTCATCGCATTATTACTTCTCTTCTCAATCCCCTTGCTTCTCTAAGTTAACATTTAATATATGCTCTGTGACTTGCCAGAACACCAGATCCTGTCACATCAGAAACTCATGGTAGCCTAGTTCTCTTTTAATACTATTTTAGCATCATCACATTTATTTAAACAAGCCCTTCTAGACATTCATTGGACGTATGCTCTGTGGCTTGCAGAAATTCCGGATGCATCCTGTCCCTTAAGGCTATTTTACTACACGAAGTAGAGACCGTACATTCGTACGGGCAGAGAGGGTGTTTCATACCTTCCCTCTTTGTAACCGAATTGCAGATCAAGAGTCAACTTAAAGCAAGAGAGTCTTCGGATTCTCTGGCTTTACATATTCTGCAGGTTCTAGCCGACTGCGGGATTTTGAATTAAGTGGCTAGTGGCGACTCCAAGACTATCACATCAACAATCCAAGTCAGCCCGATCACCCCATGTCATTCACCAAATCGCCAAAATAAGCGTGGGCGCCGATTTCCCAGCATTCACAAGTACATGTACTTGAGCGAGTACATCTTTGACGGCAGCATGTGACCTAATCAAATTCCACCATGATGAGTCATTACGCAATCTACATCCCTTAACAATCTACTGGATAATCAGCTTGGTAGGTGAACCGCACTTGCATGAGAGTTTAATTAATTGTCGGTTTTCTATTGATTCCAATGATGTGGCCCATCTGATTAGGGAACAGACTTGAATTTTGGGATTGGTAAGGGCTATCATTTGCATGGTATGGATTAGTTTTCTGAACAAGTGCTGGGATAGGGTCACAAGTTGTGGTGTCATGGCCTCTCCTTCTGATTTTTATTAAGTCACATTTGCCCTAAAAGCTAATTTCTTTGTCTACCTAAAAAATAAAAATAAAAACTAATTTCTTTTGGTTCCAAAAAAAAAAAAAAAACAACTAATTTATTTTCAATAAAATTATAAAATAATGAGAAAAATGCCAAAATGTTGACACCATGGTTTATAATTTAAACATATGCACTTGGCAATTGTACATGTTTCATAAACATAGATCAAGTTAACCTTGGAAATACTATGCTCCTTGTTAATATGTCAAGTTTCACATCATCAGCCCATGTGCAAATGCAGCAAGAAGAAGAAGAAGAAGAAGAAGGCGGTTCCTCTGGTATGTGAATGGCATCAAACTTGTCCAGCTTCAACATGAAAGTTAAACACCTTAAGAATCAGGTTGATCTAATCATCACGTGAGCCATCATGTGAATTTGAAGGTTTACTATGGTTTTCCATTTCTCCTACGGTGCAGCCTACCCATTGATTGTGTAAGCATGGTTTAAAGGTCATCTGATCATCATGTGGATCACTTATTGTGCGGCTTGGATGACATATGCATAAGCAGTGGGCACCACACACGCAAAATAATATAAATAAATAAAGATTTCACACAGGTGAACAACTCATGGAATAAGCCTATTCTCCCATAAGTTGCAGAGGAATCGGCCTGTTTTATTTATTTATTTTAAGGAAAAGGCGCTAGCCTTGGGAATTTCATTGATTCAAAATTTACAGGCATTCAGGTGGGCCCAATAAAAAGGATGGCAGCCGCACCTATCATATAGCACAAGCTAAACTGGACAGAAGGTTAAAAGCTAACCTACGAGGAAAACGAAACTCTACAACAATCTAGACGGAAACAAAGAAAACCACCGCCTCAGTCACTGCCGTCTAAGTGCTCCAATCCCTGCATTATCTAACACTAAAGCTCCTCTGACTAACCTCGGAAGATGGAAATGGCGAGAGAAGATTTTGTCAGGACAGCCCTCACTTGCCATCCTTACTAGCGCATCTGCCACTGTATTCCCCTCTCTAAAAGGAGTTTTGCATTGAATCGGCCTGTTAATGCAAGGGGTTTTGCGTTGTAACAAGATGCGACTCTAGCCATTCGCTTTATGCTTTCTCAATTATCCAGACCGCTTGTTTCAAAGGTTGCTGTGACCTTTTTCAAAGTAAAATATCCCAAATTATCAAAGATTTGGAATAATTTAATTGGAAGATTTTATTTGTTATAAACGGCTTGGATCATTGGAAGATGACCCCGATTCAAAGGCTATAAAGTCTTAAAACGCATCGTATTGTAATATGTTGGTATGCAATGGAACAAAACTCAAATTTTGGTATATTTTCAATGAGGTTTGTTTAAACTACATGGGTGGATAGGTAGCCGTTCTAGATGCTCCGCATGTGCCAGCGTGATAAGATCCAAGCAGGTAATCAGGTGGGTCATACTGTGTATTATTAGCTGCAAGTGGTCCACCTGATTTTTGGCATAATGGGTTCTGTTTATGGCCCCAACTGATGGACTGATTGGATCTCGAACACATGTGCAATGTTATGGTGATGTGTATTGGGACTGCATTCTACATGCCTGTTTGTGAGTCGGTTTGTTTTTTCATTTTCTACCACAAATGGTGACAAATCAACACTCACTGAAGTTTTAAAAAGAGAAAAAAAGAAGTTTAATTACAGATCAAAACAGTGATTGCATGCATTCGAATAGAACGGGAATTATGTCAACAAAATCTGTTGGTCTCGTTACCAACTCATTTTACTGCATGAGCCTGAAAATAAGGCACTTTATAAGTTTAAGTGAACCACATCACAGGAAAAAGTGTTGAAAGAAGGAATTCATAAGGTCATATAGACATAAATGACGGGAAAATATAACTATCTGCTTGATTCAAAACTTCCATGGCTCTAGGAAGTTTTAAATGGTAGGTGTTCAATTCTCACTATTTCTTATAGTGTGGCCCACCAGCACTTTGGATCCACCTCACTTTTGGGCTCATGTCGAGTGACTAAAATGGATGGACAACATAGATCAAAGATATACATAACGGTGGCACCCATGGATTTTATCAATATGCATATGTTTTCCTACTTAGATTTTAGCGGCAGAAGCTTGGGTAACTGTCAACGTCACGGGGAGGCCGCCGACTTGAATTGCTGATGCTAAAGAATAATTATTTACCAATAATTACCAAAAATCAAAATGGCCCTTGTCAAATCTCAATCTTAACAGTATCTTGATTGTCACTCTAATAAGAGTAAGCATGTTAATCTTAAATGTAGCACAACAATGAGTAGGACACGTGTGCGTGCGTGTGAGATCCAAGCCACTCATTAGGATGGCTCAAAGTGAACGTGATCTGGTCAAGAAAGCCGGCTAGTGGGACAATCCCAGCCACTGTATTTGAGCATTGACCGTTTACAAAATTCCAACAAGCTTGATGGATGGACAAATATCTTTTTTATAACCATCTACCTCTTCAGGGAAGGATCCTTCAGCAAGTTTGATTTTGGAAGGATGCGAATGTGGGCCATTTTGATGTCTTTGTGATATTCACTTCGTCCCACATTTTAACCGTGGTATTTTAAGACGTGAGTCCAAAAGTGAAGCAGATCTAAAACTCAAGTAGAACCGACCATAAGAAATAGTGTGAATTGAAAGCCCCATTGAAACCGTCTCGGGGCAGCAGAAGTCTCTGATAATATATATATATATATATATATATATATATATATATATATATATATATATTTCAATTTATCTAAGTGGTAATAATTATAAGAACGGTTTGGATGGTATATAAACATCACGGTGGGCGTTGGAAGGTTTGGATGGTCGTTTCGATCTCACTTTTTCCGTTGTGTGGCCTACCTTTTCTTAGCTGCCATGTCATTTCAAAAACCTTCGAACGGTACGGAAGAGTGTAACAAGAATTCTCGGTAAAGTTTCTACAGCTTTTCACCTCGCTCCCAAAATAAGGGGATTGGCTGGTGTTCCACACAGCAGCTATATAGCTGCTGTAGGTACGTATACACAGCAGCTTTAGGTACGTGTCGTGCGAAGACGTGTACTTACGCTCCTCGAGCTCCGAGTTGTAGGCACGGTTCAAAGGAGATCAAAGTTACGTAACCCTAATGTATTTATTATATCTATACTATTCATCTATTTTTAGAGATTATTTTAGAGCTTTATCCAAAAAATGAATCATATCCAAAGATTATCTGGACCACACCACAAATAGCAATGGAGATAATGATTTTCACCGTTAAACAATTCGTAAGGCCCGCCATGATGTTTATTTTCCATCTAATCTATTCATAAGGTCAAAAAGACCTGAATTAAGAGGAAAAACAAATTTCATACTGGTCCAAAATTTCTGTTACTCCAAAAAGGTTTCAATGGTAGACGTTCAATCCTCCACTGCTTTTGCTTTTTGCAGTGTGGTCCACGTGGTCGTTAAATCTGTCTTATTTTTAGGATCAGAACTTAAGACGAGAAACACCCCTCCGTGTACTGAATCCGCTTGAGTATTGGATCTGGGCTCATAACCTAATCTGTGGGCAAAACAGATGAACGGAGAGGATCTTTCAAGACATTGTGGTGGGCTCCTCGGAACCGTATGAGCCGCTCAGATCACGTTTTCTGTTTGTATATATGGTGCAGTATGATTAGCATTCTTGTAAATATAGATAGCTATATGCCAAAAAGAAATGAACTAGATGAGAAATGCTCCAGGCCATTCTAGTGAATAAGTGATTCACGGGACACGTGAAAACAGCAAAACGTGTGAGAAATCTGGGCAATTCATCAGATGAGGCTCGCAGTGACCATGCCCTGGCCAATAATTCAAGCTGTTCAAGTAATCATGTGGACTATACCGGTACCAGGAAAATGGATGGCTAGAAGAAAAGAGCACATAATTTCTTGAAAGTACATCTGCGGCCTACCAAAATAGTGGACCGACCTATTTTTCCGACCAGGGCATGTTCACTGCAGGCTCTCCACCTGATGAACGGCCCAGATCTAAGATCTAGCACAAATGAGAAACATTGGCACGTGCTCCCCTGAATTGTCTCTTCATCGGTTAGCTACTACATTCCAATGACATGTAAGCTACAAAAGATGGCGAATAATATAGTAACATACTGGCGAGAATGAGACGGCAATCTAGTTAGTTAAATCTCCACCACACATACTTCTAAACAATCAAGCATCCATCGCTTGGTGTGGCCCACCTTAGTTCATATGGGAACCGTTTCACAACACATTATTTTCCCAAACAACCGACTCTTATACATCAGATCTCCCTCTATAAATACCTATACCACTCATCACCAATCCCTCCATCACCAGTTCCATTACCATCAATATCCAAGTGTTTGAAGATGGCCTCAAAGAGCTCAGCATCCCTTGTGCTCTTCCTCTCCTTCAACCTTCTCTTCTTTGTTTTTGTCTCAGCCAACCATTACAAACCATGCCCATGCAACCCTAGCCCTACCCCAAAGCCAAAGCCAAAGCCAAAGCCAAAGCCCACGCCCACACCTTCTCCCACCACGCCCACACCTATTCCGCCCAAACCTTCTCCCACCACGCCCACACCTATTCCGCCCAAACCTTCTCCGCCCAAACCTTCTCCCACCACGCCCACACCTTCTCCCACCCCATCGACGGGCAATAAGTGTCCTAGGGACGCACTCAAGCTTGGCGTTTGTGCCGACTTGCTAGGGTTGGTCAACATCGTTGTGGGCTCCCCAGATACCCTCCCTTGTTGCTCTCTCCTCCAAGGCCTGGTCGATCTCGAAGTCGCAGCGTGCCTTTGTACCGCCATTAAGGCCAACATCTTGGGAATAAATCTCGACGTCGCCGTTGCCCTTAGCTTGCTGGTGAATGCATGTGGGTATAAGGTCCCATCAGAGTTCAAATGCACCTAAGAGCTCTAATCACCGTCGGTGTCGGTCTTCTTTCCTGTCTTTGGGTTTTGCTTGGTGTAAGTGAATAAGCCTTCAACGGTGCCGTAGGATTTACGTTGTTTTCTTTGCATGTATCGTCATCATGTCTTTTTTTAGCTTCTTCTTGCACTGTGAATACAGTTGTTAAATGTAGCTGTGAGTGAGAGAGGGAGCATTTGGAGCTATGAAAGTACAATGGCTTTGTATTTTCCATCATAAGGATGGCGATGTTAAATAAAAGCTTCGTTTATGATCGAATTTTGAATTTGCTTTCGGGTGCGTTTGGTTGCACTGAATATCATGATATTTGGTGCAATAAAACGCACCCTTCATGTTTTAATCCTTTCATGGCATTTGTTGATATCAAACATGCACGTTTATTGTACTGGTAAGATGTGAGAGAGAGACGCGGTTTGGCAAGTGACACCGACACCAGCCTGGTAGCTGGTGTCAACGATTTGTGGCCCTACAATGATGTTTGTGTTTTATCCAAACGTCCAACATTTAAAAACCTTTTAAGTCCCACTGTAATGTTTATTTGCCTCAACTCATTGATAAGGTCACAAAGACCTCGTTGAATTGGAAAACACAAATATCAGCTTGGTCCAAAACTTTTAAAAATGAGCTGACAAAATGAATGAACAATACAGATAAAACAGATATATCACGGTGGGGTGGGGCCACAGAGCTTTGATACCAGCTAACTGGCTGGTGTTGGGTTACTAGCCAAACCACGTCCAGATTATTGGGGCGCGGATTTGGTTGATCGGATCCTTGACTTTGTGGCCCATCGTGATGTATGTACCTTTGTCGTTCATTTGTTTTACCAGATCATTTTAAGTCATGATCCAAAAAATTGAAGCAGATCCAAATCTTAGGTGGGCCAAACCACGTGAAAAAGTGGTTATTGACCATTAAAAACTTTTATTAGACTACGAGAGTTTTGGATCAAGCTGATCTGTGTGGTCCCTTTTGGATCAAGCTGATATCTGTGTGGTCCCTTCATTCACGTTTTTGTAACATTATCAACAGGTTTGATGGCGAATAAACATTCCGGTGGCCCCAAGAAGTTTTTAATGGTGGGTATTCAATCACAACTAAGTTCTATGGTGTGGTCCACCTAAGTTTTGGATCTACTTCGTTTTTGGCATCATGCCCTAAAATGATATTTCAAAACGGATGGATGGCGTGGATGTAAGGCACATACATCAAGGTGGGCCCCACAGTCAGGGATCCACCCACTTCAGATCCGGGGGTCCACCGAAGCCGCCACCAGATTATTCCCGCCACGTCGGACGCCTGAATGGGAGGCGGTTTGGCTAGTGACCCAACAACAGCAAGTTATCTGGTGTTAAAGTTATGTGGGCCATACCATGATCGATATGTTTTATCCACACTGTTCGTCCATTTTTAAAGTTAATTCTAGTTCATATACCCAGAAGTAAGGCAGATCCAAAGCTCAACTGGACCACACCACACGAAACAGTGAGGATTGAATGCTTACCGTTGAAAACTTATAGGGTGACACAAAAGTTTTGGATCAAGGTGATATTTGCTTTTTCCGTATATCCACGTTTTTTAACCTTATTAACGGTTTGGATGAAACGTAAGCATCACCGTGGGCTCTAGAAAGGTTTCAACAGTCGTAATCCTCCTCCACACTGTTTACTGTGGTGTGGTCCACTTGAGCGTTAGATCTGCCTCATTTGAGGATTAGTTCCATTAAATTAGCTGAAAAAAAATGGATGCACGGAGTGGATAAGAGATATACATCATGGTGGGTCCCAAACAGATTTGGCACCAGCTAGCTGGCTGGTGTTGGCCGTTGGGTCACCAGCCAGACCGCGTCCGTCCGCCAGAATCACAATCAGGAAACGGATTGGCTACTCCCCTGCCACCAGCCCCGTGGCTGATGTTTGGTGATCTGTGGGCCCCACCATGATGTATGTATTTCATCCATGCTGTTAATACATTTTTACAGATCATTTTAAGGCTTGATCGAAAATATTAGAGGATAAAAATCTCAGGTGGACCACACCACAGGAAAACAATAATGATTGGATATCCTCCATTAAAATCCTCTTAAGGCCCACTATACTGTTTATTCAACATCCAATCTGTTGATTAGGTCATACAGACCCAGATGAAGGGAAAAAATAAATATCAGTTTGATCCAAAACTTTTATGACCCTCAAAAAGTTTTTAATGGTCAATGTTCATTCAACACTGTTTCCTGTAATGTGATCCACTTGAGATTGGGATATACCTCATTTTTGGTCTCATACCATAAAATGATATAGAAAAATAGATAGATGGCATGGATGAAAGACATACATCATGGTGGGGCACACAGAGCACCGACCATCAGCCATTGGCTGGTGGCAGGGGGAGTAGCCGATCCGATTGGACGCGGATTCCCTGCGAAAGCCTTTCGCAGAAAGTTCCTGCGCTGCGAACTCAGATGGGGCCCACTGTGATGTTTGTGAGAAATCCTCCCCTTCCATTAGTTTTGTGAGTTCATTTCAGGACATGATGCCAAAAATGAGCCGTATCTAAATCTCAAGTGGTCCATGCTAAAGGAAAATGTGATTAGGAAAATTCATAACGTTGAAACCTACCTGGGTTCGACAGTGATGTTTGTATGCCATCCATACCGTTAATAACTTCATTCCTACTAGGATGAACTCAAATAACAAATATTAGCATTATTTAAAACTTCTTTGGCCCACGACTATTTCAACTGTATAAATTTAATTATTAAGTTTTCGGCCCACTTGAGCTTTGGAAACGGTTCATTTTTGGCATTAAGTCTTAAAATGAACTCAAAAAACGGATAGACGGGTAGGATTTCTTATAAACATCACAGTGGGTCCCACCTAGGTTCCAGCGCAGGAACTTCTTGCGAAAGTCTTTCGCAGGAAATACGCGTCCGATCCGATTCCAATCACTACCTCTTGGCCGACACTTAACAGTCCTGCTGGACTAGAACAGCGTTCGACGCCCTTACCGGACACGTGGCAGTCGGGTAGGTGGATCCGGATCTTCGACATAGCGGGACTTGTTCGCTGATGGTCACTGGTTGAAAACGAACCCACCCGTCAGTTTCCCCAGTCGAATTAGTTTTCATTTCGACCGTACATCTCAACGTTACCATCCATGTGGACAGGATTGTCTGTTCGAACTACAGGCTGTTAATTGACAGGATCCATTAGATGAATGATCTGGATACTCCACCAGCCGGATCTTCCAGCTAGTGGGACTCGTTCGTGGATGGCCGTTGGTTAAAATTTGAAAATCACAATGAATGGATGATCTCATCCATCATGTTCCCCATTTGAATCCAATTTCATTTTGATCGTACATTGGGACGTCACCCTCCATATGGACAGGATTGTCCGTTCGAAACGATGTCCATCCATCGAAAAAACACTGACCGTTCATTAACAGGATGCACTAGATGGATGGTCTGGATACACCACCCGATCTTCCATGTTTCAGGTATCGACGATGAGTGGTACCACGGACGCGGATTGCGTCCTACCCCCGTCCGGGCAGGGCTCCGTGGGTCCACCGTAATGTAAGTATTTTATCCATGCCGTTAATCGTTGTTTCCAGATCATTTTATAATATAAGCCAAAAAAGGAGGCAGGTCCAGAGCTTAAGTGGACCACAAAGTGGTGATTGAACGTCCACCATTAAAAACTTCTTGGGAGCTGGATAAGTTTCAGATTAAGCTGATATTTTTATTTTTATTTCATCCACGTCTGCATGACATTATGAATAGGTTATATGGTAAAAAAAACATCACGGTGGACTTAAAAAGGTTTCAACTGTGGGTGTCATAATCACTGCAGCTTACTTTGATGTGATACATTGGAATTTTTTATATTCTGTATTTTTTGTTGCATACCCTAAAATGAATTGAGAAAAGCGATGAACCGCGTGGATAAAACACTTACAACACGGTGGATTCCACGGAGCCCTGCCCGGACGGATTACCGTCCGGGCGGGGGTAGGACGCAATACGCGTCCGTGGTACCACATGCCACAGACTCCAATGCAAATGGAGCCTCGTATATGACGGAAGCGGATTGGCTGGTGTACCACACACCAGCTATATAGCTGGTGTATTGTCGTCAGCGAGTTCTGTTGATCCCATCACGAGATATGTGTTATATCCAAACCGTCCATCCATTTGGCGAGCTCATATTAAGGTTTGAGAAGAAAAATAAGTTAGATATAAAGATCATGTGGACCACGCTGCAAAAGCAGTGAGGGATTGAACGTCTACCACTGAAATCCTTTTAGGGGTCACAGAAGTTTCAGATCAATATGAAATTTATTTTTAATCTTCGTCCATGTATTTCATCACTAACAGATTGGATGGAAAATAAACGTTATGTGGGCCCTACGAATGTTAAAATGAAAATCATTATCCTCACTGCTATTTTTGGTGTGGTCATTTGAGCTTTGAATATGATTCAGTTTTTTGTCTAATGCTCTAAAATGATATATAAAAATGGATGAACGGTGTGGATATAATAAAGACATCATTGTAGGGACCATGTAACTTTTATCTCCTTTGAACCGTTTATAAAACTCGGAGCTGGAGGAGCGTCGACGCACGACACGTATCTACACCAGCCATATAGCTGGTGTGTGGTACACCAGCCAATCCGCTTCCGTATATGACTGAGTGAAAAGGATTTTATTCGATACGGGTGGACCCCACCTTTCAGCAACCTAAGCCATTGATTTAGCCGGACACCGAAGGTAACCTAAGCCGCGGTTTATTTTGTTCCATGGAATTGCAGGTTAATGGAGTTGATTCATCTTGATTTGTATGATTGATAGGGCTGTTTTTTGGTTCTGTATTTGATGTGAGTAGGCTGTTTTTATATAGGTGTGGCCCAGTTCTTTTCGTCGGGTCTGCCCGAATGGTCGTACTTTATACCTTCTTTTCTGTATCAAGAAAATTCATTACCATGGATTGCTTATGGTTAAAAAGAATCATTTCCATCAACAAATCCTTATAGATTGGAAAACTAATATTTATAAAAAAGAGTCCAACTTATGAATAAATTAAATCATGCAAATTTTTTAAGGAGCATTTTAGCCCCTTAAATGTATTTTTAACCTACTCAATGGTCCGGATTGATCTATTGGACCGTCCAAGTGCCTAGTGCTACTACAAGTATTATGATTTACGGTGATTTGAGAGCACTGGATCATTTCTCTTGTATATTTATCCTCTTAGATTCCTACGTAAACCACAGTCACACGTGATCCAAATTAGTCAAAAAGCAAGGGCCAGATTATCGTGAAAAGAAGAAAATTACAACCGCTTAAAGACAAGCGGTTGGAATTATTGGATTTTGTGTGGGCCACAATGCATGCAAGTTTTCCATGAATTTACAATTCGGCCCTATTGCTCTCGTGATACTCCCATCAATAAATTCAGTTGGTGAGATCCCTTCTGCCCCCATGGTGTAAGGAGTACAAACTAACGATGGTAGCATGTTCCAGGAAGCAACATAGAAGAGGAGGTTATTTCCTGCGCAGATATTTTTAACGCCTCTCTGTCTTTTTTTTTTTTCTAACATACACTCACACTGTAGTGGGATTTCACAACCTATGGATACTCAACCATTTACTGGGTGTTGAAACTCCTGAGAGTGGTGGAACTACCGTCAGATTAAATCAAATAAATAATAGAGGATGAAAAAATTGATGTAGAAAACTTTTGCGAAAAAAAATCATGATACAATCAATTTACTATAATTAAGAAAAAAAAAAAAACATATTACAAAAGATGAAACAACTTATAGTTAAAAAACTTAACTTTTCTATGAAAACCCTTAAGAAATCATATTAGGCTAAAAGAACCCTACAAAATCTCATTTTACTCTTTGTTATAAACTCTAATCACAATTAGAAGGATATGTGTGTGTGTGTGTGTGTGTGTGTGTGTGTGTGTGTGTGTGTGTGTGTGTGTGTGTGTGTGTGTATATATATATATATTATATATATATATATATATATATAGGAAAAGGTTCTATGCGGTCGAGCTCATGGGAACTTCCCTTGAGGTCGAGCTGTGTAGGCCTCACCGTGATGCGTGTCGAACATCTACCCATTGGCCAGTCGTGCTCGAGTAGGGTATACGAGACATATATCACTTTTCTTTATCTGAAGTACAACATAACTTCAAAGAAAGCCAAAAGTGAGCAGTGTGAGATGTGCCAACTAGTTTGCCTTTTTCAGTACAAACTTGGCTAATAATTTTCAAGAATGTTACTCTTGAGACAGCGATAACATACGCCTTTCCTTATATATATATATATATATATATATATATATATATATATCGATGCTGAGAATATTCTTTGCAGCCCCTAGCTCTTTCGTCTCAAATGCCCTGAATAATTGAGTCTTCAATATATTGATTTTAGATATGCTATGGTTGACAATACACATATCAACTTTTTTTTTTTTTTTTTTTTTTTTTTTTTTTTTTTTTTTTTTTTTTTAGCCTTCAATTTTTTTCATTAATCCAATTCCCCTATACATTCGGGCTCCCCTTTACATAAAATAGAGGGCCTATCGTTAAAGCAGAAAACTGCACAAAGAAAGCAAAATCATCGTAGTGTCTTAATCGAACCTAGGCCAACCTTATCGAGAAAAATAGAACCTCTGACCTGGATTGGAAGCTCGGAAAGATTAGCGAAGGAAGAAGACACTTGGGCTCCGCTACCTTGCCGGGCCATCAAATCTGCCGGAGAATTCCCTTCCCTCAGAATATGAGTGAACACAATTTCCCCCTGCATTCTCAGCTGGTTGATTCTAAACATCCATGCTGTCCATTTCCATCCCAGCGTAGCCACTCCATTGATCATATCCATGCTGTCCATTTCCATCCCAGCGTAGCCACTCCATTGATCATATCTATAACTTGATCATATCAACTTGCAACACCAGGATAATGAATTTTTTATCACTCAATACTCTAAAATAGACACAATGATCAAATTTGCTTTTGATAAACAACTGACTCAACGTGAAAGAATCAAATTTCTTGTACTACTGCCTAGGCGTTTGTTTCAGGCCATATAACTACCTCTTTAATCTACAAACTAAAATTTCATTTCTCCACACTTCAAACTCTTCATATTGCTTAATGTAGATTTGCTCTTTTAGTTCCCCATGTAAAAACATAATCTTTATATTTAACTTTTCCAGTTCCATATTGTATTGGGTAACAAAAGAATATGATAGATACTTGTTTTACCACTTGTGGGAATATCTCACCAAATTTGACACCCTCCTTCTGAGTATAACCCTTCACCATCAATCTGACTTTATACCTATCCAGTTTCTTCTGGTAAATCCACTTGCAATCGATTACTTTCTACCCAGCGGACAGCTCCATTAGCAGCTCTCACGTTTCATTCTTGTATAGAGAGTCCATTTCATCATGCATCCATGCCATCGACTTCTTTATATCTCTGTCTTTAAGTGTTTCTTGAAAAGTACCCCCTTATCTGTAATGAGACCAAACGCAACATTTAAGTTATCCTTATATCTCAACGGTACCATGTGACTACTTGGTGAATTTCTCCTGACAGGTGGTTGCATTGCCTCTTCCTATACCTCTATCTATGACTCCACTTCTTCAATTTTCTCACATTTTTCTAATTCAACATCAACCGCTAATTTTTTCGTTTCCTTGTGTTCATTCTTCTGAAATAAAGAACCTTCATCAAACTTGACGTCCCAACTAAATATAATTTTCTGTGAAACTCGGTCATATAATCTGTAATATTCCACCTATCCCCATAACTAACAAAAGTACACTTTTTAGCCCTTTGGTCTAGCTTATCTCTTGACGGTACATGAAAGTAAGCATCACAACCAAATATCTCTAGCCCTGAGTAATCAACTACCTGGCCACTCTATACTTCTTCTGGAATTTTACAATTGATAGCTGTTGTAATACTCCGAACATTTCAATACTCATATATTGAAAGTCCTCGAGCGTTACCAAGAATTTAACGTAAAACGTACATGTGTATGATACCGATCTAACAATCCTAACCTTACACCTAGTCTATAACACCATCTGATCGTTAAGAATGATCCTTATCCATAAAAAAAGTCATCTGACCGTTGAGCATGTAATTTGATATATGTACCTTCCTTTGACTAAATCGGTGAATAACTCGTTACCTATAATAATGCAGATGTAAGTTCTTTTGTAAGAATTACTTAGAAACATGCTTATAACCAGGTAGAGCCATTAGATTTTACAAAACTCCTAGATTAACAATAATTACAAAGTGTCATTAACCTAAACCCGGAATTCTAGATCTTGTAGTTCCCATTATCCGATTAACGTAAAATTTTATACCATGCCTACGAATCCTAAATTAACCGTACATGTTGAATTTCAGCCCTTGGATCATTGTAGAAGAGACCCAATTGACAAATCAACCCTTAACCGTCGATCTTGGCATCCATCAAAGGTCACGGGTAGTCATAATAAGATATTTTCCTTCATCTAAGGCTGTATGACTTTATGGATAGGTTGGATGACAAATAAACATCATTGAAGGGCGTAGAAAGGTTTCAACGGTGGGAACCATAATACACACTGTTACATGTAGTATGGCCATTTGATCTTTAGATATGCTTCAATTTTAGGTTTAACCCTGTAAATTAGATGGAGAAACGAATGGACGGTGTAAATTCCCCAAGAGGACACCCCTGTGGGTCCCAACTTTTGTGCACGTACACAACAAAGGTGATCTACGTTTCACTGAACCAAGATTGCAGTCAAACCCCGCTTGACCCGCAAACCTTCAAAGAAAGAGAGAAATCTCTTTCTTCTATTTCCTTCCCGCCGCGCAAGCATCCATACGGGCGGGTTTTTACCAGCGTTTATGACCCACCAGCCCAGTCATGTGGATAATCTGAACGGTCCGATAGAAGCTGATGAAGCTTCTAATCAATACCTCACAACTTTCATTTGGAGAGGATCAGTGATCGCTCTCATTTCGCTGGATGATCGGACCATCACCGCATGATCAACTTGTTGGGCCACACTGAACAGAGAATATAAACGCTTCCTCCTAAACCAAGATTTCCACAACGCGGCTGATGAAGGGAACGGATTTTTCAGACACATAGTAATAGGGGCCCCATCTGGTAATGCAGATCGAGCAGGATCGCAAAGGATGCAACGCGGAAAGTTCGGCTCGCTGTGTGATCATGATCAGGATTGTATCCCTGATCTGAGCCGTCCAACCTTCTAAAGCGTGGGACCCGATCCCTCCCATGCTGGCAGAAGTGATCGGAAGGAAGTCGGTGGGCCATTATGCAATTCCAATGGCTGTCGTGCATAAAACAGGGCAGCAGATTGTGTTGTCTCACGCTGTGTAAACGCCCAGCATAAGGTTTACGCATTGCGTCGGATTTACGATAGAAGAATCTACAAGACTCTCCACGACATTATAAAAGAGACTCTGCTAGCATCCGGAGGAAGATCAATCTAAAGAAAAGGGGGTGAATCTGCTCGACTTTGGATCAGCTCCAACCAAGAAAAGAGGAGAAAGAATCGGTTTAGCAAGCCGGTTGCAGAAAAGAAAAGAAAGAGAGAAGAAGAAAGAAAAGAAAGAGAGAAAGAGAGAAAAGAAAGAGAAGAAGGGTAGAAAGAGGGAGAGGAATCAGAGTTTAGGTGTTGTGCGTGGGACGGCGACTCACTGAGTCACTAACTCGAGTCCAGGATCGAGCCACATACAGCATAATCAGAGAATTAGTGAGAGCCGAAGAGGCATTGGAGGAGTTATAGGATTGACTAACTACGTTGAATAAGGTAACTTATGTATTTACCTAACATGCTTGATTCAAGTTCTTGCGCAAATAGTTAGTTAGTTAAGCCCTAACCCTAGACTTAATCCTAACCTTATAAATTTTGTGACATAGGATAAGATTGAATTTGGAAGAGTGTGTATGAACATCTAGCATCGGGTGAGGGTTTTATCCTTAAGCTTACATTGATTTAAGTTGTTGTATTATGCCTTCACGATATTTTACCGCGCCTTTTACATACCTTGTCTTAATTGAGTTGATGCATTTTATCTTGCCTTTAAACTTGTTATTTTCATGTCTTTTATCTGTTTTCAGAATTCTGTTACTTTCCCTCTGTTTTCATTTTAAAAATTGTTATCAATTATTGGCCCTTTTGAAGTTTCTACGTGATATCCATTGTGAGGAGCTTTCCTGGATTCATGAGAGGCTATAGATACAAGCCTTGATCTTGCCTTACCATTGTTTTGGCTCTGCCACTCTCCATATCTAAGAATCGATGGTTGTTGCTCTTCTAATTATGGAGTTGGCCATTGCCACCATTCTTATTAAAGAATCGGCCGTCGCCGCTCTTCTATTTACTGAGTTGGCCTTAATTACTTTCCTCATATTCGAGTTAGCCTTCGTCACTCGTCTCTTATTCGAGCTGGTTATTGTCACTCGCCTCTTTTATCTTAAGGGTTTGGCATGTGTCTTGATATTCCTAACCTTCCATGGATTGAGGATTACTCTTCGATGCAAGTACCATGTTGGGAATCCCTCTTTTAATGATGGATTAAATATCATGGACGTGATGCTTTTTCGGCAGCGGCCCTGAGGCAACACGTAATTCCATGTTTCGTAGGTAATGGTGCACTGGTTGGTGTACGTGAGCTGTTTTGTATATGCAGTACATCAATTCCTTTCTTTTGAGGCGTTGGTTATCGTAATTAGTCGCTCCAGCTCTGGGTGCGTATTCACCTAGTCATGTGTTGTGTTTGTCTTGGGATAACCGTATAAAACCATGTTAAACATGGGACACACCGGGAATCTCCGTAATATGGGATGCGGGGCGAGTCGGATAACCATAAGATCATATTACACATTGTGGTGATCGTTAAGTGTGATACACCGCATATAATTTGCTAAGCATGCATCTCATATAAATTGCTTGTGCATTGATACCTCTTGTAGTGTGAAGTACTTGACGTATCAGAACCTTTACAATATTTTATGAATTCCTTGAATAGCTGTTAATCTTAAAGGATAACCATCACTATGAGCAGGGCGTTGACCTTTTCCCAACCTAAGATACAATTGATGCAGGAGATGTATATATTGAAGACTTAGAGAACAACTTCCCTATAGAAGATTGTACTAAAATAATGGGAAGATAGATTTATGATTTAGTTTTATACTTCCTCTGTGAACTCGGTAAATGTAATAAGCTTCCGATGAGAAGGCATTTGATTATTTTTCTTACATTAAAAAAATATAATCAAACAGTTGATTTTATTCTTGTGAATGTTATCTTCATGAATGTATCTGGATGTGATCCAAATGGAAAAAAAAAGGTGCGATTTTCAAAAGCATTCAAGTTTATACATTATTAACACCTGATTTTCTCGGACACAAGTATGAACTCTGGCCATGAAAATTCAGGATGTTACAGCTGTATAAAGAGATTGATTTACTAAATAACAAGTTGTAGAGATGACCTCAACTCATAGCTCCTTGCCCAACCTAAATTACTCAAAATACTTCGGTCCATTTTCACAAGAGTCTGGTTCATACGTTCAACCACACCATTCTGCTTTGGTGTATGCATTATTGTGTTGTGCCTCACTATCCCTTCACTTCTTACAGTATTGGTTAAATTCTCTTAAAGTAAATTCTTTGCCATTACATCTCATCAGAATTTTCACTTTTCGTCCATTTGATTTTCAACCATTGCCTTCCATGTCTTGAAAGTGGAGAAAACATCGGATTTATACTTCAAAATATAACTCCAAACCTTTTTAGAGAAATCATTAATTAATGAAAGAAAAAACAACGACCCTCCATTAATAATAGGTGATGACCCCCACACATTTGAATGCACATAATCCAGTTGCCTTTTACTAACATGCTTACCGGTTTTAAAGCTTAACCCTGATTGTTTCTCATATATGTAATTCTCATGTATATCTAAATCTAAACTTTTAAAACTAGGAATTAAACGACGATCGATAAGTACTTTCATACCTCGTTTGCTTATGTTGCATAGATGTGCATCCACAAACGTGCTAACATAGACTCCGCTACAGACACTGAAGCTCTACCTGATATAGTATTCTCGATTAACTTGTAAAGATTTTCACTTCTCTATTCTTTTATAACTGTGAGTACCCATTTTGAAACATTCAAGATACTTTTTATAATCGGTGAACTTGCACTCAAGTTCATCTAAAGCTCCTAAAGAGATCAAATTTTTCTTCAAATCTGGAACGTGCCTCACATCAGTTAGATTAGCCTTACCCCATCAAACATCCTGATGCGAATCGAAAAAATTCTGACCATCTTACAGGCATGATATTGCTCATAAGAACTAAGCCACCATCATATTCACTATATGCGAGGAACTAAATCCAATGAGAACACATATGATACGATGCCCCATATCCAAAATCCAATCCTGATAAAAGCAACCAGTCTTGGACACTGACAATATGTCACAACATCTATTCCTTCATATGATTCCGCTGAATTGACTTCCTTCGATAAACCATCTAATTTCTCCTCCTTTTGGGTTTTGGGATATTGATAGCCCTTCTTCATATTTTGCATATTTTGACAATTCCGACACTTCAACATGCCATTGCATTTCAACTTAGATTTAGATTGCAACTTTCCCTTTTCTCGCTCAAACGATCTTCCACGAGTAAGCAATGCATCCGTAGAAGTACCTTCGCCTCCGCTCTTCCTTCTTAACTGCTTCGACTCCAAGGTATTCTTACCATAGGACAAAGTATCAACTAGATACTCGTAGGACTCCGGGAGAGATGTCAATAAAATTAGGACTTTGTCTTCTTCATCGATCTTCACTTCTACGCTTATCAACTTGTAAACCAATTTATTAAAGACATTAATATGTTTAGAGAGATCTGACCATTCCACCATATTCAGAGTGTAAAATTATCTCTTCAAATATGGGCGATTGGTGAGCGACTTCGTCACGTAGATGCTCATCATCTTCATCCATAAGCCCGTGGTAGTAATCTCATCAATGATATTATAAAGGATTTTTTAGCCAAACATAATTGAATTGTGCTAATCGCCATCGGATCAAGTTCATCCCAATCCTCTTCTTTCATAGATTTTAGACGATTCACTTTTCTAAGGAGTGTACATTGCAGCCCTTCTTGAACTAGGAAGACTTTCATATTCAACCTCCATAGTTTAAAATTATTTTTATCTAGCTATGAAATTCTCTGTCTTATTTAACATTCGATCCCCTCAATGCCATATTTTCAAATTCAAACTAATACCCCAACCTATATTTTCATACCAATTGTCGGGTGAGGAAGCAACCTCAGATTAAATCGAACAAGCAATAGAGAACAGAAAATCCAAGCACAAATAGAGAATACATGAGATTTTACATGGAAAACACTTGTTGGTAAAAACAACAGCACAAAGTGACTATCAATACACTATAATCAGAAAAATGTCATAAAAGATGAAACAATTTACCGTAGAAATTCTAGCTTTCTCATCAAAACCCTTGAGAATTCATACTAGGCTTCAAGACCTACAAAACTTCGTTCTACTCTTTGTTTGAAACCCTAATCAC
Source organism: Magnolia officinalis (assembly GCA_021015155.1). Classification (NCBI taxonomy): domain Eukaryota; kingdom Viridiplantae; phylum Streptophyta; class Magnoliopsida; order Magnoliales; family Magnoliaceae; genus Magnolia; species Magnolia officinalis. The sequence continues at coordinate 123,255,111 of JAJHSJ010000001.1, forward strand.
AATTATACACACGCTTCTGCACAAGATTAGGAAGTGACACCGGTACCGGTGGAACCGTGACAAGGCCTTTTTGTACTACATTAAATGAACTTGATCAACGCATCGCCTTTGATTCATCCATGAGTGGCCACGTGGCTGGGTAGTCAGATAATCCAGGCCATCAATGTGGTTGACTGCAAGTTTTACGGGCGTGTGCACAATGAACATGGACCAGAAGCCCCTTTTCTTGTTTTTGATAGTCTATTTGGAGACTATTAATTGAACAAATAGGATTATCTAACGAGTGCGATATTTATTTCAGTTTCCCATCTACTGTATGGTCCATCAGATTGATGGTTCAGATTATCCAGTGAAGTGGCAGAACAGGTGGGCCCATCATGGGCTGTTCAAGAAAGAGATCCTCCGGTGCATTCAGGATTCTTTCAAGTCACATGCCTCCCAACGTGATGCATGAGTGCGGCCGACTTGAGTTTTGGATACACCTCAATTTTGGTCACATGTCCAAAAATGAGCTCGCAGAAGGGATGGCTGGGGTGATTCGTCACAAACATCGCGGTGGCCCACCCAGCATCTTTGCGCAGGAACTTCCTACCAAAGCCCTTCGCAGTAAATCCCAAAATGCTCCCCTACGCTAAAGAAAAAGACAAAAACGCCCCCTCCCTGTACGGAGCCTACTTGAGTCTCGGATCTGCGTCATTTTTTTTGGGCTCATACCTAATCTGAGCGGGCAAACTGATGAACGGAGATGATCTTTCGAGACATAGCCATGGGCTCCACAGAACTTCCGCCTATAGGGGCCGGGGAGGGACAGGAAAGTCGCGTCCATTTTGGAACAGGACGCGGATTGCGTACTGACAGGGTCAGCAGCGAGGTGGCTACTGATAGTGCTATGTGGGCACATCACGATGTATGTATCCTATCAACGTCATCCATCTTCTTTTTTTTTTTTTTTGGCATGAGCTAAAAAATGAGGCAGATTTAAATCCCATATGGACCACACCAAAAGAAAGAGCAGTGACTGAAGACCACTCAGCATTAAAAACTTCTTAAAGGCTACAAAAGTTTTAGATTAAGCTGATATTTGTGTTTTCTCTTCATCCAGGTGTGCGTGACCTAATCAACAGGTTAGATGACAAATAAACATTATAGTAAACCCTGGAAGTTTTTAATGTCAGGCATTCAATTGCCACTGTTTTCCTGTGGTATGGTCCACTCAAGATTTGAATCTCCCTCACTTTTGGGTTCATTCTCTATAATGAACTGGAAAAATTAATAGATGGACGGCTTAGATAAAACACACGTATATAATGCGGGGCCCACAGAGCACTGTCAGCAGCCACCACGCTACTGACGCTGTCAGTACCCAATCCGCGTCCTTTGGAACAGATCACTTTCATGCTGGGGCCCACCCTCTGAGCCGCTCAGATCACGTTTGCTGTTTGTATAGGGCAGTATGATTAGCATTCTTGTAAATATATATAGGCTGTTATATGCAAAAAAGAATTGAACTAGAAGAGAGATGCTCCAGGCCATTCTAGTGATGAGGTGATTCACGGGACAAGTGACAACAGGAAAACGTGTGAAAAATATGGGCAGTTCATCAGATGAGGCTCGCAGTGACCATGCCGTGGCCGATAATTCAAGCTGTTCAAGTGATCAGGTGGACTATACGGGTACACCAGGAAAATGGATGTTAGAAGTGCATCTGCGGCCTACCAAATTAGTGGACCAACCTATTTTTCCCGCCAGGGCTTGTTCAGTGCAGGCTCTCCACCTGATGAACGGCCCAGATCTAAGATCTAGCACAAATGAGCAACATTGGCACGTGCTCCCCTGAATTGTCTCTTCATCGGTTGGCTACTACATTCCAATGACCACGTAAGCTACAGAAGATGGCGAATAATATAGTAACATTGCCGGCGAGAATGAGATGGCAATTTAGTTAGTTAAATCTCCACCACACATACTTCCAAACATTCAAGCATCCATCACTTGGTATGGCCCACCTTAGTTCACATGGGAACCGTTTCACAACCTATTATTTTCCCATAAACAACTAGCTCCCCCTATACATCACTCCCTCTATAAATACGTATACCACTCATCACCAATCCCTCCATCACCAGTTCCACTACCATCAATACCCAAGTGTTTGAAGATGGCCTCAAAGAGCTCAGCATCCTTTGCGCTTTTCCTCTCCCTCAACCTTCTCTTTTTTGTTTTTGTCTCTGCCAACCATGACAAACCATGCCCATGTAACCCTAGCCCTTCCCCAAATCCAAAGCCAAAGCCCACACCTTCTCCCACCCCATCATCGGGCGGTAAGTGCCCTAGAGACGCGCTCAAGCTCGGCGTATGCGCCAACTTGCTAGGGTTGGCGAAGATCAAGGTGGGGTCCCCACCTACCCTCCCTTGTTGCTCTCTCCTCGAAGGCCTGGTTGATCTTGAAGTCGCCGCATGCCTTTGCACCGCCATTAAGGCCAACATCTTGGGCATTAATCTCAACATTCCCATCGCCCTTAGCTTGCTCGTGAATGCATGTGGGAATAAGGTCCCATCAGGGTTCAAATGCGCCTAAGAGCTCTAATCATCGTCAGTTTCGGTCTTCTTTCCTTTGATTACATTATCATGTCTTTGTGTTTTGCTTGGTGAAGTGAATTACAAGCCTTCAACAAGCGCAGTAGGATTTATGCTGTTTTCTTTGCATGTATCATCATCATGTCTTTCTTTACCTTCTACTTGCACTGTGGATACAGTTATTAAATGTAGTTGTGAGTGAGAGAGGGAGCATTTGGAGCCATGAAAATACAATGGCTTTGTATTTTCCATCATAAGGATGGCGATCTTAAATAAAGCTTCGTTTGTGATCGAATTTTGAATTCGTTTTCTGGTGCGTTTGGTTGCACTGAATATTCATGAAATATCATGATATTTCATGCAATAAAACGCAGCCTTCATGTTTTAATTCCAGGTGTTGATAGCAAACAAGCACGTATCTTTTACTGGTAAGTTGTGTGTATGAGAGAGATTATTCCCGCCAGACGGCCAGAATCGGACGCGGTTTGGCTGGTGACCCCATGCCAACACCAGCCAGCTATCTGGTGTAAAAGCTCTGTGGGTTACACCATGATGTATGTTTTTTATCCACCCCGTCCTTCCGTTTTTCCATCTAATTTTAGTGCATGAGCCCAAGAATTAGATAGATCCAAATATCAAGTGGACCACACCACAAGAAACAGTGGAATTGAATGCTTACCGTTGAAAACTTCTGGGAGGCCACGAAAGTTTCAGATCTAGCTGATATTTTTGTTTTCCCTACATCCACGTCTTTGTGACTAATATGAACAGGTAATAAAGATCACTGTCGGCTTTTTGAAGGTTTCAACGGTGGTCATCATTCTCCCTACTGTTTCCATGTGGTGTGGTCTACTTGAGATTTGGATCTGCCTCGGTTTTGAATTCAAAATGGATGGATGGCGTGGATAAAACATATACATCATGTTGGCCCCCAGTCCCCAAAGAGTTTTGACATCAGCTAGCTGGCTGGCTGGTGTTGTGTCACCAGCCAAACCGCGTGCGCAAGAATCACAATCACAATTCACTAGGCCGACACTTATCAGTCCTGCTGGACTATAGAGCGTTCAACGCCCCGTACGTGACACGTGGCAGGAAGGTTGGTGGATCCGGATCGTCGACAAAGTGGGACTTGTTCGCTGATGGTCACTGGTTGAAAATGAAATCCCGGCTCGGTCAGTTTCTCTCGAATCCATTTTCATTTCGACCGTACATCTCAACATGACCAACCATATTGAAAGGAGGGTTTCGACCGTTCTCACCTCGAAGTTTGGATGAATTACTTGACGAGATTCAACCTTTCAAATATTCTAAGAGTGGCTCTCCGCCAAGCTTCCGTAAAATACTTGGACCAAAGTGCCTTTGTCCTTGTTCCAGCAGTTGTATAGTTTTTTAGGGAAAAAAAAGTTACGTCATATTTAATGCTAAGAAAGTAACGTGTACAAAACACTTTTTTATGCGTGGGAAGGACCAAACTAGTGGGGCCCACATGGATGTTTGTGTATAATTTATGTCACCCGTACTTTTTATCATGTCATTTTAGGGTTAGGGTCCAAATATCAGTCTTAGCCAAAGCTAGTGTAGGCCACATAATAGAAAACAATGGTAATAATGGAACCCACTGTTAAAACTTTTTAGGCTCACTTTGATGCTTGTTAGAAGTGGATACTGCCCAAATTAGGACTTTTTGGGCCCACGACAAATAGGCCGACAAGGTGGACGAAATAGATCACCCCATTGTAGGCCTATTAGCCTAAAACAACGCTCGTGTGAGCCAGAAAATAGAAAATAATGGTGGGGCCACATTGATGTTTGTGTATAATCTATGCCGCCCATCCATTTTGGACACACGATGAGCTGGTAGACAAGGTGGAAGGAACGGATCACCCCATTGTGGGCCTTAGGTTATTGTACTAATGGTCATCCTTTCATCTGGTAGTAAAGGAAGTGAATATGCAACAACCGCGACCTATATAATATAATAACTATGACCCATATAACATGATAACTACGATCCATGACAACTACAACTCATATAACATGACAACCATAACCATATAACATGGCAACTACGACGCAGGCAAACCACGCCCCATATAACATGACAACCACGACCCTTATAATATGACAACCACGATCTATAACAACTACGACCCATATAACATGACAACCACGACCCCTATATACATGGGATATTCGATATCTACGTATGTCATGTATTAACTTTGATGGGTCGTGGTCCATTACAACCGCGACCTGTATAATAGAACAACCACGACCCATATAACATAATAACTACGACCCATAACAACCACGACCTATATGACATGACAACCACAACCCATATCTCATGATAACTATGACCCTTACCACATTACAACCACCTGATGTGACCTATGCTACGATACCGATATCGTTTTCACGACTATGGCGTGACTTGTACTAACTTGGTGAGTACATGGAATATTCGATATCTACGTATGTCATGTACTAAATCTTATGTGCACCAACTTGGTGAATACATGGGATTAAAGATATTTACATATGTCATGTTTTAACTTTGACGGACGATAAGGATCTTATGTGCAAGTCACGCCATTGTCGTGCGTATGTAGCCATATGGGACGTAGTTGCATATGGGTCATAGTTATCATGTTATATGGGTCGTGGTTGTCATGTTATATGGGTCGTGGTTCTCATTTCCTGCTCCCAGATTGCATCACAACCACGACCCATACCTCATGACAACCACGACCCTTATCACATCACAATCACGACCCATACCTCATGACAACCACGACCTTTACCACATCACAACCATGACCCTCGTGGTTGTCATGTTATATGGGTCGTGGTTGTTATTTCTTGCTCCCGGATTGCATGACAATCACGACCCATACCTCATGACAATCACAACCCTTACCACATTACAATCACGATCGTGGTTGTCATTTCCTGCTCCCAGATTGCATGACAACTACCACCCTTACCTCATGATAACCACGACCCTTACCATATTATAATCATAACCCTCATGGTTGTCTTGTTGTATGAGTCGTGGTTGTCATTTCCTTCTCCTAGATTGCATGACAACCACGACCCTTACCACATTACAACCACGATCGTGGTTGTCATGTTATATGGGTTTTAGTTGTCATTTCCTGCTCCTAGATTGCATAATAATCACGACCCTTAGCTCATGACAACCACGACCTTTTTCACATTACAGCCATAGGGTTGTGGTTGTCTTTTCCTGCTCCCAGATTGCATGACAACCACGACCCTTACTTCATGATAACCACAACCCTTACCACATTACAACCACAACCATCGTGGTTGTTATGTTATATGGGTCATTGTTCTCATTTCCTGTTCCCAGATAGCATGATAACCATGGCCCATTCGAAAGCAACGTGTTCACTTCCTTTTCTACCAAACCATTGGTACCATAACTTAGGCCCAAAATAGGGTGATCCGATCCATCAACCTTGTCGGCTAGCTCGCTGTGGGCCAAAAAAGTCCAGACTTGGACAGTATCCACTTCTATTCACCTTGTCGGCTGATATTTGAGACTTACCACTAAAATGACATGACAAAAAAGATGGGCGGCATGGATTATGGACGGCATGGATGCCTTACTCCTAAAATGACACGGCATGGATGCCTTACCTCTAAAATGACACAGCAAAAAGGATAGACGACATGAATTATAGACGGCATGGATGAAACACATACATCATGGTGGGGCCCACAGAGCACTGAGCACTAGCCATTGCCTGGTGACAGGGGGAGTAGCCAATCCGTCACTTTCTCGGGAGAGTAATTCCATCTCTCTAGGACCGTACGACTTCGGAACCAAGGATGAGCAATTTCGTCTTAAACAATATTCAAAGCTTGTCAAAGGCCACTCTTAGGATATTTGATAGGTTGAATCTTGTTAGGTAATTTGTCCAAACTTTGAGGTCAGTACGGTCCAAATCCCGTAAGAGGATTGTCTGTTCGAACTGCTGGCTGCTCGTTGACAGGATCCATTAGATAAATGATCTGGATACTCCGCCAGCCGGATATTCCAACTAGTGGGACTCGTTCGTGGATGGCTTTTGGTTGAAATTTGAAAATCATAATGAACGGACGATCAGCCATCATTTTCTCCAGTTGAATCCGATTTCATTTTGACCGTATATTGGGTCGTCACCCTCCATACGGATAGGATCGTCTGTTCGAAACGTTGCTCATCCATCGATAAAATACTGGCCGTTCATTGACAGGACGCTTTAGATGGATGGTCTAGATACACCACCCGGCCTTCCATGTTTCAGGTATCGGGGATGAGTGGTCCCACATGCCACAGACATGCAAGGGCGCGGCTTGGGTGGATTCCCGGATCCGCCGAGGTCGGTCGATCCCTGACTGTGAGGCCCACTGTGATTTATGTTCTTTAAATCCACGCCGTCCGTCCGTTTTTACAGATCATTTGACAGGAAGATACCAAAAATGAAAAAGATAAAAATCTCAGGGCCACCACACCACAGGAAACAGTGGTGATTGAATATTAAAAACTTCTGGGGGGCCACAAATTTTTTGGATCAATCTGATATTTGTGTGATACCTCCATCCAGGTCTTTTTGACCTTATAAACAGGTTGGATGGCAAATAAACTTTCCGTTAGCCCCCAATACATTTTTAATGGTGGGGATTCAATCACCACTGTTTCCTGTGGTGTGGTCCACATGAGATCTGTAACTTCTTCATTCTTTGAATTACGCCCTAAAATGAAATGTAAAAAACTGATGGACTGCGTGGATGTAAGGCACATACATCAAGGTGGGCTCCACAGTCAGGGATCCATCCTAGCCGCGCCCCCAATGCAAATGGAGGCTCGTGTATGAATGGATGATGAAGTACTCAAGCACGACTGTTTCCTGTAGTGTGGTCCACCCGAGATTTGGGTCTGCTTAATTTTTGGTATCAAGTCCTAAAATGGGCTGAGAACCAGATAGGCGGCGTGGTGGGCCCCACGGTAAGGGTGATACGGGGTAACATCGAATCCGCTCCCGGCATGGGCTTGCTAACGTGGGTGAAGAACGAGGTAGATTAGGCTGTCTCCTATCCTACCTGCCATATGTATATACAGCCTACCATATGAACGGACGGTCTGGGTCGAAATGATCCAATGCTCTGAGAGCACAATAAGTTACATGCTCCCATGGATCGTTGCTCTTGCTCCTGTGGTAGATTCGCAGGAGTTTCAACATCCGGTAAGGGTTTGATTATCCCTAGGTGGTGAAATCCCACTACGGCGTGAGTGTGTGGGGGTGTGTGTGCGTGTGTAAAAAAGAAGAAGTTACATGCTCCGATTTGCTTCGGCTCAGATTTATTGGTTGGACTATCCAGTGTCCTGTCCGTAAAGCCCAAAGCACATGTCATGGCCTGTCAGGTGAAAATCACACCCATCTTATAATTCCACCCATCGATCAATGGCCTATAAAGATGGACGGTTAAGATCATTTATGAAAAATAGGCTAGGCCTAACCAGCATTTTCAGCATCCTTTGTCAGGATCCATCATGGATGGCTCATGGTTCAAAATCATCACTTCCATCAACAAATCCTAACCACTAAGAGTATTACTTATGGTGCTTTGAGAGCACTACATTATTATTATTATTATTATTATTATTATTATTATTATTATTATTATTATTATTTTTTATTATTATTATTTTTTTGGGTAGCTTGTTAGTATACACCTATGTCAGTACACACCGTCATGCCCCAAAATTTGGATACCCGAATAGGGTGTCCAGGACCCGAATTCCAGATCTGTGACATATATATATATATATATATATATATATATTATATATATATATATATATATAAAGTATGACAATTATATATGCATTTCATTTCTCTCACCATAGCCCACAATTTAAAATCCTAATACATGCTAAGATAACTAATTACATAATCTGTTACTACATCGATGTATAATTATTTAACTTAAGTTGAAGTAAGAAAATCAAGTCAAACATTACTATATTCAGAGTTCTAAAATAAAATAAAATTAATCCTATGTAGAATGACATGCCACGTGCATCCAACCACATTCAATGCTCCACTACTAATAATAGTACCTGCATCTTCAAAATATTCATAATTTGAAACGGTTAAAATATAATGAGTTGACAACTCAATAGCATCACATCAATCCCGAGTTGAAAGCCTCACAAATATTATTAAATTTAACCTCGACATATTAATCAAAATAAGGTGAACATTGGATTTAAAATAATAATTAATAATTTGACATACATGAATATAAAATGAATAAATTGTTAAACATAGCTTTTCTAAAAATACTAAGATTTGGAGTGGGCAAAACACTCATGTGTGCTGATTCTTTTAGGGGATGACCCACGACAGAACACCGGTGTTGATCCTTTCAGGGTATGACCCTCGGCAGAGCATCGGTATAACCTTTTAGGGACAAAAGCCCAGGGCAGTGCACCCGTGTGTACGATCCTTTTAGGGAATCACCTAGGGCAGAGCATCCGTGCCGATCCTTTTGGGAATGACCCTAGGCAGAGCACTCGTGTCGTGCTGATCATTTCAGGAATGACCTTGGTCAAAACACCCGTAAGAATCATTGCATAAAAAAAATAGTTCACATAAAATGCATCTAACTTACAAGGAAATATGACAGATATAATGTCTATGTTCATATAATGAATATTTATTATCACCACTAGATAATATTAAATGGAAAAAAAAATAATATTTGCATTGGTTTAGTTAAATAAAGAATATCTCAATATCTATATCATATAAGACAATTACTTATGAATTTTTCAATAGGGAATGATCACACCTATTTGTTGTGATGATAAAACACTCAGATACAGATATGAATTTTCGTAGGATTATTCTCTGGATAACAAAGTCTGCTACAAATCTGATTCGATGTAACGATCAAAAACAAAATTGAATTTGTATACTAGAATTGGTTCGATCAGATAAGATTTACTTATGGTGCCAATACAATTCTCATAATTAGGGTTTTTATCTGTACAAAAACTTTTGAAAATAAATGAATAATTACAACTATACATTGGTTTCAGATTAACTATCTGGGAAACAATTTACCTATTGCAGGATGTAAATATACATACTAAGACCTTAGATATTAATTAATGGTCAGATATATTTTTAATAGGCCTCATGGAAAGATTTACTTACCGTAATGCTGGTTTACATATATCAGACAATGGTGGTGTAGATGAAGAAGACAATAATGTCAGAATCTGGATTATTGCATTTTTGCAACATTGATAGCTGTGGATGGTTCTTACGGGCCGTATAAAGCTTGTAGGCTCCACAGATTGAAGCTTTAGATTGATTTTGTTGGTTGATTTTGAAGTTGGAAGGTGCAACTATGTAAGAGAATCTCCACGATCGTAAGAGAGGAGATTTGAATATGAAGGAGTCTGAGAGAGGAAGGAACGTGAGAGCGTGACTTAAGTTGTTGTAACCGTACGGGTAGTGAGGTAGGGTCCATCATAATGTCTGAGAAAAATCAGGCCATTAATCAGGTTCCACAGGCCGTAGTGCTAAAAAATTTAGTTCAAATCAAGCTTCAAGGTGAGCCACGTAAAATATTTTTAGGCAAAAGATTTCAAGGGCTAAGGTTAATCGAGGGTCCGGGTTCAATGGACGGTTTAGATTAAGGAGTGGGTCCCACTATAATGATGACATGTATGGTGGATGGGTTCGCATCCACAACTGTACCGCAGAGAAGAAGGAATGACAGAGAGAGTTCTGGAGGAGAGATGGGCTGGTTCGTGGGTGATGTGCGTCAGTACGTCACTTTGCTTTATTTTTTTGTTTTTTAGAAAGTGGGCTCCATAGAAATGATGTAATAAATCCACACCGTTCATCAGTTTTGCCCAACAAAGTTAGGGCATGTGCCCAAAAATGAGGGTCATCCAAAGCTCATGTGGGCCACACCATATGTAACGGTGGAACCCACCGTTTAAAAAGACGGAGTGTTACACACACCATGTTAGCGAGAGCACTGGATTCATTTCTCTTGTATATTTATTATTTAACCTCTTAAATTCGTATGTAAACCATAGTCGCATGTGATCCAAATTAGTCAATAAACTAGTACCATATTAATGTGAAAAGAAGAAAATTACAACCGCTTAAAGACAAACGGTTGAAATTAGTTTCTGTGTGGGCCTCAATTCATGCAATTCTTTTAGAATTTTATAATTCGGCCCTATTGCTCTCGTGATACTCCGATCAGTAAAATAAGGTGGTGAGATCCCTTCTGCCCCCAAGCTAGCAGACCATATTCCACGCGTCAGGGTCCATTATGCTTCATCCATGAATGGCCACGTGGCTGGGCAGTCAGATAATCCAGACCATCCATCTGGTTGGCCGCAAGTTTTATGGGCGACTGCACATTACTGCACCAACATTGCGATCCTCCCCCGATGAATATGGACTAGATGGGAAAAATAAGATTATCTAACGAGTGCGATATTTATTTAAGTCTCTCATCTACTGCATGACCCATCAGATTGATGGTTCAGATTATCCAGTGAAGTGGCATGCTAGGTGGGCCCATCATGGACTGTTCAAGCAAGAGATCCTCCAGTGCAACGTAAGTCACTTGCGTCCCAACGTGATGCATGAGTGCTATTAAATGCACCCCCAATGTTAGACGTCCTAGTCACCTAGATCCCAAAATCCCGTCTTATCCATAACTTGGGTGGGCCACATCGAGGAGACTGCGCCCACCATAGAAACTTTCGGATGAAATGGAGGGTAATCCTGTTGTGTCAGACACTCATCAGGTGCGTCCAGTAGGATATAGGCATGATTGTACGTTGCTCTTTGTGGGGCACCTCAAATGGGTTTTTAAATGGAATATTCTTGGGATGTAGGGTGCCCATGAGGATTCTCACCTGATGAACGGTTTGGATTTTATAGATACCTCACAAGTGGGATCCACGCAGCTTAAACCTATTCGTTGGAATGGATGTGAGCATTCCCTGATTAAAAAGAGTAGCATTATTGCTACAAGCAAACACATATTCGCCACACCAATGTCTGGTTAATTGTAATTATCAAGCGGAATTTACTTGTTTGATCACAACATAACCTAAAAAAGAAAAAGAAAAAAAAAAAGAGAGCATAAAAATAGGTTAAAGGGCTAGCTCCATTAGTGATTGATGATGTTTAAAAATGAGTTCATCTCATTCTAGTTAATTGTAATTATGTGCTGGAGATGATGATTTTTTATTATCAAGGAAAAAAAAAAAAATCTCTAATATATAATTATAATTAACTAAAATGAAATGATTATTATTATTATTTTAAAATTTTTTTTAATTATTTTTTTTAATAAAGGTGGGAGCATACCACGTGAACTATGTTAACTTGACAGAAAAGATGCTGTGTATGACAAAAGGCCGGGCTCCACAGGAAAAAAAATATGGCCTTGCCACAAATAATTCCTCTTAATACAGTAAAAACACCAAAAAATCTCTGCCAATAATAATAATAATAATAAATAATAAATAAATAAATAAATCATTTATAGACCTCTACCAAACGGCTTTAATCGTGTAGCATAAGGATGCCCACTTACCGAGTTTCAAAAGACCAAATGATTGCAGCAAGGAGACTGGAAAAGAATATAATTTCCACTGGGAGTTTTATATTCTCTGGATTGGCCGTCAACATCAATGGCGCAGGCGCCATGGTGTCATGAAGAGTTAATTTTTATTTATTTTTACTTTCGATCACCATTTTTTTTTTTCCCTTTAAAAACCTTTCTGGAGGTCATTTTCTTAAGGCAATTGATTCTATCATGAGCTTTATTTATTTATTTATTTATTATTTTTTAACACAGCTAATTTAAACCATGTCTTTCAGACCACATTTTCTCTTACTAGTTTGATTTAAGAGTACAGGCTGTTTTACAAGGTTGGGCACGAGGCCCACCATCTGTGTGGCATCTAACCTATCCAATAGGATTGCTCTATCATGAAATTAAACATTTGTGTAACATCTATGTAGTCTCTGCTTTCTGTATAAACTGTAACATGAGTCTGAACTTAAGCAAGAAAACAACCTTCTCTCTCTCACATCTTTTACAGAGTATCAAACAGTTTACATGTTTGAGAGAGGTCGTTTAAATCCTGAGGAGTTTTTTGCCATTGATCTGAGTGCGTGCACTCCTGGTGGGTAGAACCAGTCCTAAAGATAGTGACCTGGTTGTTATGGTCCGTTCCTATGAACACTGCTGATATTCAAATAAAGCGAAAGAGATTTGCCAGATATATATACACATAGCAACTACCAAATCTTTACAAAAATAAGATATTTTCAGTTTTTAGCCTAACAAGTTTAGCACTATTATGTTTTCAAATACATCTCAAAAGATCATAAATTAAGACCTTATCAGGTTGGAGCAGTTCTATGGAACCAAATTTTATGTGGCAACAAAATGAGTTGTGTTTGCTGGCATCGTTAAGTTTGACTTATGTGCTGATTAAATTTTGTCCCACTCGTGAACTTGAACTTAGTTCATCCCGTACTCATGAGAAATGGAAAGGGAAAACCTCTGTTTACAAGAATCATATCCTCAATCTGCTTGCCGTATGTGGTACCCATGTTGGAGTTTCAGACTAAAACTGGCATTTTCCAGCAACAGCCAGTGACTATTGAACTCCCCGTGCATGACAGCTGCAGCTCTAAAGGAGCTGTTTTGGAAGACGAAATACCTTTGTAGGTTTTTAAAAGCATTAAATGATAGAAGAATCTAGTAGGGTATTGTAGTCATTTCACAATTGGTGTAAATCCCTATATAAAGGAGTTGCGTATCCGATTACAGTAAGTGTGCAGCAGTGAAATAGTTTCAATATTTGAATTTTTAAATTTCTATTTGTTTTGCTATATCTCTTCTTTAAATTTCTACAAAATCAGGTTTTCTAAGTTGTCTTGAGGCTTTGTAAAACTGATAAATTTGGTTTGTACAACCAACAAACTGGTATCAGATATAGATGATCCTGTGGGACTGAGTATAGTTCGAAGGTGCAGATCGTGTGATCAAAGTGTTGCTGCTGCTACGTCAAGAAAAAGGCGTTGTTGTTGATCCATGGTGTGAAGAAGTGATGTCGTCCTTGATCCAGCCGCAGATTCCAAAGTTATCTAAGGATAACTATGAAAACTAGTGCATCCAGATGAAGACTTTGTTCGGATCTCAAAATCTATGAGAGATCGTCAGTGATGGGTATGTAAAACCCACAACGGAGCAAGAAGCCTCCTATTCTGCCAAACAAAAGACCACTCTCAAATATCAAAGGAAAATGACAAGAAGGCTTTATTTTTTTATATATCAAGGGATGAATGATTCCACCTTTGAACGAATCACCGAAGCTATGACATGCAAGCAAGCATGGGAGAGTCTCAGCACCATATTCAAGGGTGTTGATCGTGTAAGGAGGGTTCGACTCCAAACCCTTAGAGACGAGTTCGAAGCTGCACATATGAAGAAAGATGAGTCCATTTCAGACTATTTTTCAAAATTGCTTGTTATAGTTAACAATTTAAAAAGAAATGGCGAAAAGTTTGAAGATATTCGGGTAGTAGAAAAAATATTCCGACCTCTCACAACCAAATTCGAACATGTGGTTGTGGCCCTTGAAGAATCGAAGGACTTGAAAAATTTGTCTGTCGAAGAGTTGATAGAATCGTTGCAAGTGCATGAGCAACAGATGCAGAAAAATAATGCATCGACGTTGGAACATGCCCTATAGTCTAAGCTGACTCTAAATGACCAAAATAGTGGTCATACAAATCGTGGAGGTTGCGGTACCAGCACTAATGCAAGAGGAATGACACGTGGATATCATCTGAACCATCCACAAAATCAACAGAAATTTACCAATTTCTGTGGAAGAGGGAATGGCAGAGGTCAATCTATACGCAGTCGTGAAAATATGAGAAATATTCAATGTCGAAATTGCAACAAATTCGGCCATTTTGTCTTGAATTGTTAAAGCAAGCCAGTGGATCACGATGAATGATCCAACTATGCTGAAGCATCGAGTCATGACCAAGAAGACTCCACAGTACTGCTTTCATAAGAAAAAGGTTGTAATTGACCAGATGTATGGTATCTTGACACAAGTGCAAGCAATCACACGTGTGAGAACAAAAGACTATTTAAGGAACTCACAGAAGGAGTTCATGGTAATGTAACATTCAGTGATTCATCAAAGATGCTGGTGAAAGGTAAAGGTGAAATCAAAATCTTTCAGAAGAATGGTGTTCCGAACTACATCTCCAATGTGTATTATGTGCCCAACATGAAAAGTAATATACTGAGTCTCGGACAACTCCTCGAAAAAGGGTATGTTATATACATGGAGAATTCTTCTCTTTCCATAAGAGATGCATGGACGTTTGATTGCGAAAGTCCAGATGGCGAAGAATCGTATGTTTCCGCTCCATATAAACACAATGCTCGAGAAGTATTTTTATGGAAAAGTAAAGAATGACTCTTGGATGTGGCATCTTCGCTTTGGCCATCTAAATTTCAGTGGCTTGAAACTTTTGTCGTCATCAAGCATGGTGCATGACTTGCCTACCATTAAAGCTCTAGAACAAGTGTGTGCGTCGTGCACACTTGGGAAACAACAAAGGGACTCCTTTTCGAGTGGAGTATCCCGAAGAGCAAGAGAACTGTTGCAGTTGGCTCACACTAACATCTGTGGACCATTGGAGCCAATTAATCTCTCTTGGAGGTAATAAATACTTTATTACCTTCATTGACGATTTCAGTAGAAAATTCTGGATGTATATAATAAAAAGAAGTCTACTACTTTTACTATTTTAAAAAATTTTAAGGCTCTTGTTGAAAAAAAAAAGTTGTCTTAAAATCAAAACCCTTAGATCTGACAGAGGTGGAGAGTACACCTCAAATGTCTTTCGAGAGTATCGCATGGATCAATGAATCAAGCAACAACACACTGCAGCCTATACATCACAGAAGAATGGAATTGCGGAACGAAAAAACCATACCATTCTCGACATGACAAGAACCATGCTGAAGGAGAAAAGTCTGTTAAATAATTTCTAGGCAGAGGCAGTTGCATGTACTGCCTATCTGCTCAATAGGTGTCCGATCAAGAGTGTCAAATTCATGACACAACAGGAAGCATGGAGCGACTACAAGCCGAGCGGGGTGTACCTTAAAATCTTTGGGTATGTCACCTACGCTCAAGTTTCAAAAGCAAAAAGAAAAAAACGTAACGATCGTGGTGAGAAGTGTATATTTATTTGCTACAATGAAGAGTCAAAGGCATACAAGTTCTACAAACCACTAACTAATAAGGTGGTGGCGAGTAGAGATGTGGTGTTCTGCGAGAAAGAAGCCTAGAAGTGGAACCAAGAAGATTCAGACAAAGAAAATCAGGTCGAGGTCGAAGAATATGAGAAAAGAGGCATGTGAATTAGGAGCAGACACTCACATCACCCCATTCGTATCGCAGAAGTCTAGAAGTACGTTCCATCTCCCCTTGAAGTACTTCATCAAATTAAAATTCAATTAGCACGTCTTTGTCCAATTCTCCCTCACCCATGGCTCCGATTAAAATGAGAAGCCTCGATGATATATATGAAGGAACCGAGGAAGTAAATTTATTCTGTATGTATACTGATCATGAGCCTCTTACATTTGAGGAGGCCGTGAATGAAGGATGTTAAGGAAAGGCTATGGAAGAAGAGATCCATGTTATCAAGAAGAATCACACATGGGAGCTGCTCTTACTCCTTAAAGGCCAGAGGAGCATTGGTATCAAATGGGTGTATAAAATCAAGCAGAATGCCGATGGTAATATTGAACGATATAAGGCAAGGCTCATAACAAATGGCTATAAACAAAAATATGGGGTAGACTATGAAGAAGTTTTCACTCTAGTTTTTTTTTTTTTTTCAACATAAAGGTCCAACTCCATTTTTAAAAAAGGATCGCTCGCCTTGATACTGTGAGGATGATTATCTCCCTTGCAGCTCATCATAGTTGGATGATCTACCAACTAGATGTGAAATCCGCATTCTTAAATGGAGTACTCGAAGAAGAAGTTTATGTTGACCAACCTGAAGGTTTTGTCATGCAAGAGGAGGAACACAAGGTGTATTAGCTGAAGAATGCCCTGTATGGGTTGAAGCAAGCCCCTCGTGCTTGGAATGCACGGATCGACTGCTATCTTCAAGAGAATGGTTTCGTCAAATGTCTGTATGAGCATGCCGTCTACATAAAGAAGAATGCTCGTAGCGATATCCCTATAGCTTGTTTATATGTTGATGATCTGCTGTTCACAAGAAACAGCCAGGCGATGTTTGAAGAATTCAAGCATGCTATGTTCAATGAATTCGAGATGACTGACGGTGGATTGATGTCCTTCTTCTTGGGCATCGAAGTGAAACAACAAGTCAGCGGCATTTATATATCACAGAAGAAGTACGCAAAGGAACTTCTTAAAAAATTTAAGATGACCGACTACAATGTCGTAAATACACCTATAACAACGGGCCTGAAGCTCACAAAAGATGGCGAAAGAATAAATGTTGACTCGACTCTATTCAAGAGTCTGATTGGAAGTCTCAGATACCTTATAATCACTAGGCCATATATATTCTATAGTGTTGGGCTTCTAAGCCAGTAAATGGAAGCGTCAAAAGACTCACACTAGCTAGTTGCAAAAAGAATTTTGAGGTATATCAAAGGGACTATTGAATTCAGTCTCTTTTATCCATACGATGATGAGGCGATTCTATATGGATAATCCGATAGTGATTGAGGAGGTGACCAAGATGAAAGGAAAAGCACCACTGGCTATGTATTATATCTCGGGTCAACTGCCTTCACATGGAACTTAAAGAAGCAAAGTGTGATCGATTTGTCTACATGTGAAGCAGAGTATGTGGTAGCATCATCCACAGTCTGTGAAGCAATATGGTTGAAGAACCCGCTAAAGGAGTTGAAACATTCACAGGAGGAATTCATCATTATATACGTGGATAACAAGTCAACAATCGAACTTGCCAAAAATCCAATACAACATGGGAGGAGCAAGCACATTGATACAATGTATCATTTCCTAAGAGATCAAGTGAAGCAGAAATCAGGGAAGCTAGAGTATTGTCATATATACCACTGAACAAGTAGCGGATATCTTCACCAAAGCATTGTCAAGCATTGCTGACTGATACATTTAAGAAGCTTAGATCAATGCATGGAATGAAGCCTATTTTGGTTTAAAAGGGAATATTGGAGTTTCAAACTAAAACTGGCATTTTCCAGCAACAACCAGTGACTATTGAACTCCCCATGCATAGCAGCTGTAGTTCTAAAGAAGCTGTTTTAGAAGATGAAAAATCTTTGTAGGTTTCTAAGAACATTAAATGATAGAAGAATCTAGTAAGGGTATTGTAGTCATTTTACAGTTGGCGCAAATGCCTATATAAAGGAGTTGTGTATCCAATTATAGCAAGTGTGTAGCAGTGAAATAGTTTCAATATTTGAATTTCTAAATTTCTATTTGTTTTACTATATCTCTTCCTTCTACAAAATCAGTTTCTCTAAGTTGTCTTGAGGCTTTGTAAAGCCAATATATTTGGTTTGTACAGCCAATAACCCATACATCGAAAAAGTTGATGGCAGTGACTGCAAGTCAAAAAATGCAGTCAGAGTAGGTGATGATGAGTCTCCAGAAGACATGCTTTAAAAGAAATAAAGAAAAAAAGTCCTGGGAAAACAACAAAGGATGAAAGAGAAAATCCATATGAGCATTAGCTTTGATGCTAGGACATTTTCATCCTTTTTTTTTTAATTATTTTATTATTTTTTTATATATAAATGTGTCAAGGCCAGCTAAAGCATTTGTTTAAACCTTTCAATTTTTGGGTTATTTGGCAATACCACAATGCTACTTTATTCAAAATCCCTTAATAATTTTTAAAAGAGTTTAATGATACTTAGGCCATATGCCAATCAACAAGCAGGTATTCATAAAGTGTACATGTGGGACATAATAATTCAAATAATTGAACCCTTTGTAGACAAGTCACAAAAGTAGTTCTTGGGCCGAGCTTCCTCAACAGGTGCGTGGGCTTCTTGTCTTAGACGGGGTAGGGATTGGTTCTATCAGGGAGAGGAAGTAACTTTCCAACTTTCTTTTCTGTTGATGGGAGGTTATCCCTTCCTTCTTTTGTTTTGGTTTGTTCTGGGTTTTGTAAATAGTGGGATTAGTGTGGCCCGGTTTTGTTATTTCGTTTGGTCCTCACCAGATCCTTTTTCTCCTGGGAGGGCCAAGTTTTGTAAGTTTCTATTCAGAAGTTATATATGAATCAAGAATTTTTGAAAAAAAAAAAAAAAAGAAGTCACAATTCCAATACGATAGATTGGTTGGACAATTGTAGTCTCTCATCCATGGATGCTTGTATATGGTAAAAGAAACTTTGAATATTTTTCATTTAACAGTCCAATAAATGTTCACAAATCTGCTATTTAGATGGTGGAATAACAATAATTTTGGATTCATGATCCATTTACACTGGGTACCATGATATGATCGATTTAATTTGACTACTTATATGTCATGTTTGTAATTTTTAAGTGACTGCATATCGCCAATCCTCTCCATCATTAGACCATCAAACAAGTCTCAAAACTCAGTCGCCTACCCAGTCTCCTTCCTGTCTGCAGCTCCAGTCAAACCTGCCCTGCCCTTCCCTCTCCCAATCCCATGCCCATACCCTATCCTATCTAATCCCACCAAACATGGACCCATCTCGATCCCCTACCCTTCCCGGTAATGAATTACACACCCAAACCCTGTTCCGTCACCCGACCCCAGCCGTGATGGAAGCTTGGGGAAAATGGCTATCAGGGATCAAAGGCCTCTTCAAAGACTCAGTGGCAAAGCAGGATTGCCAGTCATCGCTAGCAACAACGAAGCAGCCTTTACATCCAGTGAACGGGATCAGTTCGACTCCAACTCCCACTCAAAATCAAGAGCCCCTAGAGTGTAGTGCTATAGGTAAGGCTCAATTGCATTCTAATTCTAGGGAGGAAGTGGGTCTCAGTTTGTCAGCAGGTGCAGAAAACCATCTGAGTCCGGAAATACTCAACCTCTCCCAGATCCAATCCAAGGAGGGCCTTGACTTATGGGTGGACATACGAGATGGTTCGGGAACTACTTCTCCTTTGTCATCAGACCTCAATAGTGAGTTAGATCGGCCCCATAAAGGCAAGAAGACAGGAAAGATAGGAAGCAAATTGAAGCAGAAACTCAGTCAGATCAAGAGAAGAGCCAGAGGCTGAAAGGGAAACAGAAATGGGCTGCGTCAAGAGGGTGGTTGTCTGATGATTAGCATAATTTCCTGGAATGTGAGAGGGGTAGGCAATGCTCCTACCATCCGCTATCTGAAAAGACTTATTTCAAAACACAGTCTTGACATTCTTCTTCTTCAGGAACCTATGATCAGGGAATCGAAGAAAGCGTATCTGGTGGCGAAGTTGGGATTTGCCAAACATTATTCACATGTCTCGGCAGGTAACAGAATCTGGATTCTGGTTTCAGAATCCATCCAACTCAACCTTCACAGAGCCTTCCCTCAGTGTATTACTCTCATCTTTTCCTCGACAGCCCTCCTTCTTATTACAGTCACAACCTTCTATGCCAGTTGTTCGAGGGAGCCGAGAAAGGCTCTTTGGGAGGAGCTACGATCTATTCATGAGTCCACGCAAGGACCCTGGCTGATTGGAGGGGACTTCAATACCACCTTAACGCCCGATGATATACACGGTGGGACTCCCCAAATGACTAGAGCAATGAATGATTTTCAGCACATGGTCAATGACACTGGTATGATTGACTTGGGGTATTCGGGTTCCCCGTTCACATGGTACAATAACCGTTCCGGCAGAAGTCGTTGCTGGGCTAGACTAGACAGGCTCTTCATCAATTCGGAGTGGCTTCAAGCTTACCCATCTTCCAACGTAGTGCACCTTACCAGATCTCAATCTGATCATTCTCCCCTGCTCCTAACTTGCCCCATCACTCAGTCATCCTTTCCTCGTCCATTTAAATTCCAACAAATGTGGACCAAGCACGAGGAATTTATCAAAATCGTTGCTGACTGCTAGAATAATGATGTCACAGCGACTCCCATGTTCAAGTTCCACATTAAGCTGAAAATACTTAAGACCAAGCTCAAACGTTGGAATAGAGAGCTCTTTGGGGACATCCACAAAAACATCCAGGAGGCTGAAGCTGATGTCAAAAGGGCTAAGCAAGACCTTCTTTCCACTCATTCCGAATCCAACCAGCAGAAGGTCAACATGGCGCATGCCCAGCTTAACAAAGTTCTACTCAAAGAGGAAATTTTTTGGAAGCAAAAATCAAGGAATCAGTGGCTCAGGGAAGGAGATAGGAACACCAGGTTCTTCCACAATTAGGTCCTCATAAGGCACAAAAACCTGGCAATTTCAATGCTGAAGACAGACATGGGCAAAATTCTTTAAAACATGGATGAAATTGGGGCTTTAGCTGAAAATCATTTTAAGGCCATCTTTTCATCAGATGGAGTAATGTCTAACCAGGCCATTCTCAACAACATTCCAAGACTTGTCACTGACAGAATGAACTCCTTCCTCTTGAGTCTCCTCTCCGGCCCATGAGGAGGTTAGATCAGCGGTGGCATCTATTCCCATTGACAGTGCTCTGGGGCCTGATGGTTTTAGTGGTGCGTTTTATTCCTCTTGTTGGGATGTGATCGGATCAGATCTGTTTTAAGCTACCAAGGATTTCCTCTCAGGGGGCCTCATCCCCAAGGCTTTCCAAAGCACTCACATTTGCCTAATTCCCAAGAAAAAGTCCCCGCATTTCATCTCAGACTACAAACCAATCAGTCTATGTAACTGTATCATGAAGGTCCTCTCCAAAATTATGGCGACCAGGATCTCCCACCTCCTTCCTTCTCTCATCTCTCCAGAACAAGGGGCTTTCATCAAGGACCGGATGATATCAAAAAACATCTCTTTAGCCCGCGAGATGGTTCAGGAGATAGACAGAAAAGTTTATGGAGGTAATCTCATCATTAAATTGGATATGGAGAAGGCGTATGACCGGATGGAATGGGACTTCATTTCCTCTGTCTTGCGGCAATTTGGTTTCAACTGCCAATGGATTCGTCAGGTGGAACGATGTTGGAAAGATGTCTTGTTTTCCATTCTTATCAATGGTAGGAGTTATGGTTTCTTTCAAGCCACAAGAGGGATTAGGCAAGGCGACCCCCTCTCCCCTACTATCTTCTTCATTGCTGCAGAAGTTTTAAGCAGGGGCATCTCAAACTTGTTCTCCTCTGGGAAATGTCAAAAATTTAGCCTTCCCCATCGATGTCCTCCGATTACTCATTTATTTTTTGCTGATGACGCCATCTTATTTCTTAATGGCAGGCTTTCTAATGTGCGTTGCAGAACTTTATTCATCAGTATGAATCTACTTCGAGTCAGCGAGTGAATGCAGCGAAGACGGTCTTCATCACACCAAAGAAGACGACCCGCCGCAAAGCCAACCGCCTCTCTCATACAACTGATTACATCCATTCTTCCTTGCCAATAAGCTATTTGGGAGTCCCTTTAGCCAAAGGTAAGATCAAAAGCCCGCTTCTGTAGCCAGTTGTCCAGAAGATCATAAAAAAAATCGAGGGCTGGCGAGGGAAGATCCTCAATCAGGCGACAAGACTGACTCTCATAAAGCATGTTCTTTCTAGTATCCTTGTACATCTCCTCTCAGCTATCAACGTCCCGAAATCGATCTGCAAATCTCTGAACAGAGCTCTAGCCAACTTTTTTTGGGGTAGCTCAGAAGAAGGCCACAAGAAGCACTGGATCAACTGGTTGACGATATGTGCCCCAACCTAGGAAGGTGGCCTAGGTATCAGGCTATTTAAAGACGTCATTCAGGCATTCGGAGTGAAGATGTGCTGGAACTTGTTACAATCTAAATCGCTTTGGGCTTCCTTCTTCTCAGCCAAATATTTCTGGAATTTCATTTTCAGGAAAGGCCGTCTTTCTTCGGGCTCCTCGTCGGTCTAGAAGGAGCTGATCAAGGCACTTCCCTTCACTCTCAATCACTCCAGATGGCTTATTGGCGCAGGTGATATCAGTTTCTGGATCCACAACTGGTCGGGTTGTGGCTTCCTTGCTGCTGCCATAGTGCGGCCAGTCCCTCCTCACCTGCTGTTAACCACTGTTAAGGACTTCAACCCTCAATCAGGGCGTTGGTGTCTGACTGACATTCAGGAATTCATCTCTCCTGCAGCTCTGCAGTCTGTTGCTCGTTCTCAGGTGGCCTTCACCAATCGACCGGACAAGCTCATTTGGAACTTAACCTCTTCAGGTAAGTTCACGATTCAATCAGCTTGGAATGCGCTTAGGGAGCAACACCATGAAGTCCCCTGGATTAAATGGTTCTGGAACAAACTTCTTCCCCCAAAAATTGCTCTTTTCAATTGGAGAGTAGTCCACAAATCCATCTCGACTGATGCAGCTGTGCAAAGATTTGGCATAAGCACAATCTCCCGCTGTGAGTGCTGCAGGACCATTGCGTCTCAACCAGGTCCCTCCCACCTAGGTGCCCAGAGGCAGGAAGTCTTAGAATCCCATAGCGGCGGCGCAATTGAAACGCTCGATCATCTTCTCTGTCAGGGGAATATTGCAGACCAGGTTTGGAGGCACTTCCACACCCTCTTTGGAATCCCTTACTTCCCTAACCAGTCTATTCTGCCCTGAATTAGACAATGGCTTCAAGCGGGAAGTCTCAATTCTACAACCTCCACCTTCTTGGGGATTCTTCCTTGCTTAGTGCTATGGGAAATCTGGATCAATAGAAACTTGTCGCAGTTTGAAGGCCACCGTATGTCATCTGCGTCCATTATTTCCAAAGTCTTTATCTGGCTGAAGCAGATTGGGGAGACTGGTTTTGTAGAAGAGAGGTTGTCCACCGCAGCTACTTTCTTCAATCAGTCCCTGTACTTTAAGGGCCTGTCCCCCATTTCCAGAGCTACCCCGCAGTTGGTAAGGTGGACCAAGCCGCCGGTGGGCTGGTTCAAGTTGAACATGGATGGTTCGGCGATTAACAATCCCAGTCAAGGAGGAGGAGGCAGGATCTGTAGAGATCATTCTGGCAAAATGGTTTTTGCCTTTTGCAGGAATTACGGCTTACTTTCTAACACGGTTGCAAAAGCAAAAGCCATGAATGATGGCATCAACATTTGCTCTTCATTGGGTTTGATCAATGTCATTGTTGAGTCGGATTCTAAGGTTGTAATCCAAGCGGCAGAAAATCCTTTCCAAGCCTGCCCTTGGAAAATTTGGGACGTGATGGGCGGTATCCATGCCAAGCGGCTTGCTTTGAACCTTCATTTCGAGCACACATTCCGGGAAGCCAATGCCATGGCGGATGCCTTAGCCAGGCTAGCCAATGAGGGATGCCTTGACACTACTTACATGTCTTCTTCGGATCTCCCCAGGCGCATTTGTGGCGCCCTTGTTCTGGACCGATCCGGTCTTGGCTACCTGCGAAGGCCTTAGCCAGTTTCCTCTTGGGAGTTGATCTCTGCAAGAATTGTGCCGTTTCAGTAGTGCAAAGTTATACCCAGGAAAGCGTCTCAGATTTGTGCGACCTGATTCCTAGAGGTGTTCCTCTTCTCCAACTCAATATGCAAGCGCTATGGGTTGCCAAGTAGAGCCCCCTGCTTCTGCTTTCTGTTTGTTTCTGTTCCTGTTGTGGTTGCCATTAGCTATGGTCAGCCTTATCTATACAAATGTTAGCTCTCCCCTAGGCGTTATGATAGGTGGGGCCTGTTTCTTTTTGTCGGGTCCCACCCGAAGAGCTGTAAATGTCTGTGATTAATGAAATTGTGGCTACAGTCCACCTTCTGAAAAAAAATAAAATAAAATAAAAAAAAAGTGACTGCATATCATGCTTTTACAAAGTATTAAACTTTTTCTAATTTTAAAGAGAGAATCTTTATTGCTGTGTTGGAGTGGGATTCAGTGGTGATCCATACTGGTTGGTTCTCTATGGAGCCATTATTATGCATGTGTTTTATCCAAGCCATCCATTCATTTTTCCAGCTCATTTTAGGGGATGAGACCAAAGATACGCCAGATCCAAATGTCAGGTGGTCAACGCCACATAAATAATGGAATTGTACACCAAATGTTGAAAAGTTTATAGGGCCACGAATGTTTATTTGCCATCCAATCTATTGATTAGATCACACAGAACCAAACGAACAAAAACAAAAATATTAACTTTATTCAAAACTTTTGTGGCCAGTCACCATGTTTCCTGTGGTGGTCACCTGAAATTTGGATATGCTTTGTATATATATTCTATCGTGCTCTAAAATGAGTTGGCAAAATGGATGGACGGGTGAATTGGTGCTCTAGCACCGACCACAATACTGGAGGTGTCACTACAGAATCTTAGTCCGCCAGCGGTGGACGCGGATTTCCTGCAAAGACTTTCCTAGAAAGTGTTTGCCCTAGGAAGCTAAGTGGGGCAATGTTGGTAATGTTGGGGATTTTTGGCCTGCGGAATTACACAGATCTAGATCTAGGATAGCAATCCAATGGCACCAAGCACCACACAAGAAAAGAGAACACACAGATTTAACGTGGAAAACCCTTGCAGGAAAAAACCACGGCACAAAGCGACAGATCACCACTATGAAAGCATCAATTACAAAGAGAAAGGACTTACTCGATTCGAACAACCTCGAATCTCACCCTTGCTACACCCTTTAATAACCCTAAAACCCTTTAGAATACCTTTAGGAAGTCTTGGAATAATATTAGAATAGCCCTAGGGACCCCAATTTATAGTTTTGGCAACTTCCCTTTCGTATCCCAGTTGCGAAAGGACTTACGTCACAAAATCCGCGAAACTCCTTTCACATCCCAGTTGCGAAAGGACTTACGTCACAAAATCCGCGAAACTCCTTTCGCATCCCAGTTGCGAAAGGACTTGCGACACGAAATCCGCAAAACTCCTTTCCACATCCCAGTTACGAAAGGACTCAGATTTAAAACATCTCACAACAATCTCCACCATGTCTTCAATCTTCAACCGTGTAGCTTCTTGACCTCTTCTCTTATTTCTGCATCACATCATAGCTCAAGATCACATTGGCCAACCAGCGCCAATCACGGATCTGATAGATACCTGTTATACCGTTGGTGCGAATATCTCTGAGAAGCCGATCTCTTCTCTCTGATAATAACCCCACCCCTCGCTACCAATCTCGCCCTGTATCTATAAAATCCTCCTGAAGATCCACCTGCATCCAACCGCTCACCGGCCCACTAGAAGCTCCACCCGCTCTCATATGTCGGTCTGGTATAACGAATCCATTACATCGCTCATAGTCACCTTCCACTTCTCAGCACCAGGCTCACCTAGAGCCATCAGAATAGAAGATAAATCCTCTGCGATATTAGAGTCGTCCATGTACCACGCCGATATCCTGCGATCATGCCGTATGATTCTTCACACAGGTGGTTGCTCCACTTGCTCTATATCCTTGTCCGCACGTCTCAGCCTTCCTGCCCTGCCCGCTCATATAGCCATGCCCATCATGCCACACACGTGCAGAGGTGGAATCCGCTACATCCACTGTAACTCTACCTTTTGAAGTGCTCCCTATCAACCTGTAAATATGATCGAGTCGTTGTGCTTTCATGATTACCCGTGCCCCCTTAGATATTTTAAGAGCACCATCAATACATGTGTACTTACATCCTTTTGC
Organism: Magnolia officinalis; assembly: GCA_021015155.1. Classification (NCBI taxonomy): domain Eukaryota; kingdom Viridiplantae; phylum Streptophyta; class Magnoliopsida; order Magnoliales; family Magnoliaceae; genus Magnolia; species Magnolia officinalis. Next base: position 123,281,585 of record JAJHSJ010000001.1, read on the forward strand.
CTCAAGTACACCAAGAGAAATCAGATTCTGCTTTAAATCAGGAACGTGCCTCACATCTGTCAAGGTACGCTCCACCCCATCAAACATCCTGATGTGCACCGTACCAACAGCCACAACATTACAGGCAAAGCCATTACCCATAAACACCTGTCCACCATTGCACTCCCTGTAGCTGGTGAACCAACTCCGATGAGGAGTCATGTGAAAAGATGCCCCTGCGTCTAGCATCCACTCGTCCTTACGATCATCATATGACCGTCTGACCGAAGACACAGACAAAACATCACCATCACATCCACTCGATTCATCTGACGTGGCAGTGTTAGCCTCCCTGCATGAAGCCTCAGAATCTTCCCTCTTAGATTTAGGATTTTCACAATCCTCTTCACATGTCCTTCCTTCCCACAATTCCACACTTTACCTTTCCTTTCCTTGCCCTCGCCCTTGGATTTGGATCTAGAACTTAAAGAACCTGTACCTTGTTCAGAATTCCTACCCACTGTAAACAGTGCATCAGAAGATGTCTCCATGTTGCTGTCTAGCTGTCTCATAGCCTTCCCTTGAAGGGCTGAGATAATAGTGTCGACACTCAGGGTTTTATTCATGATACATATAGTGTCCTTGAATGACTCATAGGACGCCGGGAGAAAATTCAGCAACATACATGCTTGTTCTTTATCTTTCATCACTTCCTCCATATCTAGCAATTTGTAAACCAATTTATTAAAGTTGCTGATGTGAGCCTCCAGATCTCCACCCTCTGCCATCTTGAAGTTATACCACCGCCGTTTCAAGTGTAGGCGATTTTCAGAGGATTTCTTTGCATAGACATCCTCTAACTTCGCCCATAACTTAGCCGCAGTTTTCTCCCTCATGACGTTGTAGAGAACCTCATCCGTGAGACATAAACGGATCGATGATAAAGCCTTCTTATCAAGAGTATTCCAATCACCATCAGTCATAGTGGACTTTCGCTCCTCAAGAGTACCATCTTCGCCTTGTTTGATTAAGGAACTTATCATCTTGATCTTCCATAACTCAAATTTATTTTTCCCTGAATACTTCTCAATCTCATACCTGGCGCTCGCCATTATTATTAATCTCTCAGATTCAGATCTTTGCCCCAACTTTAGCTTTGATACCAATTGTTGGGGATTTTTGGCCTGCGGAATCACACAGATCTAGATCTAGGATAGCAATCCAATGGCACCAAGCACACACACAAGAAAAGAGAACACACAGATTTAACATGGAAAACCCTTGCGGGAAAAAACCACGCCACAAAGCGACAGATCACCACTATGAAAGCATCAATTACAAAGAGAAAGGACTTACCCGATTCGAACAACCTCGAATCTCACCCTTGCTACACCCTTTGATAACCTTAGAACCCTTTAGAATACCTTTAGGAAGTCTTGGAATAATATTAGAATAGTCCTAGGGACCCCAATTTATAGTTTGGGCAACTTCCCTTTCGTATCCCAGTTGCGAAAGGACTTGCGTCACAAAATCCGCGAAACTCCTTTCGCATCCCAGTTGCGAAAGGACTTGTGACACGAAATCCGCGAAACTCCTTTCCGCATCCCAGTTGCGATCGAAAGGACTCAGATTTAAGACATCTCACAACAGGTAAGAAATTCACTTTGTCCGTACATTCTGCGAGCTCATTTTAGGACATGAAACAGAAAATCAGGTGGATCAAAATCTAAGGTGGATAGAGATAGAAGAAATACCGGGGATGGGACATCCACCATTGAAACATTCATATGACCACAAAGTTTTGTATCATGCTAAAATATTTTTGTTTTCAGTTTGGATGACATATAAACATAAAGGTGGAGTGCAAGAAGATTTCAACGGTAGACATTTCTTTCTACAGTTTTCCCTTAAACACGGCCTCAATGAGTTTTGGATCCACCTGATTTTTTGTTGCACCTACTAAAATGAAATAAAAAAATGGATGAACGGAGTGGATTTTTCAAAAAAATCACAGCGGGCCCCACCTAGCTTCCCACGAAACATCTACTCACTGCGCCTGTAGTACCCGCCCCAGCGATGTCCCTATGGTACGACGTGGCCCAAGCTCCATGAGCCAGGTCATGTTAGCGTGAGCCCAAAAATGGTGTATAACCAAAGTTCAAGTGGTCCACATGATAGAAAAAGTGGGGATTGAATGCCCACCGTTGAAAATTTCCTAGTGAACAACCCGACCCAACGCACCCAACTCAACCGAGCAACTCGACCCAACCCGCACCCAACTCAACCCAATTGTTTTTATGAAAATTACTTTTATTATTTTGTCTTTAATTATTTAATTATTTAAAGTATTGTTCTCGGCAACGACGTATTCAAAAGAATATCAATGACTCCGAATGATAAAACTATTTCTGCTGAACATCAATGACCATCATTTCTAAGAATATCAATGACAGTCATAGTCTTTTGTTTCACGATGGTCGTTGATTTATCACCAAATTGAAGGGATCATCTATTCATTAGCAATCTTCATTGTCGATTTTTCCACCAATGACCACCACCATCAATGACGATTGCGCGTATCATTGCAATGGTATGGATGATCGTCATCAACTACCCTCTCTTCTTCTACATATATACCTCTCTCCCTCATCCTTGCACTATTTATAAAGAGAGAGAGAGAGGAGGAAAAAGAAACGAAAAAAAAAAACTAGAGAAAAAGAGAAGAAAGAAGAAGATGTGGGGGCCATTCCGAGAGTATTTACACTACAAAAAATACATGTATTCGCGGCGTTTTTATCACAGGCGCCCACGATAAACCACCATTGTACATGGAAATCAGGTAATGAATCTCGCCATGAGTGTTTGATTTGTGTATTTGGATGAGGTAATGAAGAGGCTTCTCATCCTGAATGAGTGTTTGATTTGTGTGCTTGGATGGTTTCTTTATTTTGGCTCTCTTGATCATTTAATTTTGTTATGTTATTGTGTCCCTTGATCATTTATGCTGTGGATTTAACTCTTCAATTACAATAATTTATATTTTGTGGGCATTTTCTGAAAAAAAAAAAAAAAAAAATTGATTGGTCCACTATTCATCAATGTGAAACATATATGAGAAAAATGAACCAATAGGAAAGCAGCGTAGAGTCCAAATACAGCTCACTTGATGGTGTACTACCTCTACTTTTTCCGATGTGCATGTTTCAAAGTGCGCACTACCAAATGAATGGCCTGAAAGAATGGCTTGCATCACTGACATGTACTGTGCTGCCCAGCAAGGGAACTGAGAACTGCATGGGGTTGTCCTGCGGACCCCGCATTCCCTAGAACTCCTTTTCTTAACATTCTGTGTACTAAAAAGTGTGTAGGAAATTTTCTGACTAAGCAGATTTTTTCAGCATCACAATCCAGGATAGGACCTAACAAATCAATGGTTTGGATCAGCCAACCACCAGCCCCAAGCAGAATGCCTTTCACAGGAAGCATACGAGGGACACCATGATGCTAGTGATATATAAATTCACTCTGTCCATTTATCTTGTTAGATCATGTTAGGACATGGGCTCAAAAGTGAAGTAGATCCAAAACTTTTGTAGCCCATGAATGTTTCAACAGTGCACATTCAATATTCAGTATGTCCTGTCATGCAGCCCACTTGAGTTTTGGATCTGCCTTATTTTTTTGAGCCATGTCTCAACATGCATGATCTGGCAAAACGGAGGAGCATGATGGATTTCTCACAAGCTTCATGGTCGGCCCCAATTAGCTTCCCTGGAAAGTGGACACAGCATGATACTGTTCACCTTTTGATGAACGAGGACTTCACAATGCCTCTATTCTAAAAGAAGTAAACCACAACTTCAAAAACTTGCATACGTAAATACGGAGCAATAATAGAAAGCTATTGCTGGCAAGAATTATATGGTGATTTGTCAAATCCCCACCGCACAAACCTCCAACCATTTACATATATCCATCATAGCTTTTGGATTGCTAGGACAACTTGCTCTTTTGTTTTCTGGTATTCCAAACAACTCTTCCAAACCTCTATAAATACCCACCACCCATCACCAATCCCTCCATTAAAAGGCTCACTACAACAAGTGTTTGAAGATGGCCTCAAAGAGCTCAGCATCTCTTGCTCTCTTCCTCTCCCTCAACCTTCTCTTCTTTACCCTTGTCTCAGCCAATTACACACCATGCGGTCCATGCAACACATGCCCATGCAACAACCCTAACCCTAACCCTAACCCTAACCCTAACCCTAACCCTAATCCTAACCCTAATCCTAACCCTAACCCTAACCCTACCCCCACCCCAACACCCTCTTCAAGGGGAACTTGTCCTAGAGATGCACTGAAGCTTGGTGTATGTGCCAACTTACTAGGGTTGGTGAATGTGGTGGTGGGCTCACCACCAACCCTCCCTTGTTGTACTCTACTCCAAGGCCTTGCCAATCTCGAAGCGGCGGTCTGCCTTTGCACTGCCATCAGAGCCAATATCTTGGGTATAAATCTCAACATCCCAATCTCCCTAAGCTTGCTGCTGAATGTATGTGGGAGAAATGTACCAACTGGTTTCCAGTGCAACTAGCCACTGTCTTCTTGCCTTCTATATTACTTCTTTTCTATGTCCTGTCTGGTGCTCTTGAATAAGCCTTGAATAACTTCTGCACTTGGGAATGCAGTTCTTATGTACATGTTTGAGTGATTAGTGTAATTTCATGTCGTTCTTCTTTAAGGTTTGTGTAACGTTGGGATGTTGTACGTATTGAATTGCTTATGCAAGAGGGATATTATCTAGTGGACCAGCTGTGGTGCATTTTCTTGCTTTTGGATGCTTCTATGACCTGCTTTTCTCTGGCTGCCTAGCAAAAACCAAACGGATTGGATGATCCTAACCGTCTGTTTTTTTGGCTCGCTTTTGTCTTACCATGCGGTCTTGCAGATCATTGATGGGATGGTTAGCAAGCTCTAAATGGATCTTTAGAACCATAGGAAATCAGAGGTGGGTCAACCGAATGGATGATTTAGATTGGTGCCTGCTCATGTCTCCATTATCAATCCTGACCATCTATTTTCGTATGCTATTCATCAGACAATTATGAGCATCTGATTGGTGAGGTTTCACAGGTGGCATGTAAACATTGGACAGGATCAAATAGATGGTCCAGATCAATAATATGGACCACCCACATGGGTGAAATAAAGCAAGTTGCAGTGGATGGCCTCCCTCTGCTGGTGTGGTCCACATGGCTTTTCGCTCGGCCTGATTTTTGGACCACTAGTAAAAAGTGGGGGGATGCATCTGATGGACAGGTTAGGTATCGTGCATACATGGAACCACCAAAGTCTATGGTGGTACCGGTACCACTGGAGCGCACATCCCAGATAGTTTCCCCATCTCCGGACAAAGATTCCTTTGTATAGTCTCCGTGTTTGGATTCTTCATTGGGCCGTTAGCAGTTGGATCCGCGTTTAGTAGGGCCGAAAGTCGGGCGGGTTCAACCCGACCGACCCGTGACCGACCCGACAGTGGGTTGGGCTTGGGCAGGATGTATCAGGTTAGGTCTCAAGCTTGGGTTATATAAACACCAACCCGATAAAGGTTGGGTCGGGCTTGTGTTGAGGTTATGAGTTGCCTGACCCAACCTGAATCCATTGGATATATAAGTTATAAATTATAATTGAGTGTGGATCGTCTGTATTGAAGGCGTAGGAAATTCTAATGCCATTGGGTCTCATTGGTCCACGCCATTTCCAATGACTCAAGCTAAAAAGATATGCCGGATTTCTCTCTCCCAAATATATATTCTAGCTTGTTTGTTTAGAAAAATTAAAGTTCTTTACAAAAAATAACTACACATATAATTAATAAAATCATAGGTACAAAAAATAAGGCATATATTGAAATATAATAGACTAATGTAATAACAAAAGTATTAGCATGTATCCACCCTACTAACCCAACCGAGCCCGCTTGGGTTGGGCTTAGGTTGAGAAATTGGGTTAGGGTTGAGGTACAGGAACTTGGGTTGGGCTAGGTTTAGCACCAACCCGCCCGACTTTCAGCCCTAGCGTTTTGGGTGTTAATGGGCCAGTCTCGAGTAGTCCATCCCAATGGCCCAGCCCGAAACAGTTTAAAATTCAGGCCAAGACTTACCCTAGCCTGGCCCATTGACAGCCCTATCCGTATTGTTCTCAATGACCTAAACCGTTTAAACGAAGGGTCTCATCATGGATGGGATTAAAAAAAAAGAAATAAAAAAATTGTTAGATTGAAATATTTTAACGGTTTGATCACTCAAAAGTTGAGGAGACCGTCCATGATCAAAGAAAAAGAGTGAAATGATTCGAAGGGTTGAAATGTTTCAATCTTAGAGTTTTTATTTGGGCAATCCCATCGAAATTGATGCCCATCAAATAACTAGTTTGGACCATAGCAAGATGACCGCAGATCCAAAGGCTAAAACTTCCCCACAATACATCGAGATGAGAGAGATGCCCCAACCTGTGCATAACATGCGTCACCTCAAAATCCCCGTGGCCCAAACAGTAGTTCGATCAAAAACTCAGGTGGGCCACTGAACAGGGAACAAGATGAGAGGAGATGCACATTGTTTCCGGGGCTTACCGTATTGTTTATATGAAATCTAGCCGTTCGGACTCTTCATGCATCTGGACTGGATGAAGGGTTACGCCAGAAATTAGGAGGTTTCACATCTCAGGTGGACCCCTATGAAAATCAAGGGTGGGCGTCCCATTCTCAACTTGTTCCCCATCTTATGTCCCACCTGGGTTTTTGATCCAACCATTTTTTTGGTCGATCGGGAGGATTTTCAGATGTGGCAGATTTGATGGACAGGTACTGGGCTTCACTTCTGCCCTATATCAACGTAAGCTTACGGTGGTTCCGGTACCACATCTCTTCTGGCAAGCCTTTAATAGTCATACGTCAAATGGTCACGATGAATAAATGTAAAAAAGAGATCAAATGCCTCAGTGGCACGTGTGTATATTGATTTTTTTTTTTTTTTTCCTTATAATGCTTTTGTGGAGCCCACCGTACTAATTGCGAAAAATCCACTCCGTCCATCATGCGAAATCCTTAATGCTAGGCCGGTCCAAAAATCAGCTAGATATACAACTCAAGTGGGCCCCACCATAGGGAACAGTGGGGATGCGTGTGGACACCATGGTGTACGTGCATGTATCTTTCATCAAACCTGTTAACCAGGTGTAACTAACTACAATGAAGTAGAGATAAAAAATCAGCTTGATTCAAAACTCATGCAGACCACACAAATTTACATTATTCTTATTGATGTGGCCCACTTTAATTTTTTTTTTTATCAGGCTTATTTTTCGCATCTACAATTCATGTAATGCTTCTCACATGATGGCCTCATAGAACCGATGTTGCATGCTATTCCCGTTGGTTGTTGGAGAGGGTCGTTGGGTCCGTGCCCATCCAGACTTTTTAAATTCTTCGCCAGATATGATGAAAACAAAAGAAAAGAGTCAACATGACCGCCATGATTCGACACCACTTTACAACTTTTATTTGATTTAGTACACAATAATAATTGCACAACAATCCACACTGTCTAAATCTCTGATCTAATCGTGGATGGAACATGACCAAGAATTTATAGCAACCACCTGATTTTTCCTTGGAACCTGGACAACTTCTTATTTTATTTTTAACCACCCATTTGATAGAAATAAATAGCTTAGTTCGGTACCAGGATTAATGTAAATGATATGAAATTGTAATAGATGGAATTAACACCATTTATTGCACAATGATTGCATGTTTGTTAATACTATGGTATTTTTTTATTTTTTATTTTTAAATACCATAGTATTTTGATTGTCCAATCCTATATTTGGGATCAAATTCTTTTTGAAAAACATATTAAGTGAAGCCTGTATTTGGTAGATCATGGAATTGCAATTAATGGATCAGATTTCATAACTGATGTTAACTGATGTAGCCACGTGTACACATATGCAACTTGAATCTTGAGTGTAAAAAAGCTTATATGAATGGAGCCATTGGGAATCCTGCGTGACTATTATTGGCACAGGATGATAGGATATATGGAGATTGATCTAATCCTTTCCATTATTTCCAAATGCCTGTAGAAATTTGTAATGAACCAAATGCAATTCTATATCAGCTAATCCTACCTAATACGGTATACCAAATATGTCCATGGTTATGATTTGTGGATCAATGTAGCTTCACAGATGATTCATCTAGAATGTTTATCCAACCATATATATATATATATATATATATATGGTGGGAGCATATCACGTGCAAATGTATTGATTTGAGAAAGGCTATATATTCTTTCCAATCAGGTTCTAACAAAAAAACAAAAGAGCCACACCTATCATAGGTAGCAAGCAAACGACGAAAAAAAAAGCTAGCGTCTATACTCCTGAGAGTTTTTTTTTTTTTTGTGGAGAAACCGGCAGAAATTCATTCCATATGAGAATTTACATCCATTCAGGAGGGTCCCGACAAAAAGGATAGAACCCCTCCCATCATAAGAAAGAAAAAAAACTGCACAAGAGGCTGTCTCGGAGAAGGAAAAGGAAAACACGGGGAAGGTGGAGACCCTGCTATTGACGCCTAACTGTCCCTATGCCAATATTATCAATAGCCATTAACCTGCGCACTTGTCTAGGAAGGTTGGGACGTAACGTATATATGCTATTTGGGTGTCCTTCACTAGCCAACTTGGCTAAAGCGTCAGCAACCGAATTCCCCTCGCAATAGACGTGGCTGAAATTGAGATTTAAGGAACGCCTATAATGTTGAACCTCTCCCAAGATGTACCAAATGTTCCAGGGAGATGGGCTGCGAGGATTTTTAACTGAATTAGCAATGGTCTCTGAGTCACTCTCCACCAATATGTTGGAAAGGCCCAAGTTGGAGCAAAGCTTGATGCCATCTAACATAGCTCAGGCCTCTGCAATAGTGTTCGATGAATAGCCATAGTTTCTGTGAAAGGCAAAGATGAGGTTGCCAAGGTGATCCCTGCAGATGCCCCCTCCCCCACTCGGGCCCAGATTACCCCTCGAAGAACCATCGACGTTCAATTTAAGCTAGCCTTCAGGGGGCCGTGACCAAAAGACTTTAGTGAACTTTGTAGGTGGAGTAGACTGAGCTCTGTTGATTCTGAGGGCTTAAAGGGTGATTAGGTCCGACATGGAATTCCTGTGTGGGGCCGTGATGGTGGAGCCGAGATCAAAAGGCCAGTAATACACACCTTGAATAGGATGTTACGCACAAACATTGCATTACCTTCGAAGCGAGCCTGATTTCTGCTGAGCCAAATTTCCCAAATAATGATAGTAGGGACCAAACCAGTAAGATAAGATAATTTGTATTTCTTGCTAGCTTTAGACGTCCAGAGAATGATCCGCTGAGAGATTGTCTGATTTGGCACTTCGGCAATACCAAAGAGCCTGCTGAAGTGGCTCCAAATCTGCGTTGCGATCACACCCTGGTTGAATAGGTGATCCAGATTTTCGACGTATCCAGCAGGTGGGGCGCCTGTGTGACGCTGGCCCCTGTTCAGATCAGTTTCAACCAGGGCAGACTGTAGGTGACGATCCTGCTGCAGCAGGTCGGGAAGCATATGTTGAAGAACGATGGGGCTGGAATTTTGCTGCTGCATTGCGTCGGGAGGGGATGGGCTAGTACTTTGCTGATGAGCGATCGGGCTGGCATTCTGCTGCTGCATTGCGTCAAGATGAGAAGGGACCTGCTGACGATCAGGAAGCTACTAAGGTCGCTGATAGCCTAAAGCCAGATTCGTAGCTGGTTGCTAACTGAGGGGAGACTGATCTGCTGGGGACTGGGGTCGGGGAGAGATCTATCTGCAACACTCGCAACGCGAAGCTAACACAATGCCTCGTCTTTGGATAGATTGGTCCACTAGGACAGCGTGATGCAGAACTTTCCAAGCGAAGATACTCAATTTTGGGGGGAGGGATTTGTTCCAGATCCATTTGGACCAATGGAGATTTGGAAGATGGCATCGGATGCCGTTCCAGGTTGATTTAACTGAGAATTTTCCAGTAGCAGAGAGGTCCCAAATAAGCTTGTCATACCTGTCAGTTAATACAATTAGGAGAGCTGTGATCGTCCGCATTGTTGTTGTGGAAATGAAAGGCTGAATGTCGCTCAAATTTCAGGCGGCTGGATGAACATAAAAGTCCCTGATTGACACATCCTGAGAGTATAATAATGAATAAATAAATTAATAAAAAATAGATTAAGAACTTTGGTGGCACAGGGATCACCCCAAAGTGGGCCATAAATCCAACCATTGATCCTCAAACTCAGCCACTGATGCACAAGTGGATCCACATCTCCAAGCAACACTAAAACCACCCACTGATCCGAAAAACCCATCACAAGAAACTCCTCAATAAAGTAACCCAATTCAACCAGCCAAAGAGAGAATACAAACCAGACTCACCAACTAGCACCCTCACAATCGAAATCTGATGTAGAGCCGGTCGTGGATACTTTCATGTCCAAGATGGACTAGAGAAGTCCTGATTGGAAGTGGAAGTTATCGAGACTGTCAAAACCTTAAAGCATGCATATCTCGCAAATCGGAATAAATTACTTGATATATCATATACAATTTTGGGTAGGAGAAGCTACTTTAGCCAACCAACCCGGCTATGCCGGGTCGTCCATGCCGAATTTGCGAGATTCCATTAGATTGACGGTCGAATTCCATATTTATTTCAATTTTTACTATTTTTAGTAAGTTTTAGTTTGATTATAACTCTTCATCCTTTGAGCTTTAGAAGTTGTGTCCAACATGAAAAGTGTTTAGAAAAATTAGGAGAATAACGTGGTTAAGCCACATAGGACACTTACTATAAATAGTAGTAAATTTACTATTTATAATAAGTTACGAATTTTAGGAAGTTTTAGTTGTAGTTTAATTCCGAAACTTATTCCAAGTCTTGGTATTCCAATTTAAATGATCGTAGACTCGTTTATTTCAATCTATTAATCAATTTATAAATTTTCATGAATATTATTATTATTTTCTTGTGTTATCTCGTGGATTTGAGAAGTCTTTATGAGGATTCCAGAGAAGCTCCATGGATTTGGAGTAGTTATCCTTGAGGAAAATGGTGATCGACTTAATCACACTCATCACTGCATCAATTAGTATCAGAACGAAGACTCCCCTCAGACCGATGAAAAATAACGAAGGTATGGACCAAAATCCTATGGAAGGTGATCGAGGAATGCGTTATCTTTTGGAAAGAATAGAAGCTTTCTACTAAGAGAGTCAGTTGACCATGCAAGGTTTGCAGGCAACCCTCAATTGTATTGCGGATGAGCTAATTTTGGCTAAAGCCCAAAGCGATGCTCAATCGTCCATAGTCATTTTATAACACAATACCAATTTTTGTAAAGCACCACTCAATGATGGTGAATCGTAGGCCACCACTTTGATTGCGAAGAAACTGTTGTACATGCCAAAGGTAGAAATAAATTTACAGTGGCACAACATCTTTCGAATAAGATGCACTGTAAACCAAAAAGTTTGTAATGTGATCATCGATATCAAGAGCAGTGAGAATCTCGTGTCGAAAACAATGGTGGAAAAGCTGCAACTGAAAATAGAAAGACAGTACTCATCACCTTACACGATTGGATGGATCAAGGGGGTCAATAAAATAGAGGTAACCAAACAATGCACTGTCTCGTTTTCAATTGGTAAAAATTGTAAGGAAAACGTACTTTGTAACATACTCGACATGGAAGCTTGTCATATATTACTTGGTCGACTATGACAAAATAATATTAATGTTACGCATAGAAGTTGGGATAACATATATATATTTATTAAAGATGGTAGAAAGATTGGTCTTGTCCCTATGGGATAATAAATATCAGTGTCAGAAGTTATCTGAGAATCATGAGTCAAGTCCCTTGAGTAACTCGAGGACGATTTTTTTTTTTCAGGTGGAAGGGTCTGATGTAGGACATGGCACAAATACATTCCTAGCATGGATGGACCAAAAGAAGGTGGACCGTAAATTGATCATAACTTTTGATCCGGGTTTCGTTGCGGGGTGCACCTAATCGAGTATCATAAACCGAAAAAGGACGAGAACTCGAGGATGAGTTCTTTTGAAGTGAAGAGAACTGATGTAGAGCGGGTATGGACACTTTCATGTCCAAGATGGACCAAATAAGGCCTGATCGGAGGTGAAAGTCATCATGACCGTCAAAACCTTAAAACATGCATATCTTGCAAATTGGAATGAGTTACTTAATGTACCATATGTGATTTTGGGTAGGAGAAGCTACTTTAGCCAACCAACCCGGATATGTCAGGTTGTCCGCTCCGAATTTTTGAGATTCCATTAGATTGACGATCGAATTCCATGTTTATTTCCATTTTTACTATTTCTAGTAAGTTTTAGTTTGATTATAACTCTTCATCCTTTGAGCTTTAGGAGTTGTGTCCAACATGAAAAGTGTTTATAAAAATTAGGAGAATAACATGGTTAAGCCACATAGGACACTTACTATAAATCGTAGTAAATTTACTATTTGCAGTAAGTTACAAAGTTTAGGAACTTTTAGTTGTAGTTTAATTCCAAAACTTATTCCAAGTCTTGGTATCCTTATTTAAAGGATTGTAGACTTGTTTATTTCAATCTATCAATCAATTTATGAATTTTCATGAATATTATTTCTATTTTCTTACTTTTTTTCTCGTGGATTTGGGAAGTCTCTATGAGAAGTCCAGAGAAGCTCTGTGGATTCAGAGTAGTTATCCTTGAGAAAGACGGTGATCGACCTCATCACTCTCATCCCTGCTTCAAAATCTACAACAAGACAACATCAAACTAATTGCTTAGCAAAATCGGGCCTCTTCGCATTCTTCACCTGGGAATAAGAACTCTTTAAGAACCACCCCCCTACAAACAACAGGTCCTAAAGAAAAAAAACCTCATTAGGAGATCACAAAACTTACAACTCCAATATATTCAATATTCAAATTGTGAAACCATCAAAAGAGGAATTTGCCAAGCATTTAATTACCACACTCCACCCCAACAACTAGCCATAGGTGCAAACGTCCATATACACTAAGCAAATGCACCAGCTATAGGGCTGTACACGAGCCAAGCTAGCTCGAAAAGCTTACTCGGCTCGGCTCGATCTAGCTTGGCTTGACTCGGCTTGAACGACGACTCAAGGAGAGCCAAGCTTCATATAACCTAACTCGCTTCGAAAACGAGCCGAGTTCGATCATAATGGATCTTGACTTGACTCAACTTGAATATTATACACACACACACACAACAATAAAGTACCTCTATGGATTTATCTAATAATATATATATATATATATATATATATATATATATATATATATATATATATATATATATATATATATATATATATTATTAATTGTATTTGATTTGGGAGTTGGGTTGGGTGCGGGTTGGGTCAGTTGGGTGCAGGCTCGATTCGATTCGATGTTATCTCGCCTCGACTCGATCCACTAGCTCGCCTCAAGCTCAACTTGAAAGGTTTGGCAAATAAACCAAGCTCCAATGGTAAGCTCAAGCTCAAGCTCAAACTCGAGGAGAGCACGGACAAATTAAGCCAATCTTGGCCCACCTTGACTCGACTTAGCTCGATGTACAACCTAACCAACCATCTGCCACCTCAGACCAAGCATATAACTCGTACTTTTGATGCCAAAAATTACAAGCATGCCTATTTACAAGCATCAACAGGAAGCAAGAAGCATGAAATAAGTGTAGCAAGCAAGCACTCTTAACTTGGAACAAAAAACAAAAGGGGCTCTTTTTTTTTAATAAAATTGAAAATTCATTTAATGAATTAAAATTTACATTGCAGGAGACTTTCTGGCTCGTCTAAAAGAAAAAGGACCTGGGCGAAACCTATCGTAACAAACCACAAAAAGGAAACTAAAACTACAGGAAAACAGAAGCAGCTACACAACACTCTAGCGAGGCTCACTGGAAGGCTTCCCTAGAGGAAAGCCTGATGGTCCCCAGACCCACTCTATCCAAGAAAAGGAGACCTCTAACTTGAGAACGGAGCTTCAAGAAATGACGGATCAAGGAGAAGCCCTGGTGATCGCTTCCTAAACGGGCCATCCCATCACCGGCGCATTCTCTTCCCTAAGAACGTGCTCAAAATTACCTGACCTCTGTTCTTAAGCCTCTCAATCCTAGTCAACCAGTACTGCCATTTCCAACCGGAAGGGATGAACCTTTCAGAAACGCCACCACCAGCTTGGAGTCGGATTCCACTACAACTTTGGAGAAACCTAAGTTCAAACAAAGGGAGAGACCATCGTGGACTGCTCGAATCTCTGCTCTAGTGTTTGAGCCTGCCCTATAGCCCTCGGAAAAAGCAAATAAGAATTCCCCCTTGTCGCCTCTACAAACTCCCCCTCCTCCAGACATTCCTGGGTTTCCCCTAGTAGAGCTGTCAACGTTCATTTTAGCCCAGCCTTTGCTTAGCATAGACCATTTCACAATCTGCGCTTGCTGACGAGGCAGCATATGAGCTTCACACTGAGAGTCATATGGTTTGCACTTGAAAGGGAAAAAGACCCCGACACTCTTTTACAAATGGAATACAGCCACCATTTTACTCACTTGATAAGGTTGGCAGCAGATGGGGCCTTCCCATCAAATTTTGAAGAATTCCTGGCTTTCTAGAATTCCTAGAGGATGATACAAGGAAGAATTGCTTTTCCATGATCGCTACACAACCTCCAGGCGACTGGGTGAGCCACCATTGGCATAATCTGGCTTCAATTGATTGGGCATCCATGACGGCAATGCCAAAAATCCCACTAAAATGAAGGTTGCTAACGCCAGGTTACCGGTAATGAAAAGGTGGACAAGGGACTCCGATGAGGGCCTCTGGTCAGTGCTACCCTCACAACATACGCATTTAGATGCTAGGGGAATCCCACGCGGTTGGACTACTCCATCTACCACAACAGAATTTTGCTACAATCTCCAGACGAACAGCATGATCTTTGGGGGCATCTTCACGTGCCACACCCATCTGGCCCAGCCTCTGTGTTACCTGCCCTCTCTGCTGAGCTCCCATGCTGATTTTACCGAGAAATTGCTCGAAAGATCTAAGGGCCAGATACAGCTGTCTGGATCCTTTGATAAACTGAAACCTACATGGAAAATTAATGAAATCGACGACCTCCTATGGAAGATAATAAAAAACTACAGACGGAGGGAGAGGACCATCTAACCCATGAAAATTTTCACTTTCAATGATAACAGATCTGCTGGAATAGGCGTAACTGCCAGATGATCTAACGGACTAAGGCCCTTCTAGTTTGTCTGTCATAAGCTGCAGCTACTAGAGCCAATCTGCCATTGAACATTAGAATCTAGAAATGGAATAAGGACACAAATTCTATTCCACAGTGGGGAGGAGTGGAAAGTTGCATGCTCCAAACCATCAAGGGAGAGGTCCTGACTATATTTAGCTCTTGTAAACGATCCCCACAAACTGCGATCCTGCTTAAACTTAACAGTCTAGGCAATTTTCAAGCGGAGCACCTTCATCACCTCTGAAAGTGTCCTGATTCCCAGGCTGCCTTCATTCTTGGCAAAGCAATATCCTTCCAGCCCTTCCAATGAAGTTTTCTCTTACCATTAGCCCACCCCCAGAAGAAATTCGCAAACTGCTTCTCTAAACTATGGAGGACCTGCGATGGAATGTGGGAAGTTGCCAAGGAGTGGACTGGAATGCTACCTAGCACATGTTGCACCAAGATTACTCTACTTGCCTGCGAGAGGCATCTAGCATGCCACCCCCTAATGTGACCCTCAACTCTGTTTAACAAAGGCTGAAAATCTCCTTTTTTTTCACCCTACCTATGGCCATTGGGACTCCAAGGTATATGGCTTAGCCATGGATTTGGAGATCCCCGGGGATCTCTCCCTAGCGAGAGGAAGCTTCTCTGAATATAGGAAAGAGCTCTTGAGGAGGTTAATCTTCTTACTAGAAGCCTGTTGAAAGGAGACAAGGAAACCTTTGACTTCCCGAAGGGACGTCTGGCCCCCGTTTAGAAAAAAAGAGAGTTGTCATCTGTATAAAGCATATGAGAGATCAGCTAGCACCCCCACCTAAGGTTGAAAGGCTTGCAGATGCCCCGTTCCATTAAACTCTTGAAACCTCGGCTAAGAACCTCTGCTAACAAGATGAAAAGGCTGGGAGATAACTGGTCACCCTGACGGAGGTCTCTAGAGGATTTGAAAAAACCTGTCGCCTCTCCATTATTCAACACAAAAAACCAGCTATTCCCCCAACATTTCTCCACCAGGTTAACCCATTGGTCGGTGAAACTGAAACATGACAGAACCTGCTTAAGGAAATTCCAGTCGACCCTGTCATAGGCTTTCTCCATATCCAGCTTTAGGACAATATTGTCACCTTGAACCTTTCTATTGATTTCCCTGAACAACTCCTGGGTGAGGACAATATTTTCTGCAATGGATCGGCCCTGTATGAAAGCACCTTGCTTAGGAGAGATGATCTTAGGCAACACTCCACTCAGCCTAGCTGCAATAATTATTGAGAAGATCTTATTTATACAATTGCAGAAACTGATCAACCGAAAGTCAGAAAATAAAAAGGGCTAATATACTGAGAACGTTCACATAACAATTAGACAGTTTGTATAGCCTTATGCGAGTGTGTTTTTTTTTTTTTTTCTTTTTGCAAAAAGGTAGGAACACAACACCTGTAACTCGGCTACAAAATCATAAATATTGTACATCATTTTGGGGGGCGCCACATAAAAATGCGGTCGAACCTATCTTATAACATCACAATTGAGCACAACACAAGAAATAGTGAAAACGACACCTATACTAGAGCACGCAGATGTCACCAACAAAGTCACCCCAAACAATCCCAACATGCACCAAACCAACAGCTATCTGACGCGGCAACCCCATTAGAAGCACTCTAGCATGCACCAAACCAACAGTAAAGCAACGGACGTCCTCCACACCAAGCATACCCAGCGGCTATATACAGAAGGCCCACAGATATCTGATACTGCAACCATTAATCCCCCCACAGCAGCCTTAGGTGAGTGCCTGAGCTGAGTGTATCAAATTTTATATACCGCATGGGATAATTGATGTGTTTGAAATCCGCATGTGATAATCCATGTGCTTTCATCAACGAACTGGGCTAAAAAAGAATTAAATGATCAACCATTAATTTGAAATAATCCAATTAATTTGTTTCAGTATCTTTCATTTATAATTAATCCTATCATTTAAATGGTTGGATTAATCTTTAAAACATTACTTAGATCCACCATTTGGTCACATGTACAATGAATAGGAATCTCTCACACTTGATGACTGGATAGTCTGACTATTCATTATTGGCTCAGGCCCACACTAGCCCAGCCCCCCTTCTGATCTGGCCTTGCTATTTGAATCCAACTCACCCAATGAGTTTTTTCTTTCCAGCATCCCATCTCCAGATAAAGTCTGAGAAGCATTTTTCCAGGCCTTCAATTATCTGCACTGGGACTTGACCTGCTGCAAGTGTATGAATAGGAATACTTTGAAGCACATGGTTCACAAGGACCAGCCTTCCTGCCAGGTTTAGGAGCCTGCTATTGGGGATTTGTGCTGCGAAATCAAACAGATCTAGATCCAGGATAACAATCCAAGAGCAACAAGCAATCACAAGAGAATACAAAGTTTTAATGTGGAAAACCTTTGCGGGAAAAAACCATGGCACAAAGCAACAGAAATCCACTATGAAAAGAAATTACAAGAGAGAGGACTTACCCGATTGGAACAATCTCGAATCTCACCCTTGCTACACCCTTTGATAACCCTAGAACCCTTTAGGAACCCTTGAAAAATTTTTAGAAAGCTTTAGAATACCTTAGAATAGCCCTAGGGACCCCTATTTATGGTTTAGGAAACTCCACTTACGCACCTAATCCTGAAAAGTCTGAAAACCGCCTCAAATTTACGCAGTCCGCCCAGGATCTGCGCAGCCTCGACTGGTCAAGAAACCCCCTTGATCGGTTGAGTCATCCCCTCGACTGGTCAACTGGCCCGGACACCAAAAATAATAGCACGCTAGACTTTGAGTCGAGCAGTGCTGGACTTTGAGTCGAGCAGTTCTCGACTAGTCGAGAGGCTCACTCGACCGGTCGAGAGACCCAAAACAGATTTAAGGCATCTGTCTGTCAACAATCTCCACCATGCCTTCAATCTTCAACCGTGTAGCTTGCTGCCCTCTTCTCTTATCTCTGCATCACATCATAGCTTCAATCAACGCTTCTCGCGCACACTCCATCCTTCTTTTACGCTATCGTCAAGCCCAGAGATGTTGCACAAAACTTGAACTTCTCTTTAGGAACGACTTTGGTGAGCATGTCTACTGGATTCATGCTCGTGTGAATCTTTTCCAGTGTGACGCCTCATTCCTTAACCACCTGTCGGATAAAGTGGTGACGAACATCAATGTGTTTGGTACGTGAGTGATAAACAAAAATTTTAGTTAAATTGATAGCGCTCTCGCTATCACAGTTAACTAGTACGGCCTCCTGCTGAAGTTCCAACTGATTTATCATACCTCTGAGCCAAACAACTTCTTTAAACGCTTTCGTCACTGCCATATATTCTGCTTCGGTCGTGAAAAGAGTCACCACGGACTGAAGCTTCGACATCCAACTAATTACTCCACCCGCTAGTACAAACGAGTATCCTGAAGTAGAGTTCTAGGAATCTATACTGCCTGTGTAGTCGAAATCCACATACCCTACCAACTTTATCCCTGTCTTTCCAAAAGTTAAGACGTAGTCTTTCGTACCTCGAATGTATCGAAGTAGCCATTTCACCGCTTCTCAATATTGCTTGCCGGGGTTTGACATGTATCAGCTCACAACACCGACTGCCTGTGAAATATCTAGCGTAATATAGACCATGACATACATTAAACTACCAACTGCATTCGAATAAGATACATGAGACATAACTTACTTTTTCTCATTTGATTTAGGACATTGTTTTGAGGAAAGCTTGAAGTGGGCCACGTGGGGAACGCTCACCGGCTTTTCCTGGTCCATCCAATACTCCAAATAAAGTCTTCTTGGGTGTGGTCTAGACCACCTTTTCCATTATGTGAACGGTTTGGATCATGAATCCGACCGTGATTATGATCACGGAATGACCCACAGTGGCGCGTTGCGTCCGGTTTTTCCGGATTGCGAAACAGAGCCCACGGTTCTTGCATTGGCTGTCGGTGGGGTCCACTCTTTTAGGTGTCCGAGAAATCCACTCTGTCCATTAATCTTGTTATGACATTTAGACCAGAAGCGTAAATTCCGAGAGAATCTTTGCAGTGGATACAGAGTTCATGAGGTTTTCTTCTGCTGCACACGTGCTGCTCTCCCTCCATCCGTGTATGTACACGTGTACATCCATCTGTGGAGACTTCATGGTCCTTGTCAGGAAATTTTTCTGCTTCGAATGGACGGTGTGGATCAGCCATCAAGATGCATCTTGATGGCCTACTGTGATCATCTGGATCTCCCTGTTGCAAACAGAGAAACGGCAGTTTCCGTTTTTGAAGGAGATCGGGTCAAAGCTGGTTTGACCCGATTTGTAGTCCAGTGCATGTATGGTGGCTCTTGTGCACCATGCACTCTCAACACTGGTGGGATCCATAGTGATGGTTCTTAACGATCTACTCCAATCATCTGTTTTGCCACCTCATAAAATGGGGTGAGACCAACTTTGAAGCATATGCAGATCTCAGATGGGCCCCAAAGCACAAATTCATGGGTTGTTCTGTCCGTTGGGCCACTTCCACAAGGATCCGGGGATTGAAATTTGACGTGTACGGTTCATTTGTGGTCCTCAGGCCACGTATGGAGTTTCGAGCTGAACGGATGGTCGAAATCCTGTGATCTTGCATTCTGGACCAATTTCAGGCCAGTTGAGTTTCAGTTTCCCAATTTTCTTGGATCTTTAGCATGTAAATCCGTCGATCTTGGTCCCCTGGAGTCCATTCCTTGCCTTTGGTGTCATCAGAGCATTAAATCTATATGCTTTAAGCACCCTTTTTCAGTCCATGCTCGTAAATACACTCTGCATCACAAATATGATTAAAATAGGCTGTCAAACAGTATCATGTTCATAAATCCAAGCAGTAATTGGGGTTGATATGCAATATTTGACCTTCAACACAACTCCCAACCAGCATTTTGCTAGTCTCGAGTAAAGTATGCGAAAAAGAAGTTGAGAATTACAGGACAATTGTTATGAACTCGAGTAATTTTTCAAAAGCAATCCAGATATTAGAATTTTAAGATTCATGAATGTTGAGCATTACTTTTTCCTTGACTCAAGCACATGGAACTTTCATAATCAAATTCAAAGTATTAATCCATCAATTAGAAAAAAAAAATTTCTAAACATTGAGTTCCATGGGTGTATAGTGTAATCTCGACTTATCACCATTAAGATCCAATTCGTTATTTTATGATATCATTGGTAACCAACAAGAGTACTCAGGACAACCATCTAAACCAAAACTTGCCTCACAGATCAACTTTTCATTCTAACAGGCTTTGATTTTTCCATGAACAGTAGTGCCAAAGAGGGAAAACAAATCCTCACCTATAGGGAGCAAACCTATGGTGAGAACTAGTCGCCTAACTTTTTCCAAATGTCAACCATGGGGAATCGAATCTACACCTATAGGGAGCAAACCTATGGTGAAGTCCGTTTGCCCAACCCTTTCTTGCAGGCTCTTGTAGCTGGGTATTTTTTTTTTCTTTCATTCTTTTTTATTGAACATGATGGACAAATTCCTCAGGTTGGTTCCTTTCATGCTTACTGATTACCAAGTCAATCCTTCAATATTGAACTGAAACCTCACCGCATAAGCGAGATGTAATATGTGAAATCATGACTCCATCAATGTTTTAAACTTCTAATCATGAATTGATAATTCGAATTCAACTGTGAAATCTATCAGGTAACTAAGTCCAAGGAATGTCAATCCCCAACACTCCATATCTTAGAATTCTAATTCCAAAATGGTCGTCAAAATCACTTTGAATTCACAAGAAAGTTCAGAAAAATTTAAAAATTTTACAATCTTTGCTCAAGACCAATAAAACACTGATTAGGTAACCTAATCTCACCCCCAACCTAAAATCTACATTGTCCTCAATGTAAAAGATATGAGCATGTAATGCACATGGGACAACGAAAGTAAATGAGAAGTGATGGGAAGATAGTACCTGGATAACAAATCGAGAGAGAGACTTTCCAAGAGATAGCAGTATGAAAGCCGGTCAGCACGAGAGTGAAGACATGAAAGCAAACTATCCTAAAACAATACAGGAAGCAAACTAACCTAATGGTATAAAACCATCTAACTTAGAACAACATAAAGCAAACTACCCTAGTCCTATGAAAGCAGGGAAAAACTACTCGATCATGCCGCAAGGTTCCTCTTCCCGCCAATATCGTGATAAATTTCTCAGTAGGTTTCTCAACAGGATCATCTAAAAGCCCTTTTTACAATAGGCTTAGATGCCCTAGAGCTTGACTTTCCAGAGAAACTTATGTACCTCATTAAAAATTTGTCGTTGATTTGCCTGAGGTATCCAAAGTATATATGATTCACCTGTATCAGAAAAAGTTTCGAAGCTAGTATCCCATGGTGAATCAGAGACTACAGGTAGATCAAATTAAGAAGAATTTTCAGGAAGTGGTGTAGTCTCAACATATTCCGAAGTATCAGACTTCGGTTCAATTTCTAGCTCCTCCTCCCTTAATGGTAAACAGTGGGAATCTAGAGATGGAGGGGCTTCAGAGTAAGGGTTCTCTTGGTCAGTAATGACTACCGAGATGTCGTCTTGCAAGGTATTCACTATGTCTCTTATCATGGGATCGTTTGAATCTTCAAAGTGTGTCAAGCAATCATCCAAAGATTTGGGACATTCAGTTGAGAGTGACTCATTCTCCACATTGAAGTGTGTGATGATCTGTTCAAGGATTCCATCGTCTTTAAAAGTAGATGGAGGTATGCTCTCTTGCTTCAACCCTACGCAAACAATTTGAGGGTCATGAGACGAAGTATTGATGTGAGGACTCTGTTCATTGATACTACTCAGAAGAGACATTAAATCGTCAACATTCAATAGTTCAAATGGTGACCTCAACTGGGTGGTTTCCAATTCCAGAGTCATATCGAGTAACTCGTCCATTTCCCGAATCATATTCAATTCAGGGGAGTGGTCCAAACATATCTCACAAGAGATAGAAGGGTCAGTTGTAAGGAGCTCATCCACTTTTAGATCAGACATGTCAGGTGAGTAGAGTAGCTCATTTTGACCGTTTCCTTTGTGTACTTCTGGATCATTGTCCTGGACTAAACTTGAGGTTAATTTCAGGAGAACTGTGGCTGCACATTCATGATCATCATCCCAATACTCATCATATTCTAGTTCAGTGCAGTGCACACTTAGGATGAGATCACTTTCCTCACATTCTACACCAAGAATGGGTTGAGGTTTGCATAAACTGACCTCTTCTTCATCATTGAAATCTAGTGTGTCTTGTGATTGAAGTGTGTCATCATCATTATATTTGAAAGACAGCCATGTCTCTTCCCCATTCTTTTGAACAGTCATCGAGATCGACTCATCAGGAAATTGAACCACATGCTCGTTAACGTAATTCAACTCTTCATTCCAAATTTAAGAGTTTTTCAAAAGCGAGTGAGGATCACTTTCCTCGCATTGTATTTCTGGATTGGGTTGTAGCTGAGATGAACTAGCCTCCATTAGCCTATCAAGGCATGATTCAAGTGCTTCTATTAATTTCCTCATGTCAGTAACATAGTCTGTGTAACTCGGAGATAACTCCTCTTGGATCATTTCTGGTGGATATTCAAACGTGGCTTATCCACGAGGGTTATTATCATGATGTTTTACTGACACAACTTCGAAATATTTCTGTTTCCACTGATCAAAATCATACGGGTCATCGGTCGGGAGTTGATACGCGTCATCATTCCAATAATCAGGTACTGTTTTCTTAACTCGTGGAATGCAATTATTCTCCTGCAGATAATCACCGAAAGACTTCTTAATCGGTAGAACATCATATTCTGATTGGTTTTCGAAGAAAATTTCAGAAAAATTTTGAGGCCTAGGCTGTTTTCCATAAGCTATCTCAACATACTGACGTGCCTACTCCTTTATATACATGGTGAAACCTTAACTCTGAATCTAATCTTAGAGAAAATAAAAGAAAATTTCTGACAGAAGTACAAAAAGTAAGAGGAGAAGTTAGAATGATGTTACCACATTAGAAGTTTCTATGTTAAGATCCTACAAAAGAAAGCAAAAGAAATTAGTTTCTAAAAGATAAAATCTAATATAAAGAATAGAGGAAGTAAAGACATTAGGATGAAGTTACCAATTAAGAAGATCTAACAAAATCCTACAAAGCAAGAAAGTAAGTTAGTTTCTAAAAATCAATTAGAACAAAAACCCTAAAACTAAAGTTAGAAAAAAAAAAAAACTAATCTTAAACTAATTCTAAAACCAATTAATTTCAGAAAACATAACCGTCAGTCCCCGGCAACGGCGCCAAAAACTTGTTCACTGCCCAAGTATAGGGTTGTGATGTAGTAATAAACTCGGTGAGATTGAGGTCGAATCCCAAGGGACTGATACCTGTACGTAATCTGGAACTAAATAGAACTAGAACTCGACTAAGATGAAATCTAAATCGAATGTAATTAAGTGAATAATGGTGAAACTTAGAGAATTCAGGGAAAGGACACTAGGGATTCAAAGGATCCACTTGTAGAGATCAGGGAGATCTTATGCCTGTTTCAAGAATTCAACTGGACTTAGAGTCCTATCTTCATCCGGATGAAGGGTGTAACCATCAAACTGAACTTCCTTTGATATAGTTTTCAAGATATGAAAGGTATATGAATTAGAATGGATTCCATCACCAAACTATACCCATGAGACAAAGTAAACAACAAAATTAAACTAATTACCAACCAATCAACATGCTATGAAGGTTAGGAAGGGTACCATTATCAAACCATGCCCAGGAGACGATGGTGAACAACAGGGCCTCTTGACGTCATAAACATACAAGGAAAGGAACATGCTCAAAGCCATCGCAGACCCATTGTAATTTTAGTCACAATAGACCATTAAAAACTAAAAACATTCCCTTAATTAAACCAAAATCAACATCAGTTGAGTCTAAACAAAAAGCACCAACAAAAAGTTCTCTCATCAGGCTACAAGCTTCACCTCTTAGCCCTAGCTAAGAGGTTTAGCCTAACATAGACATGATTAGGCTTAACATCCTTAAAGAAATAAAAAGAAATAGCAGAATTAATAAAATAAATACTATACTCTCTCTGTCTGCTCCTACGGCTGCCTTCCCCCGGAATCTCTTGCTCTCTCTCTTTTTTATAAGCACCAGGTGGAGAGTTTCCACACTCCATGCAGAGGTTTTACGCAGCGGGGAGGTCGGTTGCTTATCATCAGGTTGCGTTAATTGATTGGTGGGGCCTATCATTGACATTAACGGAGAAATCCAATCCGTTCATTGGAAGCACGGAAAAGAACTAGTCAGGAATGACCACTTTTGAACGTCCTTTGATGTGGCCCATTGACTCTTTGTTTCCACTGTCTATTCTTTTTTGGAAGATCAACAGTCGTCCTTCGCTTCCTTCCGTGATTCCGACACCTAGGCCATGCTTATAGGGCCCTTTACCCCTGATGAACGGTCCTGATTATCTGGATCATGGACCATGGTGGCCCACAAATTCCATCCGCAGGCTCTGTTGCGAAACAGAGCCTGCGCATTCAGCGCTATGATGGCAGGTGGGTCCCAGATTGATCAGTTATGGAGAAATCCACGCCGTCCACTAGATTCACGACGGAAAATCGTCCAGGAAAGGCGAGATTGGATTGATTTAGATGCGGTCTACTGAACTTTGCTCGCTGCCGTCCATCCTGCGATTTATGGTGGAGATTGCCTGAGTGCATGCATGGGACCAGAAGGAAACCTAGGTGAGGTTAATACCCACCGTCTGTACATAATGAACGGTCCAAATGAAAGATTTGGATGAGGGGTGGGTCCCACTGCGTGAAACCGGCAGACTGAGTGCGTCCGTTGTTTGAAACAGAGAAGGAGAAGGAGAGACGGGTCAGCCCATCTTTGACCAGGCTGACCGTCCGGTGCGGCTCACCTGTGCGTGCACGTATGCACGCACACCCTCATGTGGGGTCCAATGTGACGTTCGTGAGAAATCCGCTCCGTCCATCCTTTTTCCCATCTACTTTAAGGCATTGACAATGAAATTGAAGTATATCCAGATATCAGGCGGGCCCCACTTAAGGATTTAAGTGGCTGATCTATCCATTGGGCCACTTCCACAGCGATCCAATGGCTGATTTTTGACGTGTACGGTTAATTTATGGTCATCAGTCATCATATAGAGTTTCGAGCTGAACGGATGGTGGGAACCCTGTGATCTTGTATTTTGGCCGTCTTTCGGGCTACTTGAGCTTCAGTTTCTCGGTTTTCTTGGATCTCTGGCATATAAATCTGTCGATCTTGGTCTCCTGGGGTCCATTCCTTGCCTTTGGTGTCATCAGAGAGTTAAATCTATGCTTTAAGCACTCTTTTTCAGTCCATGCTCGTAAATACACTCTGCATCACAAACATGATTAAAATAGGCTGTCAAACAGTATCATGTTCATAAATCCAGGTAGTAACTTTGGTCTGATATGCAATATTTGACCTTCAACACAGCATTGCTTAACATGCATCTTGCCCTCTTCAGGAGAGTCTGATTCATTCGTTCAGCCACACTGTTTTGCTCGGGCGTGTGGCGCACTGTGTTGTACCTGATTATATCTTCATCCTTGCAATAATCATTAAACTTGTTGGAAGTAAATTCTCCACCATTGTTAGTCCTTAAAACCTTTATTTTTTGCCCTGACTGTTTTTCCATCATTGCCTTCCATTGCTTGAATATGGTGAAAACTTCAAATTTATGTTTCATGAACTAAACCCAAACTTTTCTAGAGCAGTCGTCAATAAGTGAAACAAACCATGACGACCCCCTAATGGAAACTTCTGGCGATGGCCCCCATAGATCAAAGTGCACATAATCAAGCGCCCCCTTACAAACATGTTTTCCATATTTAAAAGACAATTTAGATTGTTTACTATATATACAATGCTCGTATATATCTAAATCAAAAATTTTAAAAGCTGTAATCAAATATCAATCAGAAAGTACCTTCATGCCCCGCTCGCTCATGTGGCTCAGACGAGCATGCCACATACGTAGAAACGTGGAGTCTGCAATAGCTACTGCCGCTCCACCTGCTGAAGTATTCTCAATCAACCTGTAAAGGTTTCCGTGCCTCTGTACTCTCATAACCATGAGTGCCCCTTTTGAAACTTTAAGGACACCATTAATACCAGTGAACTTGCACCCTATAGCCTCGAGTGCACCGAGAGAAATCAGACTTTTCTTCATATCAGAAATGTGCCTGACGTCAGTATAGGAACGCTCCATCCTATCAAACATCTTGATGCTCACCGTACCAATAGCCATAACATTACAGATATTGTCATTGCCCATAAAAACTTGTCCACCATCGCATTCCTTGTAACTGATAAACCAACTCCGACGAGGAGTCATGTGATAAGATGATCCTGTGTCAAGTATTCACTCATCTTTATGATTGTCGTGCAAGTGACCAATCATGGCAACAGACAAAACATTACCATCAATTGATTCTTCATCAAATGTGACCACATTGGCCTCCTTGGAAGAAGCCGCTGAATTTTCTTTCTTCGTTTTAGGATTTCTACAATCCTTCTTCATGTGTCCAGACTACCCACAATTCCAACACTTTAATTTTCCTTTGCCCCTGCTCTTGGATTTAGATCTAGGTCTTGAGGATCTTATACCTCGCTCAGAATCTCTGTCCTTTATAATCAGTGCATCGAAAAATGCCCCATGTCACTGTTTAGTTTTCTCATAGCCTTCCCTTGAAGAGCTGAGATAACGGTGTCAACACTTAGGGTTTTATTTGCAGTGCACATCGTGTCCCTGAAAGACTCATATGATGCAGGAAGAGAATTCAACAATATACACGCCTGTTCCTCATCTTTGACCACTTTATCCGTATCCAGCAATTTGCACATCAATTTATTAAAGTTGTTGATATGTGCTTCTAGATCTCCACCATTTACCATCTTGAAGGTATAACATTGTAGCTTCAAGTGTAGGCAATTTTCAGAGGACTTCTTTGCATAGATGCTCTCGAACTTCGCCCACAAACTAGCCACAAATTTCTTCCTCAAAACATTATAGAGAACCTCATCCGTGAGACATAAACGGATAGAGGCTAAAGCATTACTATCAAGGTTTTCCCATTCATCATCTTTTATGGTAGATTTCCACTCCTGAAGAGCCTTAATCTCGCCGTGATTGGTTAACAGGCTAATCATCTTAACCTTCCATAACTCAAAATTATTTTCCTGAATACTTCTCAATATCAAACTTGTTGTTTCCCATTATTACTAATCCTACAGATTCAGATCTACGCCCCAACGATTGCTCTGATACCACTTGTTGGGGATTTATGCCGCGGAATCATATAGATTTAGATCTAGGATAACAATCCAAGAGAAAAAGCAATCATAAGAAAACACAATGTTTTAACATGGAAAACCCTTGCGGGAAAAAACCACGGCACAAAGCGACAGAAATCCACTATGAAAAAAAATTACAAGAGAGAGGACTTACCCGATTCGAACAATCTCAAATCTTACCCTTGCTACACCCTTTGATAACCCTAGAACCCTTTAGGAACCCTTGAAAAACTTTTAGAAAGCTTTAGAATACCTTAGAATAGCTCTAGGGACCCCTATTTATAGTTTATGAAACTCCATTTACGCACCTAGTCCGGAAAAATCTGAAAATCGCCTCAAATTTACACAGTCCGCGCAGGACCCCTCGACTAGTCAAGCAGCCCGGACATAAAAAAATAATAGCACGTTGGACTTTGAGTCGAACAGTGCTCGACTAGTCGAGTGGCTCACTCGACCGGTCGAGCCAGGCGCTCGACCGGTCGAGAGACCCAAAACAGATTTAAGGCATCTGTCTGTCAACACCTGCCTTGCCACCCAGCAACTCAATTCTGGATTTTTCTGAGAAGGGGCTGTAATAGGATTGACCAAGATTGCCCACGGCTAATCAGGACCCCAAGATAGATGAGAGGAGGAGGCGATTTGTTAATACGCAGCTGCCTCTCCATGGCTCTAATCCATACCGTTGATAATTTTACAGACGTAAGAGAGCACTCTTCTCCGGGTTGAATTTTTTACTCGAAATATTTTCGTACCTTGACAGGAAAATGCTGATCAAGCAAAGGTTTGAGGAATTACCATTAATGAAGAGGATTATGTCGTCTGCGAACATCAAGTTGCACCCACGCTTGAGTTGATAAGGCTGGCAGAATCCTCGGTCCATCATCCTCTAAAATTCCCTGTTGAACGCCTCAGTTGCTACGTTGAATGGGCTTGGGGAAATGGGGTCTCCCTGTACAGGTGCTAATCGACCAGCTAAAACTCCTCGAAGGCCATGCGTCCATGCCTGACTGGACCAGTAGTTGCACGTGGACACGACATAAATCTCCACACATGGACACAGTAGCTGAGCTGGCACATGCACAGGACATTGGTTGGATCCATGGTTAAAGGCTTTTTTTTATAAGTGAAACGCTATCTATATCATTATAAATCAGCACCTGTACATTCGGGCACCCCTTTACACAAAATAGGGGGCCTATCAAAAACAAGCAAAAAACTGCACAAGGAAAGCATAGACCATCACAGCATCTTAATCGAACCTATGCCAACCTTACCAAGAAAAACAAAACCTTTGACCTGCAGCGGAAGCTCAGATTGGTTGTCGAACCAAGAAGTAGACTGGGAGCCGCTTCTTTGCCAGGCCATAAAATCTGTCGGTGAGTTCCCTTCTCTCAGAATATGCACAAACATAATTTGACCCCGCATGTTCAGCTGGTTTATCCTGAAAATCCATGCTTTCCATTTCCATCCAAGCTTAGTCACTCCATTGAGCATATCTATCACTTGCCATGAGTCCGATTCGATGATGATTTGCGACATGACCCTTTGGAGACCACGGGATAAACCATCGTGAATCGCACGTAACTCAGCAGCTATGTTAGTACTTACCCCATAACCATCACAAAAAGCAAAAATGAAATCATCCTTTTCTCCTCGACAAATTCCACCCCCCCCCCCCCCCCCCCCCCCTCTGATCTCCCCAGATTTTAACGCAGGGATGAACATGATGAGGATAACTATTCTGAATCCACGAAGCTTCTCTGGACTCCTCATAGAGACTTCTCGAATCCACGAGGAAAGAAAGTAGAAAATAGAAATAAATTCTAAGAAATTCGAAATTGATTAATTGATGATTAAAAATGAGTTCACAACCCTTTAAATAAGGGTACCAAGCAATGGGAAAGAAATCAGAATCAAACTACAACTAAAACTCCTAGAATCCGCGACTTACTATAAATAGTAAACTTACTATTTATATTATAGACGGTCGTGATGTCTACTAGTGCGTAAGCTTTTCGGCCAAAAATAGTAAGTGTCCTATTTGGCTTCACCAAACCGTTCCCCTAATTATTCTAAGCTCTTTTCACGTTGGACGCAACTCCTAAAGCCCGACGGATGAAGAGTTATAATTAAACTAAAACTTACTATTTATAGTAAAAACGAAATTAAAATAGGGAAACGACCGTCGATCCAGGGGTTTCTTGCAATTCCGAGCATTGCAACCTAGCATAGCAGGGTTGGTTGGCTAAAGTACGTCGTTCTACCCCAAAATCATATATTTTATGTCAGGTAACTCATTCCGGATTGCGAGATACGTCTGATCTAAGGTCCGATGGTCCAGATCACTTCCATCGTCGACCGGGCCTCTTTTGATCCATCTTGGCCATGAAACTGTCTGCGACCCGCTCTACAACAGATTGCATCTAGCTGAACCATCAACGTTTATTTTAAACCAGTCAGGCAGGGGCCTCTCCCACTTAACCACCAAGGCTCGTCCACCGTTTTTGTTAAAAGAATTCAATGCAGCTATTTGTGGTCGGGACTGTCGTCCCCGATCAGCGTCACCAACGTCCTCAGCTGATCCATTTACATGAGCAATCCACCACCTAATTTTGGCAATAACTGTTGCCGAGGACACCGCCGCCGTATTAAAAATTGCGACATTTCTAGCTTTCCAAATCTCCCAAATTATAATGCAAGGAGCAAGCATGTGTCCTACCGTTTTCCTTTTCTTTGTCGAGACCACCGCCCACCACTGATTTAACCAAGTCTCGGTCGAAGTAGCGTTCATGACAGTAATCTCAAACCATCTTCCGATAGCGATCCACACTCGCTGCGCTAAATTGCTCGAACCAAACAAATGGAGAACCGATTCCTGCGCGAATAGAAGGGGGTCTTGGGCATCTTGAAGTGCACAACAAACACATCTAGATGTAAGCTGAACACCGCGAGATTGAATTGCACAATCGACCAGGACCGCATTTTGTAAGACTTTCCAAACAAGAAGCGAGATTGTGGGCGAAAGTTTTGCATGTCATACCCATCTTGACCAGCTACAACCCGTACTCGGGACCCTACTCATTGCCCAGGCTGATATAACAAAGAATTCCCCAGCTGGAGTGAAAGGCCAGATTGGCATGTCTATGTCCCCTGCAATACAATATTCGGCCTGAAATATATGGCCGATAACAAGCTGAGGGAGGAAGAGCCACGCGGAAGAAGGGGGGAGAGGACCAACTAATCCAAACACATGGCACACCTGGAGGTCTAGTAGGCTATCCAGCACCTCAGATTCAACGAGCTGAGAAATTAAAGAGGCCCAAAACCAGTCCAATTCTCCTTCCAAAAGTTACAGTTTCCATATCTAATTTGCCAAATCACTCGGGATTCCACCATAGGTAAGAGCTCCATGATTCGCTTCCACAGCGGAGAGGAGGGCCGCCTTGATCTGTCTGACATACGAGGAGATAAATTTTGATGATACTTGGCTGCCATGAAAGATTTCCATACATTTCCTTCCTTCCCAAACTTTTTTTTTTTTTTTTTTTTGGAAGAAAATATCTTCATTAAAAACTAGACAAGATTTACAGGCATTCGGGTGGGCTCGAGCAAAAAGAAGCGAGCCACACCTATCATATGGACTCTACCTACCTATGGGAGGATCTAACCGAACCTAAACCAACCCTGTCGAGGAATAACAGCCCTCGCACTTGGGGAAATTTAAGCCGAAAGGCCATCATGATTTCAGCGCAAGCCTTCTGAAACTGATGCCACCCTCTTCCTTAGGCATAGCCAACACTTTCCAGTTCTTCCAGTGACATTTTTGTTTCCCTTTTGTCCATCCCTAGAAAAATTTTGCCATCTGCTTCTCAATTGAGTTCAACACCTTCGCAGGGATATGGATAGCCGCCATAGTATGGACCGGAATACTTGTGAGGACATTCTTCACCAAGACCACTCTCCCAGCCTGAGATAGGATCTAGGGCTTCCACCAATTAATACGCCCCATAATTCTATCAATTAGAAGATTAAAATCTTTAGCGACAGGCACATGTGAATGGCCATTTCTCTTGAGCTTCTCTCTTGGAAAAAAAAAAAAAAAAAAAAAAACAAAGTAAAAAAGAAAAAAACGTGTGCTTTTTTTTTTTCCCAAAAAAATAAAAAATAAAAAAACGTGTGCTTGTCGCAGGCATTCCATGCACAATCTTGATGACGTGGGATTTGTAAATATACGTGTGCTTGTCGCAGGCATTCCATGCACAATTTCATGGTACAACCATTTGGCATTGGAGCATCTCAATTTCATTTTTGAGGTCGGATCATCTACCACGCTTAACGTGTAGGATGGGGCCCACGGCAGTGTATCTATCACAAAAAACCGGTCAAGGATGCCCAAAATCATTCCAATCCAACAGTGGGTCACCAGGTGAATTTAGAGATTTTTGGGTGGTAGTCTATTAGCTTTTATGGAGGTGGGAGGCCTGATTGTATACGCCTGATCTTTGGGAAGTAGTATCATCGTATTGGGGAGCAGTTGATGAGCAGGTTGGATCACAAAAATAACATGGTGGACCACACTATATATATAGAACAACCACCACCCAAAAACCACTGATCGGCGTTGTGGCCCACATGATGGATTGGATGAGCCTGATTTCTTGGTGGGGCAACCCTTCAGGACGGTTTGGATGCATTTAAACACCATCATGGTGTGCCCCACGCACAAGAATTGTATAGTAAGCTTATTCTACAAACTGTGTATCCAGCCCCTTCAGCTTTACCGAAGCTTGATATGGGGGCTACCATGAAAGTAGTTCGTGCCATACCAGAGGGTGCAAGAGGGGAAAGTGGGGAGGGTGATACCCCCATCGAAACTTCCAAATGGAATGGCGTCCACAAATCTCATTATTTCTGATCCCGCCTGTTACAGTGGGATTTTATTTTATTTTTTTTAAAGATGGGGAAGACCCCTATTATTAGATGAGTTACAGTGGGACACTTGCTATTTGATTTGCTGAACATTTAGATCATGTGTAAAGCCTAGGAATGGGATAACTAAACTGTCTTTCATTCCGATCTAACCATATTGTGTGTATGCTGTCCAAGTTGTCTAACCTACTTATCAGGTACGCCCTCACACGGGTTACACTGATGTGAATGTATAGGCTGTAGTTGTGATAGTACACTGCTCACTGTGGTGTGGGAGATATCAGGTGGTCTGCTCTCACCTTGGGAAATATATATATATATATATATATATATATATATATATATATAGAGAGAGAGAGAGAGAGAGAGAGAGAGAGAGAGAGAGAGAGAGAGAGAGAGAGAGAGAGAGAGAGAGAGAGAGAGAGAGAGAGAGAGAGAGCACCTCCATGGCTGATTTTCGTACAGTAGAGTTCTTTCCTTTCATTCAATTATGCCTCATTACATTTTGCTTTTCACTGATTGAAAAGGTCCAGTGAAACTCTCTTATCACAGTAATGTAAAAGAAATGTGCAATGACTACAAATTACACGTCTCTTAACAATATCTGCATTTGATTAAGAATTCTTGTGTTTGGTTTATTGGCAATAAAATTGTAATGATCATATTTTTACATTACATGTGTTTGGATTTTGTATTTTGAAGGTAATTAATGTCAATAAAAAGTGTAATAATTACAAATTCCTTCGCCTATTTCCTATCTACATCTGCATTTGACCGATAATTCTCGATTTGGAGGTGGCTAAATTGTAATGACAACATATTTCAGGTAATGATTGGTGAAACAAACAGGCTTAAGGCATACTACTACAGTCTACAGTACTCTGTTATCACAATAATGTAAAAGAAATGTGCAATGACTACAAATTACACGTCTCTTAACAATATCTGCATTTGATTAGGAATTCTTGTGTTTGGTTTATTGGCAATAAAATTGCAATAATCGTATTTTTACATTACATGTGTTTGGATTTTGTATTTTAAAGCTAATTAATGTCAATAAAATGTACAATAATTACAAATTCCTTCGCCTATTTCCTATCTACATCCGCATCATCTGCATTTGACCGATGATTCTCTGTTTGATTTGGAGGTGGCTAAGTTATAATGTAGGACACATTTCAGGTAATGATTGGTGAAACAAACAGGCTTAAGGCATGCTACTACAGTCTACTGTACGTAATTAGAAATGAAAGCTCCATGATCCATTTGTTCTGTTCTTTTTTCCATCTGTTTCCTGTTCTTAAAGCATTGTAAGAAATGGAATTATCGCTGCTTCCCGTCAGAAAAAAATAAAAAATGAAAATGAAAGAAAATGAAAGAAAATGAAGATTAAGAACGATATTTAAGTACCCATTATCGAAGATCTCTTACATATCGTTACCTGATATTAACTTCATAAACTAGACAGTAGACGCACAATAACTAATATAACTACATTTATATAACCAAAGCACAAATAATCAGATGTAGCAAATCCATGGCAATGTGTGGACCCTCTCCAGTATATGAATACTGGAGAAACCCTAATCTGCCATCACAACTGATTGACCGAAAACAACATCTAAATAGATTGGGATATCCCTCATCATATAGCTAAGCAACCCAACTTCTTGAAACAAGAAGAACAAAACCCTAATGAAAGAAACACAATGAAAAACCATCGAACAAACCGTAAAGCAAGAAATGCCAATGCCCAAAACCCTAAAAGAAGAGTAGCCTTCGAATGCAAGGCATTTAGAGTATAGGGCAAGTGAAACCCGGCGGAGGGGTCTTCCCACAAGTGATGAGGAGTTGAAGAGCGAGTGGGATGAAGATGTTGAGGTTGAGGAGCTTAAGCCTTATGGTAGTGCAAAGACAAACAGCTGCTTCAAGCTCAAGCAGCCCTTGTAGCACAGGACAGCAAGTATTCACAACTGGATCGCCTAACCCAACGTGTACCAATCCTCCAAGAACATCCACACACAACCCTAATTTCAGGGTGTCGATCGGGCATGTTGGTGAAGCTAAAGGAGGAGGTTTGATGCCTGGAACACCGCCCGAAGGTGGTGGCAAGCCACCTGAAGGAGGGGTGTAAGGCGGGTAATGATAGGCAGGCGGTGGGTTTGTCACCGGAGGGGTTATCACTGGCGGTGATATCACTGGTGGAACAATCACAGGTGGAGTAATTACCGGTGGAGCAATGATGATCGGAGGGACGATCACGGGAGGTTTTGTTGAAGGTGAGGGAGATTTTGGTGGTCTTTTTACGAAAGGTGGGTGGGAGGTTTTTGGCGGGCTAGGGTAGGAAGGTGGATGCGGTTGGGAGCAGTAACCACATGCATAGATTGGCGGCAATGCCGTCGACATGAAGATCATGAAGACGAGGGATGAGGCTGTGAGTCTCGAGCCCATTATGAAAGAGAGATCTGGACCGTAGAGACAGATCTCGGTGGGCTTTGGAACCTTAGAGAGATGAACGATTTATAGAAAGATTTCAAGGACAGCCCGTGAATTTTCTGGTTTTAGATTCAGTGGCAATTAGGGTTAGGTTTTGTTGAAAAACATGGGCTGCGTAGTGGAAAGAGGAGGGGTTGCAGTTTTAGGTTGGCGGAGTTTTGGAGTGTTGTTGGATGGGGGGTGTGGATTTCGAAGATGTTGTTTGCAAGCCATGTGAGGGTGCACGGGTGGTCGAGGTTCCATCCGTGATTTTCCTTCGAATTTCAATAGAAATCGTCAGGCATTGGATTTCTGTATCACGGATTTCCATGGACCTCTCTCTCTCTCTCTCCTCTCTCTCTCTCTCTTCTCTCTCCTCTCTCTCTCTCTCTCTCTCTCTCTCTCTCTCTCTCCTCTCTCTCTCTCTCTCTCTCTCTCTCTCTCTCTCTCTCTCTCTCTCTCTCTCTCTCTCTCTCTCCATTTGCCCATCTTTCATGAGGACGGCTGGCTTACTTGATCTTCGCTGCTGGGCCATTCATGGTGGGCCAGACCCATAAATCTGCCACGTCCTTAGTGGCTATATCAGACAATTGTAATTAATCTCATTGATAGCATTTATAAGGATGGTTGAAATGGTGATTAGTCCAAATTCAACGAGAAGATCCCCTATAATTATTGTCCTTTAGTACGATCGATTTCAACAGATTTTCTCATCTAAAGCATCTCCCACCAAATGTAGAAATATCACGTTGATCAGGCAATCCATCTTCGAAAGACTGTATCATTGTCCTTTGTCACTGCCAATTAGGGTCCCCATGCTGAGTGCTCCAACAATCAGAACCATCGATCCTGTGGAATTTATGCTGTATGTAACGGTGTTAGCGTAAACTAATGTTCAGCGGATGATTACGATCATCATTATCCCAGCTCCCCTTCAACTCTAAAAATCAAACGTTAAGATCATCACGGAAACATGATTATGATGTTATGTATCCCTAATTAAAATAAGCGCAGGTTTAAATGATTGGACCAACTCAACATGTGTGAGCCCCACTTAATGACTGCACAAGATGGGGAAGCGGATTGGCTGGTGTACCTCACACCAACTATATGGCTGTTGTATTGACGTCACCAAGTTCCGTGGGTCTGATCATGAGGTATGTGTTATATCTAAACCATCCATTCATTTGGCGAGCTCATCTTAAGGCTTGAAATGAAAAATAAGACAGATCTAACTATTAAATGGACCACTGTAAAAGGTAGTGAGGGATTGAACGTCTACCATTGAAACACTTTTTGAGGTTACAGAAGTTTTGGATCAATATGAAATTTATTTTTCCTCTTCGTTCATGTCTTTGTGACTTTATAATCAAATTGGATGAAAAATAAACGTTATAGTGGGCTCTACCGATTGTTTAACATTAGAAATCATTATCTCATGGTGTGGTCCACTGGATAATGATTTTCACTATTAAACAATTCGTAGGCCCATGATCATGTTTATTTTCTATCTAATCTATTTATAAGGACACAAAGACTTGAATAAAGGGAAAAAACAAATTTCATATTGATCCAGAACTTATGTGACTCCGAAAAAGGATTTCAATAATAGATGTTCAATCCTCTACTTAGTTTTGCAATGTGGTTCACTTAACGGTTAAATGCCTTATTTTTCATCTCAAGCCTTAAATCAAGCTCGTCAAATTAATGGATGATTTGAATATAACACATACCTCATAATCATACCCATGGGCGTTGCTGATGTCAATATAGCGGATATACAGCTTGTGTGAGGTATACCAGCCAATCCGCTTCCGCTACGGAGGGAAGTGAACTCACGAGAAATGACTATTACTTAAAGCTGGAAGAGAAAAGCACGTGATAAGGGCTATCCGATTTCTAGGCTGTCCCTATCAATGACAGGGCTCACCGTAAGCACAGCTAAGATAATCTCCCATGCAGCCACGTGGATCCCACGTGTATGGACAATGGGCATTAGACGTCAAGAGCAATGAATGGGGAATTTTTTATAAAAAAAAACAAAAAATAATAAAAATCGTCGTGAGAATATATGCATGGTTTTAAGGGATACGTGGAATTTACAGCGGAGCAAGGCTATTAATTAATATTTTCCTCCAAGTGGACGTTTTCAGTATTATGAGTAGTATGTTTTGTCGGGAGTAACGCAAGTTGAGAACTGAATCTGACCACAGAAGTGAGGGCCCGATATCACGTCTCTTTCCTTTTTCTTTTTTTCTTTTTTTTCTTTTTATCTGACCGGTTCGTTTCTCGAAGCAGACATGTGATCTTCTTTTTCTTCTGTCTCTCACCAATTTAATTTGACCAAACAATTCGTTTACCGTACAAAATAGTAATTTTTGTGTGTGAAAGGATGGAAGTGGAAATTTGAGCATTGTGGATCCCACGTAGCATTTGTATGAAATCCAATCCGCCCAATATGTCTAACCCACCATGACGATTGTACAATTTGAAAATCAGGCTGATCCAATAATCAAGTGGGACACAACATAGAAAAATCTATATCACGTAAAAGTATCTGAATTCATTCATGGTCCACCTGATTTTTGTTTGTATGATCTTTATTGTGTGGTTCGCCTGTTGGACGCATGGGATGCCATACAAATACCTATTTGGCCCAAACTGCGGGACGCAGATTTCATGTCAAAGTCTTTCCCAGAAAGTTACTGCGCTGGGATGCTTGGTGGGGCCCATCGTGATGTTTGTTAGAAATCTACTCCGTCCATCAGTTTTAGGAGCTCATTTTAAGACAATTTATGAAAACTTAAACTCAAGTAGGCCACACAAGAGGAAACAGTAGGGATTCAATGAACACCGTTGAAACATTAGTAAAGCCACAATTTTTTTGCATCAGGCTGAGTATTTTGTGTTTTCACTTCATCCCAAATTTTTTTGCATCAGGCTGAGTAGTTTGTGTTTTCACTTCGTGCCGGTGGGAATGACTATAAATGATTGATGTCATATAACCATAGAGGTGGAACCCGGCCGGGAAGGTTTAAATGGTAGGTTTCTTCCTGTGTGGCTCACTCGAGTTTTCTGTCGGCCTGGTTTTTTGAAGCATGCTCTAAAATGATCTAGAAAAGTAGATGCACGGTGCGGATTTCTCACAAACATCATGGCGGGCCCACCAATGATGAGTAACTTCATGAGAAAGGCTTTAGTAGAAAATCCGCGTTCCACGGTGAGCAACTCGCCGGACCCGGATTCGTCAGCCCCGAGTTTTGCATCGAAGTGACGTCACCAATTTCTGTGGGCTCCACCATGATGTATGCGTTGTATCCGTCCATCCATTTGAAGAGTTCATTTTAGGGAATAAGAAAGAATGAAGCGGATCCAAAGCTCAAATGGACCCCACCAGAAAAAAAACAAGTGGAGATTGAACACCTACCATTAAAAATTTCATGTGGGGGCTGCAGAAGTTTTTGATCAAGCTTATATTTTTGTTTTCCCTTCATCCATGCCAGTGTTAACTCATGAACAAGTTTGATCTCAAATAAACATCACGATGGGCTCTAGAAGGTTTCAATGGTGGGTTGTAGTTGAGCTCACCGGTATGTTCAATATAAACATCCAACGGTTAAATCATCCAAAACATTGATCACGTGAGGTCCAACTAATAAAATTCTTACATTATTCACTTTCGAATGTGATTTAAAGATCTCGTTAAAATAAATAAATAATTAATTAATTATTTTTATTTTTATTTTTATTTTTGAAAAAAAAAAAAAAAAAAGAGAGAGAGAGAAGAAGAATACAAAGAATAACCATTAGAAGGAGACATATTGAATAGGGGAGTGGAGAGAGAGGAAGCCGTCGGAAGAGAAAGATAATTGGGGTGGGGCCAAGGCAGCCGTTGGCCCTACTCCCTAAGCAACTGCATCAGCGAACCATCGTCATGCCTGCAGGGTAGATATGCCAGGTCATTACACTGATCATGACCCATACTTGTTAGCAAGAAAATCCCTGATGGCATATATTCCGCGTATTCCCTTCTGATAAATAGACCAGCCAAGCTTTTGCGACATGGGCTTACACCCTTAGCCCTACCCTGCACGTGACAGATTGGCAAGTGTGCCATACTTCATCTCTCCAATCTCTCGCACCGCCGATTACTTCAGCTTTTTTCCGTATTTGTCCACAGCAACAGTAGTTTTGGAAGAGCGTGCAACACCCAATCTATATCTATGTGGGGCCCGCCCTGATATGGTGTGACATCTACTCTGACCTCTGCTGAGCTACATTTTGTTCACCATACCTAGAAAACAATGATCTATTTGGGAAAATCTGGGGAGGCTTTGTTGATGTAAAATTTAAATAAATTAATTTAAAATAAAATAAAAAGAAATATACCATCTAAGTACATTCGGGTAGTGCGTTCCACGAAAAACTGACAGGCGTCACCGATATTCGATCGGGTGAGCTCCACAACAAGGTTGAAGTAGTTTTGAGTCCAAAGGACTTTGGGTTGGATTTGAGTTGGGCGCTCACCTCAATTGCATCCCTGGTAAAACAAGAATAAAACATGTAAAATCATGAGCTGGTGTCACATGTACATGTCGAGCATTAGATAGTTTTCTATGGTGAGTCCCCATCCCCGTTGCTCCTTGTGGTGCGGCCCACTGATCTTAGATCAGCCCGTTACTGGAATGTCTTCCTAAGATGAGGTATCCCTACTGAAGGACTGGAGTGGATGTCTCACACATCAAGGTGGCCCACAAAGCTGGGGTGTTGCACGCTTATTCTACAATAGGTTCTGGGTCTAGTATTTTTTTGGGTCTTGCCTTTTACTCCAATTAAACCATTTGATTATTGCCAAAAGTAAAAAGTAAAACAAATCCAACTTTTACCGCTACAACTTCAGGCACGCTTTGATGGCCAAACGATGGAGACAATGCAATACCATTTCATATGCTTTGGTATCTGATTGGTGTACATGTAGCATGTACCTCGATCTTGCTGTCAAAATCACGATCCCCACTGTGGATTGGATCGTTGCAAAAGTTTACATATATCTTAACCATCCAATTTAAATGATAAATTTTGATCACTGATCATTTTATTTTTAATCATGAATTTGACCGTTCGCATCGTTCAGTTAATTTGATTTCTACCATAATTAAAAAAAATGGGTCTGAACTATCACCTCAGTCTTTTTCAGGTGTTATTAGTGAGAAGAGAATGAAGTAGATCCGTAAAACAAAAAGAGGTGCGTTCATCTGGTACGGGACTGCGAGGAGCCCACCTCAACTTTGCATCCAATCCATCCCGTCCAATGTGTTACCTACCTCATGCTCACTGTAAAAACCAAAAATCAGGCTGATCCAATACTTAGGTGGACCACTATGCAAGGAAAAATGTGTAATTATGCCTGACATCTCTAAATTCACATGGTGTGACGCATCTAGGTTTTCGTAATGAACTTAGTTTTGGTGTGTGCCTTTATTCTATATTCTAGAGATAACTTCTAATGAATGGATTAGATGGTATATACACAAAGCCATGGACCCTTAAACAGTGGGAAATGTTTTATTGGTTGGGGTGTGGCCCAAGCTTCCGTTTGGACTACTTTTGACCCTATGGCTTAATATCCGAGTGGATCAAATGCACAGTTGAGGTTGGCCCTAACACCACAGGTTGTGTTGGTGTCGCTATCATAAGAACACATTTCAAATATGCATTATATACTAATGTATTTTATAACATGATCCCAATTTTGTTGAGGCGTAGTATACGATCGAATAGCCTCTGGACGTTTTCAATTTGGAAACAGCCTCCCTCTATCACCATTTTCATATGTTCAAGCCTGGTTTCTTAAGCTTAATCAAGCTCTCCGATGAACGTCAGTAAATTAGTGGCCCGTGTCAGATGGTGGGCTAAATGGGTCCTTGGCGAGGAGCCTTCGGTCGCTGGTAGCTGGACGCATGGTTTGAGTCCCAGAAAGCTAGCGGCGGGTCAGCCTCCTCCAGTCTCTTCGCTGGTGAAATGGAGATTCCCTCCCCTGGGATGGGTGAAGTTAAATGTTGATGGTTCAGCAATGGGTAACCCGGACGCTTCTGGCGGAGGTGGAATTTGCAGGAATGAAAATGGCTCCTTTTTGTTCTCTTTTTCAGTTGGCTATGGGGTGGGTTCCAATAACATGGCAGAACTCCCCGCTATTCATGACGGGATGTTGTTTTGCTTGGGTAAAGGCTTCGATATATAGGGTTATTGTAGAGTCTGATTCGCTCCTGCTTACACAACACCAAGACCCTCAGGTCGACAATTTAACGAGGTGGTTCCGTCCGTTTCGTCCTTGCTCGTCCAGCCAATTTGTGCTAGTCCTGCTATGTTGATAGGGGTCTCTTAGTTGGTGCTAAGCATTGTATTTACTTTTACACGATAGGTGTGGCCCGCTGTTTTTTGTCTGGCCGCGCCCAAAGGGTTGTA
This sequence comes from Magnolia officinalis, assembly GCA_021015155.1. Classification (NCBI taxonomy): domain Eukaryota; kingdom Viridiplantae; phylum Streptophyta; class Magnoliopsida; order Magnoliales; family Magnoliaceae; genus Magnolia; species Magnolia officinalis. Next base: position 123,323,230 of record JAJHSJ010000001.1, read on the forward strand.
CAAATTGATTCTGAGTTGAATGCAATCTGTGGCAAGAGTCCATTTTGAAAAAAAAAAAAAAAAAAAAAGCTTAATCAAGCTCTCTTAATATGATGTGTTGTCTATATAGCGAGGAAACATGTAGGGTGGTGCATTTTCTTAAGCTTCCTTGGTAAGAGTAAAAATAGTAATAGTTAGCTTTGTACTTTTGATCTTTTTTTTTTTTATTTAGTGAAGCAAAAAAGCTTGATGTTGTTGTTTCGTGAGTATAGTTATACGGTCGAATTAAGTAAATCTCTATATTTATTGCTTTTCTTTATTGTCTTTTTCACACTTCTAGATTTTGGTGTGGCTTTTACTTTCTTATTTTCTTTCATTTTCTATTTCTTTTTCACTTTATTTTCTTTTTCACTTCTAGATTCACACTCCCTCGTAGCTTTACTTGCAACTATTGTACACAGCCATATTTCCACAATGGTCATATGAAGCCTTCATGTTTTGGATATTTTATGCTAGCAAGAAATATTTGTTGAAAAAAGGTGATTCCGTATGATGGTTATTTAATGGTGTTGGACGTATACCAGTGGGGCCCACTGGTGAGCAATCACTAGTGGGTACATCCCATGTTTTTCCCAGCCTCTTCTTTTCAGTTAAATTTCAAATTCAAATATGAATTTAATTTTTAATGGGAGATAGGAATGTGATCCAATGATATGGTCTCATCCAATCTCATCCAAACTATCATTCCTTCCTATATAAAGGATGAGACTCTCTCTCGTAATCAATCATAAGAAATACCGAGAGTATACAGAGAGAGATAGATATATATAGTGTACACAGTAGTCTGTCCATTTTAGCTTGTCCTTGGGACGATCTAATCTATAGATCACGATTCGAGGCCACTTATACCATAGGATCAGAGGTGTGAATAGATCCATCTGCTCCAGTAGTAGATAGGCGAGTCGTTGGAGCGTCAATCTTCTGCTTCGTGAGGGTTCCAAAACTCGTGTAGACCGTCAGATCTTGAGAGCTCACCTTTCGCACTTCCCTTCAGTGATATCAGAGCATTTAACGGCGGATCTCCGATTATTTTCATCTAAAAAGGTTAGTGGCCCATCTTTTCTTTTTGGATTGGAATCCATGGCCTGCCTATCTAGAATAATCTTGATTCTATACATGAAAAGTCATGTGTACGGTGGATTAGATTTTGATTTTGTATACACATATGCCATGTGCATGTAAGCCCAATTATGATGGACCAAGGTTATCATGTAGACCTTTATGATTCCATACACCTTATGCACACCATCTTATTGGTTTATGGAATGGTCCTCATGATGTACCCCATGCGTGTACATCATATCCACCAATAGTTGTTGTATTGAAATACATGCGTGTACATCTCACAAAATATCCACCAATAGTTGTTGTATTGAAATACATGCGTGTACATTTCACAAAATATCCACCAATAGTTGTTGTATTGAAATACGTGCGTGTACTTCTCACAAAATATACAGCAACAGTTGTTGTATTGAACTACACCACTAAAACATAGCTACTGGTGACGTATCTCACCATACTTGAATTGACATGTCACGCACTCAGATATATAACTTCTTTACACATGTTGGCTGATGTGCAACATACAAGCTACCAACAATATAGCTGTCGTATTATAGTACACCACAAATATATTGCTGCTGTATTAGAGCGGATTAGTTGATGTTCATCACACCATGCATCTGATGTGTGTCCATATGACCCAATGCAACTAAAAAAAAAACTAGAAACATTATAATATTAAGTTTTTTTTTTTTTTTTTTTTAGAGCATTGGAGTATTTCCCATTGATGCCACATCTATTGAATCTATGTTGTGGAAATCAGATGGTTGTGAGAGTATAATGCGAAGTTTAGATGGATTGGATCACTGGATCAGTGTAATTTTTGCATGAAAATCATTAATTGTGATACAGATCTAATGATCGGTCCAGATCTATCACCAATGGTCAGGATTACCAAACGTTGAGACCCAGTTGTTAGAATAACTAAAACACATTATGTGTATTCACGTTGAAAGAGGATTACAACTCTCCACAACTACAAGATTGTTGTAGTGACGTACACAACTAAAACACGTTATGTGTTTTATTCACGTTGAAAGAAAAAGATATCAATTGTATTCATGTCAGCAACACATAGGTCTGATCACTAGATATGTGATGTATCCAAACTGTCCATCCATCTGGCGAGCTCGGATTTAGCCTTGAGAAGATAAATAAGATAGATATAATTATCAAATGGACCACACTGTTATATGTAGTGGGGATTGAACGTCTACCATGGAAACCTTTATAATGAGGATCACCTTGAAGTCTGTGTTCTCAATCCATGGTGTCCATCCATTTTTCCAGAATTGTAAGCGGCTTGCAGAGGTCAGAGAGAGGGAATGGCTTCATGGGTTGTGCCACCTCTCCTCTAATCACAGTCGTTGATACTTTCTCTCTCCAATCTCAACCGTTGATTTTGGGCTAAAGCACATCAATAGAATGGCCCATTACTTGAGAAACTGAGTGGATTTCACATGTATATCACGTGGGCTCTTATAACTTAGGCAAGTTCGGACAAGTGAAGTCCTGTGTGCAGTAGTTGCATGTATGCTTATGTTATATATGGACCCTGGGATTGGCATACTGCTCAGATTTTCAGTTTTGTACAAGTGGGCCCATTTTTTAATGATCTACAACGATGAAATTGCTAGTCTCACTATCGATCTTCCCTGGAATAAATATATCCTATAATGAATAATCCTATCATCTAATAAAATGAAGGGATTAGATTCTTACATCAACTGGATTTTTTTTTTTGGAAAGTGGGACGGTGCCACAAGAGTTCTATAGATCTGAATCATGTACAGGCTTTCGGGAGGGTCCAAACAAAAAGAAAATGGACCACTCCTATCATGTACAAAGACAAAACACAAAAGGGAAATATAGGCAGCCCCTTTATATTTACAAAGAACAAAGGCCTCGACCAAACAGTGAAGACGAGCAGAAATTACAAGCCGCACGAAGGAAACAAGGAAAACAGGGGAGTTAATCCTTCAATCTGAGAGCGCCTAAACCGACCCTATCCAAAAAGATTCTACCACGGACGATAGAAGGAAGGCACCTAGAATGGAGGTAGATCGAGGACTGTTGAAGAAGACTCCCTTCTCGAGCCAAACCATCCGCCGGCTCGTTGCCTTCTCTAAGGGTATGCGTGAAAACAAAACTACCCAGGCTGCGTAAGCATTTAATACGATATAGCCAAGGGTCCCACTTCCATGGAGTCTTGGCCCGATTAGTGAGACTATGAATAGCCAATTTTGAATCCGATTCCACCTCAACTTTGTTGAAGCCTTTTTCTAAGCATAGAAGCATCCCATCGTGAATCACACGAAGCTCCGCCATATTATTAGAGCCCACCCCGTATCCCATGGAGAAGCCAAACAGAAAAACCCTGTTGTCATTCCTACATATGCCTCCTCCACCCGATGGACCCGGATTACCCATCGCCGATCCATCAATATTTAATTTTACCCATCCCAGGGAGGGTTGCCTCCATTTCACCAGAAGAACATCTTTTCGGTTGTGATGACAAGCAGATTTCCTAAGTTTCAGCCCGTGATTCCCGCTGACCGCTTCCATTAGATCTGCCCCTAAGACCAATTTTGTCCACCACCTGACCCGGGCTACTAAAGTCATCAAGGTCATCGAAGTATTGTCGTAGATTGCTATGTTTCTGGCTCGCCAGATTTCCCAAAGAATGAGGATGGGTAGTAGAAATCTGATCGAACGAGGTGCAGCTCCAGGAGGCGCAGCATTTCGCCAATGGCACAATTTGCCAGCAATGGAGTTGTGAATCAATGGGGGAATACCGCACCTCGAGCCGAAAAAAGCCCAAAGGGCCTGCGAATGGCAACCATAAAGAAACAGGTGGGGGAGAGATTCCTGTTGAGGTGACGGATTTAGACCTTGCAGACAACATTTACATGTAGAAGCTAGCGCCACGCCTTTCTCTTGGACCCTAGTATCAACGGGTAATGCATTCTGGAGAACCCTCCACATGAAAATGGAGAATCTTGGGGGTAGGAGACGAAACCATATCCATTTAGCCCACTGATTGGGTGGGGAGGGGATCGAAGCACGGCCCAGGCTGAGCGAATGGAGAATCTGCATGAAGATTCGTGCGGCCATACGCTCATAGGAGGATCCTCAGCAATAGAAAATCCGCCATTAATAATCTCATCGATTAGGTGGTTGGGAAGAAATGAGAAAATCCGGGATGGAGGGAAGGGTCCAGAACAACCCAGGACTTCCCGCACTTTCAACTGCTGGAGGTCAGAGGGGACTGGGCAATCGATGAGGCGCTGGATAGGGCCCCTACCTATCCAGTTATGAGACCTGAAATTTAGCTCCCCGTTGCCGACTGACCACTGAATATGCTCTAAAAGAATAGGGAAGAGCACTCTGATTTACTTCCAAAGAGGAGAAGCATTTCGGCAGGCCGGCGTTTGGCCCGAAGCGTGGATATCCCTATCGTGTAAGCTGTTCATGAGTTTCACCCAAGGGCTGGGAGGCTCCCCATAATTGACGGTCCATGCTAATTTGATACGATGAGCATTCAAGACATCTTTCAACCTTCTGATACCCAGGCCACCCTCGTCGGTCGGTCTGGCCATCTTTTTCCAAGCCAGTCAATGAAGTTTTTTGTTGTCATCCGCCCAGCCCCAAAAGAAGTTTGCAAACTTGCTTTCCAATTTATCAAGCACCTGATGAGGTATATACATTGCTGCCATGATGTGAATTGGAAGGCTGCTTAGAATATGACGAATCAGTGTCAATCTGCCTGCTTGGGAAATCAGCCTTCCCGCCCATCCTGAGGTTTTCCTGTCCACTTTGTCCAACATGAACTGAAAATCTGCAGTTCTGATTCTTCCTTTACAGAGGGGGGCACCCAAATAGAGGAGATCATCCCTGGCTTTTTGAAATCCTATGGTTCTTTCAGTAGATCTGATCCTGGCTGGCATAAGAGCTCTTGAGCATATCAATCGACTCTTCTGACGACTGATTTTTTGGCCTGTAACTGTCTGGAATATAAGCAGAAAATGGTTTAGCTAGAGAAGGGAGTCCTTATTTCCATTGGTGAAGAGAAGAATGTTGTCGGCGAAGAGAAGATGGGACGGGCTGGTTAGACCACGACGAATGGAATACCGATGGAAAATGCCGCTCGAGAGCATCAGGTTGAGATTCGCGGAGAAAGACTCCATCGCAATGATGAAGAGGGCCGGGGACAGCGGATCTCCTTACCTCAGGCCTCTGTAAGATCTGAAGAAGCCTGTCAGTTCCCCATTGATAAGGATGGAAAACTAGTTGTTGTCCCAGCAGAGAAGGGAGTCCTTGTTTCCGTTGGTGAAGAGAAGAATGTCGTCGGCGAAGAGAAGATGGCACGGGCTGGTTAGACCACGACAAATGGAATACCGATGGCAAATGCCCCTCGAGAGCATTAGATTGAGATTCGCGGAGAAAGACTCCATCACAATGATGAAGAGGGCCGGGGACAGCGGATCTCCTTGCCTCAGGCCTCTGTAAGATCTAAAGAAGCCCGTCGATTCCCCATTGATAAGGATGGAAAACCAGTTGTTGCCCCAGCAGCTTTCCATGATCCTGACCCATCGGTGACTGAACCCGAACCTGAGAAGGACTTATTTTAAATAGTCCCAACTTACCCTATCATAAGCTTTTTCAAGGTCCAATTTGAGAATGAGGTTGCCTCCTCTGACTTTCTTGTTGATATGACATATCATCTCCTGGGCTAGCGCAATATTCTCTGCTATTGATCTCCCTTTCACGAACGCACCCTGTTCCTGAGAAATCATCTTGGGCAATAGAGAGCTTAATCTGTTAGCAAGAAGCTTAGCAAAAATTTTGTAAATAACATTATAGAGGCTTATGGGGCGAAATTCGGTAAAGCATGCTGCTGAAGGGGACTTTGGGATAAGGCAGATGAGATTTGAAGTGAAAGCTCTAGGAAAGTCAGTTCCCATAATGAGATCCTTTGCAGCGTTAAGGATGTCTTCACCAATAATATCCCAGCATGAGACATAGAAGGCTGCCGAGAAGCCATCCGGACCGGCGGGTCCGTCTTGAAGCATCGAGAATGCAGCGACTTTAACCTCTTCCATCAACGGCGGAGCTAACAACGCGTCATTGTCTAGGGAAGTAATAACCTGGGGAATAGCTTGAAGAAATTCTGCATTGAAACTGGTTTGGTCTGCTCGAAAAAAAGGTTTCGAAATAACTAATCGCTTCATATGGGATATACAAAGTAGGGCCCATAATATCAACTGTTGGATCAATAAACTATGGTCCAGTTGCACATTTGTGGTAACCCAAAACCCTACAGCTTTCTTGCAAGTAATATGTATATTTCTCTTTGTTTTTTTTTTTTTTTTTTTTTACATATACATATATATGCATATGAATATTGTTTCCTTTATAACATTTTCTTCACTGTTGATCAAGAGATCATTAGTGATCGAAATGATCATCGACCATGATGATCAATGTTGATGAAAGGATCCATCATCAACAATGATCATTAACGGTGATGATCAGATCCATCTCTAATGGACATGATTACTAGTGAAGATTGAACTCTCTTCATATTTAAGCACTTTCTATTTTTTGTGATGATGATGTTTATATGTGTGATATAATTAGGCCTGATGTGATCAGATCTTAGCCATTTTTTCATTGGAATAAAGAAAATTTTAGTCCTAGAATCTTCCCTAAAAATAAAGGTTGTGCATAACCTGAGTGGGAGTTTATTCTCATCCACCAAATGATGCATGCAACCAAGTAATGGAAGGTTGCACGTTATACAATTGTAATTTTATAAAAGCATCAATTCCATCTTAAAAAGAGAACTTGATTGTTCTACACCCACCCATTCGGGTATGTGGACTTTCTGATCTCGTTAAGATGTGTTGACTACTTTTATACTCTGAAAATTTATATAACACGCAGAAATGTTGATGATTAAATTTAATACTTTAGATCTTATCTAAGTAGTAATACTTATGCAATGTAGAAATGGTCATCAAAGCGTTAATCGCTGAACAGCTGAAAGGACAACATTCTGACGATAACAACTACGAAGACTGGTCCCGCGCAGTATGATGTCTTCTAGACGAGGATGACATCTCGCATATACTTGATGAAGTTCAAGAGGAACCTATATTGGTTGAAAATGGGAATTTACAAGAACATAGGGTTGCGATGACTCGCTACAATAAGTGGCGAAAACAGAATCGTTCAGCTCGTAATGTCCTTCTTAGCACTATGCACAAAGAACTCATACCTACGTATGAAGTGCATGAAACAGCCAAGGAAATCTGGGAAGCACTGACAAATGCCTATGCGCAGAAGTCAGATGCGAGAGTTCGGGCAATGGAATTAGAATTTCAGGAGTATAGGATGCTAGTCAGCTGTCCCATCAAAGATCATATCCGTAGATAGAGCAAATGATAGGTGTCCTTAGAAACGTTGGGTGTAAATTAACTGAAAATTAAAAGATTATAACCATATTGTAACGACCCGTAAATTTCCGTACGTTGACTCGAGTACCACCTCGACCAGAAATCAATTATGATTAAATCCTTTAGAAATTTAACAAAGTTAACTAAGTTCTAAACTCGATTAGCCATGAAATCCGTTGGGATCGCTTTAAATACGATCTACAAGACCCAAAACTTACAAAATCAGTGACTCTAGGTTACCCTAAAGTTTAGAACCAAACTCATTACCCGGCTGCTCTCGGGAATGAAACGAAACTTCATATTAGGTCTAGATCGCACATCGGAAGTCTGATTAACACGAAGTTAAGGAACTAGGACCGCCTCACTGGGCTTGACAGTCATCTCAAAAATCAGGTCCAGCCGATGTCCCACGGCCATTCGTTTCGATTCGGAGCGAGGGAGTGTGAAAAACACTATTCCCTTTGAAAATAAAATATCTAGAATAGTGATCTGGCACCATTCGCTTGCGCATCAGTATTAAGCAACCAGACCGTCAGAATCAGACCAAATTACACCCTCGGATTAAGAAAAATTTCAGGAACATTTACATGTACTTGGAATTTCGGATCGTGGCCCACTGACCGTTGAACTGAAAGTGGTCTGCCACGTGCGATCTGGGAATCCGATCGAGTCGAAAACGTAATCCCACATAGATCCATGTGTGGTGAGCTTAAGTCTGACGTTTGGCTCAAGGAGGGCCACCAGAACCTCTCTTTGAGCTGGAAAAGTGACGAAATGCCTATATAAGCAATCACACCCTGAACTGAGTCTGTTTTGGGGAGGTTTTTTGTTATAAAAGGAGCTTAGAACAGCCCCTCTCACAGCCATACTACGAATTGGGATAAAACCCTAGAGAGAGAGAGAGAAAAAGAGAGAGAATAGCTTGGGATTTGTGGGAGATCTTCCTCCTGCTGCTTTCATTCATCACACACACGGCCTACACCGCTTCCTTCCAGGCGTTTTTTCCCGGCGTAAATCC